>CABFWB010000020.1:0-29700 GCA_902151455.1 Timema bartmani | reverse complement strand
TATATATATATATATATATATATATATATATAGCAGCGTTTCACAATATATATATATATAAATATTGTGAAACGCTGCTATAGAGTCTAATCCCAGGGTGGGAAATCCTGTCGCCAATTGCCCCATGTGGCGAATTGGCCGTAAAAGTGTGGCGAATTTGAGTTTGCCAGCTTTCACAGTAAAATAAACTTTTCCCTGATGGCTTGTGCTGATTGTACCTTGATATTTCCTGCATATCATTGAAACCATTCCGCTTTCTGAATTAGTCATTGACGTAACACTACCATCCAATATTCCCCTCCACTCCCTTTACCAGCACTTCGTTTCGTCTCTGCATTTAGACAAAAGGATTGTCAAATTTCGCACTAAAGTGTCTTACATTTTCAATACAAACAATTTTCATCATTTGCGTCTGAGGCAGTTGTAATTGAGTAGTCAAAGTGTACATGTCTTATTAACTTGTTCTAATAGAGCGTGCTATTTTAAATGTCCGTTTGAGAAATATAATTTCTCAATTTTTACATAGTGTGGCGAATTTCATTTCTCATTCACCACACCTGTGGTTACACTGAAAAATATGCTGCCCCCCTTTGGTCTAGTCTATTTTATCAATATCAATTTGAATAATAGCGTTATTATTGCAAAATCTTTACATAAACATCCATCTGACGTCAAACTCAACCATAGAAGTAAGTCAGCTGGTCTTGTGAAAGCTAATTAATCTTTATATTTATTACTTAAATAGTTATTACTTAAAAAGTGTAGTATTTAACGCTTCTTTAACAATAATTGTAATGAAGGAACCATTTATCAACACTAATATAATTCCTAAAAATTACTAAAACTATTTTTTTATTCATAAACCAAAAGAACGTATTATACAGTTATTGATTTTGACAGATACTATCAATATCATTATCAATTTATTCAATATAGTTACAACCTTTTTCACTACTAGCTATTACACACTGGACTTTTTATATCTAACATTTCAAATTGCGAAGAAGAACATAATTACATTTTGGAACTTTTTTTGGTGAGTATAGCACCAAGGTTATTATTTACTCGAAGAGGTAGCTTTTGATTAAAAGTTGCAGAAACATTGGCAAGGAAAGGATAGTTAAACCATTCCCGGAACAGCCAACTGAAATTCAAACCTCGAACTTCCTATGTCTAGCATTCAATTCTACCCCCGAGCCTGATGCCTTATACCACGTAGGTTCCAGTGCTCCAGTACGAAAGAGGGACCGCAATCCAATAAAAATAAACTTAAAATACTATCTCTACCCCAGAGCTCAGTGATACGAGATTTATGATATTTTCGTGTTGAAGTGGCCTGTGATGTCATCAGTTTAAAACTCTGGTTACCGCATCTTCATGTCTGTAGCTCCGTTTCAAGGCCACTCATATTCGATTGTTAAAAACAATCAACCCGCCAATCATGTCACCCAGAGCTGTGCACTGACGTCATCGCATGGTGTGTGATCACGAAGACACACAAAGTTTGTCAACCTATTTATATTAATTTTATATTTTCCGAGATTGTATTAGATTAAAAAATAATTTGATAGCACACACAAAACAGTATGAGTAGCCTATAAGATAGTGTCAAGCAAAATATTTAATACAAATGATTTTAAGGTAATACTGATCGATTTTTACTAACAATAAAAGAGTTTGTATATTACAAAGACACTCAAAAGTTTGACATTTAAACTAAAAAATTAAACTAATAAATAGCTTATACATACAATTTGTTAATTAGAGACTAGATATGTAAGGAAACTATTCAAAATAAGCTCCCATGACCTAAATTTGAAAAAAAAAGGTCTGAATATGCAATAATATGCAAAATAAAAACATACCTCTGTAGTAAGGGCAGCATGTTTATATCCTATTCAGCAATAAAATAAAAATATTACATGTAATAATCCTCCTAGCCCTGGTGACGATATACCCATGTGTTTGGAAAGTGCACATAAACTTCTTGAGCATATTTAGTTCTGTTAGTAGCAGTAATATAGTATCGAAACCACAATATAAAACTTTCACTGAGAGGACTGCGGTAAATCAAAAGGTGTACACTTATTGAAGATCAAGGATCAAGGTACTCTTCTTCCCGGAAACCGGTTAAGAGTAAAAACACATGTGCACACGATTTCTTGGCATCACACATATTTTACTGTAATATAATAGTAGAACATAAATAATACTAAGAGAATAAACTACAAGCAGCTTCGACTTCGGATTTATTAAAATAATGTTATGATTAATCATCAGGGAATATATTAAAAAAGATAGTGTAAGTAATATATATATATATTTTTTTTTTTGCACGACGTCTTTCTACCCATTCGGGTTATACGGTTAGTAAAATATGTTATCTTTGAAAGTAATTATAAGTAAAACTATGACAATTCCCAATTTTTCTTAAGTTTCCTAAAATGTATTCAATAAAATGTTCATATGGCAAAATAAACCACAAAATTAAAGGGACTGTGGGTGGTGTTCCCAGTTGAAATCTTGCCAAGTTTTGACAAAAATAAAAATGATACACTAACGATTATAATAAAAATAATGAAAAACCCCTTTCTCATATAAATATAAATAGCACGCAAATGTATATGAAGGAATAATGACAAAAGGCCTATTTTGAAAGCGAATTTCTTAGTCAACAAATGAAAATAATGTAAAGCAGGATTTTTAAGAATTCATTTTTTTACAATGTGAGCTAAGTGATTGAAAATAAAACTTTGGTGTTGGGTGCCTTACTTCTATCTCATGGTTGCATAAAATAATGAATCATTTTTAGTCAATTTATTGTGTCCTAACCCACCTGTTATAAATTCTGACGCCAGAGTTGGGCGTTTACTAAGTTTTTCACTCAGTTTGTTTGTAAGTCACGTGCTGATATAGTCCTGATCAGATTAATGTTGAGAATTATCTTCGTTGGTTTTTGGAATTCTACCAATTATTTATAAGTAATCTGCAATAAACTATTCAAAGGTATTAACGGGGAGAAATCTTAGGAAACTTATCACTTATTCAAGAGTAGAAGCACTCAGAAGTAACACATTGTGTGAAAGAAGCTACTATCGGAGGGATCTTTGACTCATTCGATTGGAAGTTTATTTAATCCGAGCGGCTGTAGTTTTCATTGGCATAAATATATCAAGAGTAACATTAATAAGAAAATAAGAAAACGCTGTATTAAACATATAAAAAAAACAGCTTCCAGAACAAAGTTACACGTTATAAATTCAGAAATAGCAAGTTTATAATAATCGAATACACGCGAAACACTTAGTAGATCCACAATGGTTTATTTGACTCGCTTGAACACACTCATTTTATAATAGTAACCTAACATCATGAACACGAGGCCATAATCAAACCTATTATCCAACACATCAAATATACGTGTTCAACCAGCACATACAATTACTTGAACAATAAAAACAAACAAATCTGCTGCTTTTATTTCTGCAGGACTTGAAGAACAAAGAAGGCTCACAATGAATGCTCCATTAAAACAACGACCCGCAAACAGTAAACAATCGGTAGGCACTCTTAAATTAATTGAGTCTCCATCTTACATTTTTTGAAATTGGACAAACCTACCTTATGCTAATGTCAAAGTACTTTTTTTTTGCTTCAAGTTTTACTGCCCGGGACATATGTGTTTAGTAATATTATTGATTAGAAATGAGGAAGGTATAATAAAAAGTAACTGTAACCACATTTGAGTGGAGGGCAAGTAGGAAAAACCTCTCAATAATGCCCGACAGAATTCGAGCCCCAACTTATTTAGCACCAACAAACCAAACTAGATAAGCTTGACATTTAGTCCGCGTAACTGCCGGTGTGAGTGAGTAAAATGTCAAAGTTGATAGCATAAGTTCGAAGTATTTCTTTCTCTTCAAATTATAATTCTAAATACCAAAGTTATCAACGGCTTAATTTAATGAGTTATGATGATGGAGGTTGTTTAGAGGAAATGAATCCACATTATCTTGAAAAGAGGATGGGAAAATCACAGTGGTGAATCAAATTTGGAAAACCACCCCTAGTCCCACCCGCCTCTTACTTCCCAATCACCAACAATACAGTATATTGCAAGCCTGGCTACTTAGACCCTGTGACCACCAGCATGGCAGTCATTGGTACTAGTAGGTTCAGTTTGCACGTTAAAAAATAAATAAAAATATCCCTTTATTTTCTTATGTTATACAAGATATTTAGTTTCTGTCGCGTTTCCTTCAATACTTACAATTTAAGCACATTTGTCATTATAGTTTTAATTTTGCAATAACTACGCAAGTTATCCCTAATTAGATTTTTGAAATATAAAGATTATCGAAAACAACTAAACATAATTTTTTTTACAGAAAGAAGCGGTTCTACTGAGCCTTGACAAGTAGAGTTATTCACTCACTATAAACCTACTCAACAACTTAAATAATTTGTCCCAAAGAAATTAACGTAAATAATTGTCAAAACATTATCTCTATGACATTTAATGTTTGCCTTTCAAACCAAAGCTACCTCTTTACTTTTGTTTGCTAAGCAGACAGGACAGCAATTTGTGAAAGTTGTTATATAAATAGTCCACGACAACGAGTGTCACTCATCGTTGTAACGAATACTTGCTTATTACAAGTGTTTTTAAAACGTTACAAAGGTAAAATTCTTTACAGTTTTTTTTTAGAAACGAAGTAAATAGAATGATGAAATAATATTATCTAAAGGCCATGGTACTTTTAATGAGTTTACGCACAGCTCTCTCTTTTAAGCTCCTTACTATTAGGATGGTCGAAATATGAGTTGGATTAAAAATTATTCTACGGCTAATCTTTGATGCAGGAATAATTTTGATTATCTACGTGATCACTTTAATTAAAATTATATTGATTAAATGAGTAGAAGCTACCTCTAAAATAATCATTAATTTTCTGCGTGTTCTATAAAAGAGTGTAAAAAGCAGGAAGAAATTAGCGACTCTGTTGTGTCTGAGTGAATGGGGCTTAATCATTTTTCATTATATTTGTACATACATATATTTCACTCTACGCAGTAATTAGTGCTTCCAATTACAGTGCAATTCTATCCACTCTATTGACATCATGGGATTCACTGGATGGCCAATCTAATAGGATACGCTCAAATTCGGATTTAAAGACATACACGCTATTAAAGTCTGTTCAGCGTAGGAGTTGTTTTCTGAAAGGCCTTTTTCCCTACCAGAAATCTATTATATAGTAGGATATTGGTAGGAAAAAAGACCTTTCAGAGAGTAACTCCTACCGTGAATGGAGTATACTTTTCCCTTCACCATGGTTGTAGGTTGCTGCATGTAAAATCGACTATCATAACAAGTAAATTATACTACTATTGATAGTTAAATACAAGCTGCTGCCGTTAAGTTTATATAGTTAGACTCACATTGAACTTAGTTGCCGTTGACGAGGAGATGGGAGTTTGAATTCCTGTTAGGCACATTGGGAAAGGGGGTAGGGGTGCGTGTTGTTTATCAGACGCAATTTCCCCTTACTCCTTTAATATGAATTGTTTATTCAAGATGAGTGTTTTCTAAATCGTGCTACACTGAGGATTTCAGGGAATACCCGACATATTCCTGAGTTTTATTTACCAAAAAATAGTTTTTAATAATAGTAAGTTTGATAAACAATTTAATACAAATTTTGATTTAATGTAATTGCGTTTCATAAACTCTTTATTTTCCGATGGCACAGATTTGTTTAGTTTACCACTAAACTTTACTAAAATTTGGAACGAACTTTCATACTTTACAAAATAAAAGTTGATTGTTTCCATATTTTTAAAGAAGCGCTAGATGGAGTACTTTGGTTAGACCTAGGCCACAAAAAGGGCACGTGACAGGCAAAACTTTGGGAAGCACTGTTCAAGATTATCTGGGCCTACTCTACGCAGACGATTTAAATAGCTTCAATTCCTAATTAAAAGATGACGGGCTACTAAGAGAGACCGTTACATGTTTACATACTTCTTAGAATATAATATAAACTAGTAATGGAAGAAGTAGCATAGCAGGTTTTCAGAAACATGATTATGGCATTACGCAATGTATATTCTTGGACAAACGGTAACCACAAGGATGCCAAGGTATTCAATGCTAAACAGCTTGTCGGTCGAGGCGGGTTGATTGATTTTATTTATACTTCTTCTGCAATAACAGAAGTTTGCTATTAAGGGCCATGTTGATCCAATGGTTTTATATAGTCTTGAAACCGACTGGACTAGGTGTGTCGTATTACCGTTAAATGTATGTACTCATAGAAGTCGCATTTATGTGAGCACATCTCTACACGAAACACCAAGGCTAAAAACTCGGTTCCATGTCTTATCACTAGAAAGAACTAGTACAATAGTAGAGTTACCATGTGCCCAGATATGGTAATATATATTTTATACTCCCTTCTCTTTATAAATTAAGATAAAATTAGGGGGAGAGGTTTATTTAGGATCGGCTCACACAAGTTCCCTAATGACAAAACTATCTTCCTGGAGAATACGTTTAAAAAAAAAGAGTTTATCTGTCATTCATTAGGTTTAAGGTCTTCGCACACCGGCATAGTATCGTATACGTACGGTATCGTACTAGTATCGTATGTTTTTCTCTTGCCATGCTTTGCTATGGAGCTGCGTACACCGACAACCGTCGTAGCACCATGGTAGCAGCATAGTATCGTAGACGTACGGTGCGTGGTTTTCCATTCCGCTTTGAAAGCGGAAAGGCACGTACGATACTGTCATGGCGGCCGTTGCCTACCCCCACCACACCCTCTCAAACACTCCCTCCTCTCCACTACTCAGGTCTACACTCTTGGTGAGGCGGTATTGGTATTGTTGTTTTGTATTCGAGCTGTTGTGAAATGGGCAATTTTGAAGAGGAGTTAATTATTGTGTCACAAGAGTATCTCTTTTTGTGATATGGGGCTCAACAATTTCTAAAAGCTCACAAAATTTAGCACAACTCATTCTAAAGTATACGAAAAACTTTTTATTGTCGTGGATCAAATCCTCAAACAGTGTAAAAAAATCTCCAAACACTTTTCTTTTCTTATTGAGATCATGTATCCACTTCTTTTTCTCTGGCTCCAGCAACATGGCCGCTACCACAATGTCCTCATCTGAGGAAGAAGACAAGGTTTCACTCATTGTAATTAACAGAACACCAACAATGCACTCGCTTCTTTTAAATGCGCTGCTCTCAGGTGGCGAAAGAGAATTGTAAGCTGTGGTGGGGAAAACAAGCTCTTGGGGCATACGTCGTATCTACGATCTCGGTGTCCGGGACAGTCGCGACAATACGGTACCATACTGCTAACATACTGCTACCATACCGCTACTGTCCTGGCACCGTACGTATACGATACTATGCCGGTGTGCGAGGACCTTTAGTTTGGTTCAAAACCAAGATTATTTCTCATTTTCTAAAGCTGAGTATTCACCAAAAGAGCGAGCAAAAACGAACAAGATCGAACGAGCAGTCTCACTTAATAACTGTCTTGTGAATACCGCATTTGTTCGTTCGTGTTCAAAAAAAAAGCTCGGTTGGATGGCGGTTCATCAAAGAAAAAATTTGTTCTTGCTGTAGGAATTGTTTTCCCGTAGTTTGTGTCACTTTTGATTATTTTAAGTTCAACCCGTTAAAACATTTATTTTTAAAATCCTTTGTATACATTTTGCAAAAATTTCTAAACATTCCATAGTCTTCTTTTACTGTTCATATCAAGTGTTCAATCCAAATACTGTCGGTACAATAATGCAGCCCGCGAGCCAATAAGAAACATAAACTTTGGCCCTTGGACCTTAAAAGGTTGAAGACCCCTGCTATACATGGTAAAATGGGGTCCTAAGTTTTGAACAATGAGCAGTTAGCATATTTAATCACACTAAAAATATATGCAATATAAAATTAGTTTTGATTGGGATATAAACCTTTAAAATGATGTACGATGCGTTAAATTTAAAAAATTAAAATTTCAAAGTATTTTTCAGAATAATTGATAGAGATATGAGGGTGACCTGGTGGTCTAGGGGTAAGCTGTCAGACATCTGTGCTGGGGGTCCGGGGCTCAATCCTCGGTCCCGGCACAGATTTATTTGATTGCCAAACCCTTCCTTCACCTCTGGAAAAATGTGTATTAATTAGAACTTGTGAATGTGAGGAATGCCAGGCCTCTACCGTGGTTCGGATCCCACGTTTAAACTGTAGGTCCTCCATTTCATCTCACAATCACCCTACCATTGCAAATTAACGTAAGTGCGTACAACCCGAACGTATAGTAAGACGTTGTGCTAATAATAATAATAATAATAATAATAATGTAGATATGGTTACCACTTCTTCTGGGGCCATCTTAGGGAGGTATTTTATCGGTGGGTAGTGTAATTACTAAACAATTAATATAGTCATTGTCCAGGAAGCGTTCCCGAACACACCTAGTGGTCTCGAATTTTAAAAGTTATCGTGCCACCGCCAGAGTTAGCCGATTAAAATGTAATTTTATTTTATTTCTTCTAAATGTAATCCCTAGGAGTGGCGCCCACCAAATATAGTTCAAACCCCATATACACCAATTTTACTATATTTTATATTCTATTCTATATAGGTCTTGAAGGTAATTGTCCTTTACCGTGTTTTTTGTAAATTTTATTAGAATATAGATAAGTTACCGTAAAAGTCCGAAGACCGGTAAATCTTTGAATTTACCGGTATATCCTAACATTTACTGATAGCTGTTGGTAAAAGTCCGACATATCTAAGAACATGTTTACATTTTGAGTTTTAACCACTCTAAAGTCAGGTGGGAGAGAGGATTCCCAGTTCTAGCTTTGACCAGCACTCAAAAGTAAACCAATAACCTAACCTAACCTAACCTAACCTAACCTAAGCCTAATCCAACCTCACCTGTCAGGTATATAACAGTAATACATAATTATGTAAAAATTAATATTTACAACAAACTTGAGACACCCTAGGTAACAGTTTTACGTAGATCCAACTTATTATATCTATCTATAGGACACCCCTCGATCCTCCTTGAGTCCACACTGGATATGTGTCCTCTACTAATACTTACCTTAATACATAAATATTTACTATTATTTTTTGATATGTAAAGATGCGTTGACACAAACGTAGCCATAAGCACCATAAACATAAATACAAACTTAAAACTAATGAAAGAAATGAAAGAAAAACAGGAAAGCTAAGTTAAATGAGAAGGGATGGCTGCCGGAGAGTGAGGAAGAAACAATAAATGAATATTTGAATGAGGAATGAAATGATTAAAATTGAAAATAAAAATCTCTGTCACATATGAACTACTACTTTATAGCGTCTTCCCAACGAAGGGGCAATTGAACTCCCTTTAATCTCTTTCACATCACCTGCTAGGGGGGCCTACCAGGTAATGAAGTTCCTAAAGGGGGTTGTGGTTATGGGGAGTGACTATATAAATAAATATATTATTTTATTAGCACCACATCTTACTTTCCATTCGGGTTGAACGCATATGTAGTCTACTAATTACGCTAATGTGCTAGGTAAGAGGAAGGATGCATTTAGATGAAGTGTACCCGCATATGAGTGAAAGGAGAATGGAATACCATTTAAGAATAAACACCCACAGTACACCCGACCGAGATTATAACCCCGACCTGTCCGTCATCGGCAGTCCAATCTATTGCAAGGGTGACGCCTTAAATCATTCGACCACCGAAGCGCGTATCTAAGTATAAATATACAAGAAAACTGAGTGAAATAAACAGTGAAATTATTTTTCTAATTTAATCAAGTGATATATCAAATACACATTTAAAACATGGCAGATATTAACCGTCGCAAAAGCTGTGGGTGTATAAATATCAGTCTAGCTTGGCTGATGGATAAATCGTGTTCTACATCGAACTCTGTGCGACCGGAAACTGGAGAGGATCTGGAAAGTTTTTACCGGCAGCCCATTTGCCCTTGAGAGGAACATGCATGATTTAGCAAGGTAAACACTGACCGGAGATATGGCCCACTTGAGATTACACAGAAATATTGGGGAGGTGGAGGCACCATACAGCCAGCTACTTCGGCAGTATTTTTAGTTAGGTTGGAGTTTATGATTTTCACACCAACGTTTTCAAAACATATATTCAAATTGAAGAGTGTATTCACGGCTTCCGCTGCTGTTTCAATTTGAAGTTTTTGGGGGATATATTAAATGGTCTAGTTTAAATAATTTACTTTACCGTGTTATTATATCACTTAATTACAAATAATTTTTAACTATTTTAGTTTTAATATAATCACCTGAACACTAAAAATAAATATTTTACATAAATGATTGTAAATGCTCAATTATTTAATGGGCACAGGCATTGAAGTGTCAACCTTGCCTGGTCTCTTTTTCTGGTGACGGAAAGGTCGTGGTTCAAGTTATCAATTTACCTTGCTTGATTTCATTATAGCATAGCTTATAATCAAGGTCATAGTGTAATCAGTGAAGGCAAGACTTTTAGACCTTAATTTCAGGATAAACTGAATGTACACTTAATTCACTCGGAAAGGTACTAATTACACTATGGACGTAATTTTTAGGCTAAGCCATAGTGGAACCATGTCAAGTAAGCTTGTTTATCATTCACGGTAAACAAAATGAACATTTTCTTTAAATTCTGCCTTACTCATCCTTATCACAATAGTAAAAATTTGCAGATATCCCGGGCGGGCAGTAAGACACAGTACATGTAGACAAGATGATAACTTTTTATGTGACCAATCAATTTATATAGTAATTAATTAAAAACTAAAACAATGCTTTAACTAAAAAACGTTTCGTGTACGGGGAGATCGAGGTTCGAATCTCGGTCGCGTGAACTGGGAGGGGGGGAGTTCCTCTAAATGGTTTTCCACTCTACCTACAAGCAAATGCGGGTTCACTTCGTCTAAAATTAAACCTTCCCAATCCCCAACTCATTAGAGTAATTATAGTACATGAGCGCATAGCCCGAACGTGTAGTAAGACGCGGTGCTAAATAAATAAAAAACAAGAAATGCACGTATTATAACAGGGATATAAATAAACCACACGCATCTCCTAGCTACACCAATCTCCTAGCTATGTATATCATGTAAATTGAATGGGCTAGGTAGCGTTGGTATGGCAAGGAGAGAGGTATAGTTTATTTTTACCGCTGTAAATGTCAAACTTATTTAGTCTGGTCTAACCATGACAGGGAGGTTGGGTGTTCGAGCCTCAGCCGGATATACCGAGGGAGTTTTTTTTCCTAAATGGCTTCACAATATCTCTCCTCGAAAATGCTGTTACATTTTATCTAAATTCTATCTTCATTATCTAAACCACATTTTTTTAAGTACCACGTTTTACTTACAATCCGTTCGAGTTATACATACGCATATGCACTAATTACGCTAATTTGTTAGAGATGAGGAAGGTTGAATTTATAGGAAGTGTACTCATATTTGTATAGAGGTAAAGTGGAAAGCCATTTTGGAGAAACCACCCTGAGTACACCCGACAGTAAATCGAACCCCAACCTCCCCGTCATCGGCAGCCCAGCCTACTGCAAGATTTACGCCTTATTAGACCATTCAAACAGCGAAGTGCCTACCCTATTTGCCTATATATACTGCGTATAGCCCGAAAAGGTAGTAAGACGCGGTGGAAAAGAACAAAACAATAAGCTAAGCAAAGTGATCAAAGCAGCTAACCTTTCCGTTATTAGTCTCAGAATTATTTGTATGACCTATATTTTACTCGCTAGCGTATTCTGCACCGAGTAACCAAGTTATCTTTAAAAATTCTCGAGCACTAGCCATGTCCTTCACCTTGCTGTGCATGATTTAGTACGTGCTTTGTTTACTCCGACCTTAAAACACACCGCACCTGGTAGCTCATGAGCCCATTTCCTGAGAGTACTTTACAGTGTTTATTCAGCGGGCCAGGGAGCTCATAATGGCAGTCTTCTAGGTGGAGTCGCAATTTAAGTGACGTCCTAGTTACGTACAGTCCTATTAAAAACAAAGGTGAGGATAACTTTTTCTGTCTCAGTCCCACTGTAGACCTAGTACTATTTGTGATCGGGACTCTGAACTCATTTTGTATGCTTGTCTTATTAGCGCCTGGTACCTCGTGAGCTTGTTGGGACATCGAACCACTCGTATCCTGCCTGCTAGAGCTCCACCCACTGGCAAGGTAGGATGTACTTGACCCTGACTCGTAGAACCTGTGTTAAATCCCTTAGAGAGTGCGTAAAGGGCGTTTTTGTTATAATTGTAGTCTCCGATCTTCATTTAAGACAAGCATGCTCAAAAACACCACCCATGACTCTTTTTAAATGGATTAAGCTGCTGATAGTCAGTACTAGCACTAAAGCGTAGTGGTGCAATGTTTTTATTTTTCAAGAATGCCAACTATGAAACCTAAGTTCCATATTAAAAAGATGATACATTAAAAAAGTTACTAAATTACAAATATATTTGTATGCATATAAAATACATATATTTACAATTAATTTACCACTCACTCACTTTGGTCAGTTAAGCAATTTCCTCCCTCCCCCCTTCTGTGTTTTACTTCCCGTCAAGGTCGTCCGCATTTAATTAAACTAATGGGGTTGGGAAGAAAGAGGTATAAGAAAGAGGGAAAAATCCAAATCTATGTGAAAAGAGAAACTATTAAAGAAAAAAGACACCCTCGGTATACCACGCCGGGATAAGAACCCCAACCTCCATCATGGCCAGCAAATCAGACTAGACTGGCTTGAGATTTATTCCACATGGCCATGTTATATCAAAGGTAATATAAAACTATTTACAAGAAAAGTAACACAGGTTATAAATAAAGTCAGCCCGTAGGAAGAATGGGTGTTTGGAAGAAGATAAATAATATATATTTGGAGGTAAAAAAAAAATCAGTGTAGCCGAAAGAAGATAAGCCACTGTCTGCCCAGTAGAGGTGCGTATACACTAGCAATGGGCAAACTACGGCCCACGGGCAAATACGGTCCGCCGGTGTGTTCAATACGGCCCGCGGTATAGATACATTAAATGTGTTGCGTTGTGAGGAAAGTTTTTTTTTAAATAAAACAAAACTAGATTTTTATAAAACCATGGCAAAATCAACATTTAAAAACTTGGTAAATTGTGCCCAAAAATATATGGCAATGTTTTCATCCTCATATTCAGGTATTTTCAAACATGAAATTTAGGAAAAGTCATCTTAGAAACCGACTTACTGATGAGCATCTGTCTTCTCTCTTGAGAATCACCTCATCACAGTTTAATCCACATTATATAAAAATTCTGGAAGCGGATTCACAATTTCACTCATCTCACATCCCATCATATAAATCTTCTGAACGAACTTACAAACATACTAAGCCACTAAAGTAATTATGATTTTTATACATTCTCAATTTATTTAAACTTATTCATGTTAGTCTATTATATGTGGTCATCTTTTTTTTAAATGTAATTTTGAAGACAAATTAATGATACAAGTTTTTGGCCCACCAAACATTTTCTTTCTTTTTTTCATTTGGCTCTTCTGTAAGTAAGTTTGCACATCCCTGAACTAGAGGGATATTTGAAGCTAGACTTAAGCTGAGGTCGAAAGTGCACCCTGCCTCACTTTGATGTACCGACATGAGTTGTCCCAGCCACATATTGCCTTGTTTTGTTCAGCGACACAACCGAGGCAGTCTCTCTTCCAATTTGCCTCTAATGTATACGCAATCCTCGCGACTTGCTCCGTCAATAACAATCCAATCAGAGAGTGAAAATCACATAGTATCCCCCTATAAGGGGTTGTATGCTAGCGTCCAAGAAACTTTTCTTGAGTGATTTTTCAACTAAGGCATTCAATGAAAGAATTGCCTTAATCATTGGGCAATAGCGTCCTCTTAAAATGAAAGCTTCCCACGCTCAACTAGAAAGTTCTCTTTCCAGCCACTTCATTCATTCCTTCTCCCCATGTTACGGTTCATCTTCCTTCACCTGTTCAAAGGCACGTCCAATACTAAATGTTTATATTACTCATGTGAATAAATCTCCATTACGTTGTCCACGTTTCTCTCTCTCTCTCTCTCTCTCCTGAGTAATGAGGGCTTAATGGAGATTAAGACGCTAGTCTATGTGTGTTACTTAGCTGCAGATGTATTCAATTGAAAATAATACATCGCAATGATGTGGTAAGTTAAATTAGACCCTTAAATCGTTAAAACATTCAGCTTAATACACAAGAATTTCCTTCTACCTTTTTAATTTAGAATAGTTGACCTCTTTTATGTAATAACTTACAATAAAGTCCAGTTGATCTCTATTTTATATAAACATAAAGTAAAGAGAGGTCCAGTTGATTCTCATTTTGTGTTAAAGTAAAGAGAAGACAAGTCCAGTTGATCTCTTTGGTTGTATTAACATAAAATAAAGAGAAGACTTGTTGAACCCTATTTTGTACTAACGTAAATTCCAGTTGATACCTATGGTTTTCTGTTTCTGAATATAATTTAAAACCAAAATGTAGATGAAAAATACCATAAATAATTTTAAATTTTTATTTTTATCAATTGAGATAGGTCTATGCGGGAATATAAAATTCAATAGGCCGATTTGTAATAATGTTGTAGTATGCACAATAAATCAGATTTGATATTAAGTTGTAGGTTATAGGGAAATATGTCAAACCGTTCTCAAACAAATGTAGGCTAATGATTTGTTGCGCTTACAACAGAAAATTCTAAATTCAATGGTTATTTTTGTAGTTTTGAAACATCAGAGTTGCCATTTCCACTAGAAATACTGCAAGAAACACTTCATTCAAGTAGGTGATGTCCTTAAGCAACTTTAGTTTGCTTGAATCCGTAGTGTATAGTAATCTGGCAAGTGCAGCGGATGTTTCCTCTATCTCTCACGACGCTATGCTTTTAGGACGGTACATTCAGCTGACTAAGACTGGACGAAAGGACAGTCGATTACTGCAAGTAGTTTGACCAATAAAAACAAAAGGAACGGATTACCACTTCAAAATCCATGCCCTTGTGTGCATTAAAAGCAACGGCAGCATGAACTCGGAGAGGGACCCTTTGATATTTTAAGGTGGAAAGGTGAAAGTAGAAAAAAAAAGAGAGAGAGAAAGAACCCGAAGTAAAGCGTAAAGGAGGGAGTGAGGGAAGAATATACGAAGGAGAAACGCGGCTAGAAACTAATGGTCCAAATCTTGCCGCATCCAGCACGGGGTGGGGGTATTGAGGTTCAATGACGCGAAGACATTCTAGTGCTGACTGGTGGTGGTGCCTAGGCTCGCCGCATACAGTAGTCTTAACACAGTGGCTGGCATTTCATTCCTACATGGCATCCAATAAAAACACTTCCAACAACCACTGGTCAGCTATTGGTATGGGCGGGTGAGGCACACCCTCTTCGTAAACATTATGTTGGAGCTATTACGTGCTTGATAAAAAAAATTAGTACGTTTAACACAAAGATTGTTAACTTATTATTCTGAGGAATAACTTTTAGTGTCCTCCCCCATTCTCCCAGAGTCTGACTACTGTTTGAGCTGTAAGCATTTAACTACACTAATGAGCTACGTGATGAGTATATTATAATTGAGAGAACTTTACTCTCATTTGTGTGGATGTGGAGTGAAGAACTATTTATTAAAAAAACTCAGTACAACCAGCCGAGATCTGAACCCCAACCTCCCGATCACCGGTTAACCAGACCAGATGGGTTTTATACTTAGATTGCGTGTCTACTGATGATAGTATCAGAAATCTTGTTTTTTACACCGCGTCTTACTATCCGTTCGAACTATACGCATATGTACTAATTACGCTAATGTGTTAGGGATGAGGAGGGTCGAGTTTAGAGGACGGGTAGCCGCATTCAAATGGAGGGATAGTGGAAAGTCATTTAAGAGAAACCAATTAATACACTCGACTGGGATTCTAACCATAATCTCCCCATCATCGGCAGTCAGTCTATTGCGAGTGTGACGCCTTAGACCAGTGTTTGCCAACCGGTGTACTACGACACATTGATGTGCCACGGGGATTTGGGGGAAAATGAAAAAAGAAGCGGGAAAAAATGTGGGGAATAGAAATAAATCTTTTAAATTCGATTATCAACATTATTTTTTAAAATAACCCAATTTTTAGAGTGTTGGCTATTGAACTTTTCAACACAATCTTAATGCTCGTATCAAATCTCTTCTTCCATACGGACGTTGAAAGCGCGGCAGTTTTTACCCTGGTTCTTTTAGCGCAACTGGATGCGTTAATGACGCTGACGTTCGCAGCGCTAGTAAAACTACACAGAGCGTTTTCACGGAACTTTCGACGAGACACTTCACTCGCATTATGTTCGTTCAGCGATGGTCAATACTTTTATTCATAGCCGTATCCTGTATCTTATGTTTACAAACAAAACTCAAAAGCTCATCAAATGGCGTTACTAACATTCTATAATATTGAAATAAGTATCTGCTAACATTCTATCATTTTCTAACATTAAATAAACTGTCTTTTTGAAAGACGTTAAGCTAATATTGGATTAGTTCTCCAACATCTTTCTTCTCTTTCAGAATGTTCATTATACCATTCCAAAAGATGAATTACACCAATACATACCATCTGTAACGTGTCCATTTTCTGAGGAACACACCATTGAACTCAGCAGTGTATATCTTGTTTGGCGCTTTCATCGCGTTTTCACGGCTTCAAAAACGTGGCGCTTTTAACGTCTGGTGTAGATTAATCAAATTACAGGCATGCGTCGGCATCATGAACGCGGAGCTTTCAGCGTCCGTGTAGAATGGGCCTTATGGCCGTTTTACATGGGTGTTTCCCTGTCGCGCGTGTTTACTAACGCGCGTCGGGTCTACCCCACGATATGATTATTGAGTCTTTTCACACGAACGATTTCTGCCGTGCGGTTTGCCGACGTATAGAGTGAATCCCCAACTACAAAACATTAGAGGCTCCAGCACAAAGCATTCAGTAGCTTGCTAGCGTGTCCACCCAATGGAGTTGAATAGAGAGAACACGCAATGGTAGCGTATATATTACACCGAAGGATACAACAAAGAAAAAACACCCAAAGATATTGTGTTTGAGTTCCCAAACTAAATTGTGTGCGATTGATTGAGGTTGCGTTTCACCTGCTATTTAATGAATTAAGGCAGCTTCCCCCCAAATTTTTGCGTCCCACAAAATTGGGCATGTATTAACTTTACAAATCTAAACCTCGGTATCAATTTCCCGGCTTCCAGCCACCAAGGGCTGGTGTGAGGAGCAAAAGGACGAAGCCTCAGACATGACCTTAAACCAAAAGAGCAAAGTTAGAACTGAAAACGCACGGTAGCAACCGTCCAAGTGAAAGGTTTCCTTATCTTTGTTTGATGTTGAGCAATGCAGTCACCGCCAGCCGCCGAGAAAACGTCGAGGAAAGAGCGTTGGAATCAAGCCGTCGTGCGTTAGACCAATCGCGCGTTGACCTTGTGAAAGGACCCACTTGGGCCAATATATCTTGAATTGATGATGTGCTGTGACCATTTTAGCGCATTGTTCAGTGAGCCATGAGTTTAAAAAGGTAGAAAATCACTGCCTTAGACCATGCGGCCACCAAAGCGACTCTCAGGTATTATTATTGAGAAATATATTAATGTAATACACCCGAATTAGTGAAGAAAATCACCGTCCTAGTCTACTTATGACGTGAAATACGTAAGCTTATTTTATTTTCCCTCAATAGGAGATAAGCCGGGCTATTTAATAATTTAATATTTTTACAGGTCATCAACGGCCCATGAAAATGTTATGATAAGCCCAAGAGTCCGTAAAGTTACACTTCTGTTTCAACCAATACAATTAATATATTCAAGCCATATAATGTAAGATACATACATAGCCCACATTTAAAATAAATGGTGAGATCCAATCGCACCAACTTTCTCATATCATTGTGTATTATAGTTTGGATGAAAATTTTCAAAAATAAGTTTTGAGTAAACTACTTTAAGTAAGTTTTCCTCATAAAAACAAATACACTATCTTGTTAATCATAATAGCCCCATTTTGTATATAAATCTTAAACCAAATTGTTTAAATATTTTTTTTTAATTTCAAATTTTCAAAAATAGATTATTTTTTGTAAACTAGTCTAAAATTTGTAAACTACTCTTCAAATTTTATGTAATTTGTCAGAAGTAAACTACTATTCAAATTTTATGTAATTTGTTAGAAGTAGACTCTTAAATTAATTTACTTTAGAAAAATAAACACACATTATTTTTTATCATGTAGATAATTCCCTGATACCTATTTTGAAAAAAAAAGATAAATTTTCAAAAATTAAAATTTTACCGAAATCAGTCACCAGAAACTATCAAATTAATTTTTTTAGAAAAATTATATATAATTATTATTAACGTAGAAAACTTAACAGATATCCATTTTGAACCAAATTGCTAGAGCCATTTTTTAAAATATTCTAATAAAAAAAAGCCATCAGTACAACAAGTTTAAACCACTTTTCCTAAATAAAAAAGTATAAAATTTTATTCGTAATGTCAAAGATTTCCTAGATATACATTTTAAACAAAATCGTTAGACACACTAAAAATATTTAGAATTTTCAAAAATCACTTCTCATGATCTACCAACGAATTTTTACTCAAAAACAAAGCATACAATATTATTTTAGAGGTCAAACAGTCTCTGAATATCCATTTTAAATAAAATCTTTATAGTCATTTTCCTAAAATTCAAAATTCAAAATAATCATTCAACAGTAAACTACCCTTGATATAAGGGCTAGGGTCAACATTTAAAAAAATCCCAAAGTAATGCCCTGTAAAAACTATGTGTCAAGTTTGAACAAAATCCATTTAACCGTTTAGGATCTGTGGTCAGGGACAGACAGACGGACATGGGAACAGAGAGAATGGTAAAATCCATTTTTGAAGTTCGGACACATATAAAACGTAATCTCGAGGCCAAAAATGTTCAAGATTAAAATCCTTTCTCTTGATATGAGAAAGTGAAAAAAATCAAAAACACTATCAGAGAATTTTATACAAATTTTTTCGAATTCCATGCATTACAACTTTGAATAAAATCAACATCTATCAAGAAAACTACCATTTACTTGTAATATTTATTATATTTTAAAAAAACGCATTTAATGTTATATATTTTACACTGTCCATAAACTAGTATTTAGATAATTAAGTTGTAATTTACATAAACAAGTAAAAGTGTGGGTTCTTGATTCACAATTATATGCATAGTAAATTCTTAGTTTTCTACTTGTCAATACCTCTTACACATTCAACTCAAGGAATCGACACCCTTTTCATAGATTATAAGGCCTTAGTGAGTAAACTATTCAAGTAAAGGTTTTGGTGGGTACGTTGATTTTATAAGCTGTTCGCACCAATCAATATCTTGTTAAACCCTAATTTTTTTTCCAAAAAGCTCCATTTTTGTTCGACCGAGAATACACACAAACTTGATGGGGCGCTGGGTAACTTATTTCTGCCCGTATCCACCAACTTGTTCTCTGCGGTATACCGTGGTAGAGTAGAGCATTAGGTCCAGCAGGGAAAGTGGAGTGCGGGTGGTGCGAGTGGGGGTAGGGGGTGGGCCACATTAATCCCACAGTCTCGGCAATGTGATCAACTTAGTGGCTCTTGGTTCACATGGCTAGTGCAAGAAGAATAGAGGGAGGTTGATATGTGAGTGGCCGGCTCGGTAATGACTGATCAATGGGCCTTTTTAGGCACCACTCTGGCTTTTAAAATGTTACCAGTAGGCACGGGATAAGAAAATACTGCCCCAATTACCCAAATTAGACAAGTTGCCTGGTTGCGTAATGGCATTGTGGGAAAATTTATCTGGCAGTTTTTTTTTGTTATTGGTGCTATTCGAATGTACTTTTGATCTAGAAAAACACTTCTTTTCGTGGATGCCATCTAGAATATTTTATGCGACTACTTTGATAAAGGAATTCAAATCTATAAAAACAAACTAAAACGGAGATTAAAAATAGTTTTGATTGAACAACTTAAGTACATCCCTGAAACAAAACTTGCTTGCATCATTCAAAATAACAAATGTTGTCCAAATAAATTGCGATAACGTATCGTTTATGCTGTTCGTGTAATTCATCCTAGTTGTTCTTCAACACCAACACCAAGCATATTAGTAGTCTAATTCAAGGATAGTAATGATTAAGGTAAGCTTAGGAAAAGTGCTACCGCATTAGAATGGAGGAAGAGAAAATCGGAGTGAAAAACAAATCCCAGTGCATCCGGGTGAGATTCAAACCTTGACCTACTAGTAACCAGAAAACAAGTATAATGTGGGCCTGACACCAAAAGCTGCTTTACTACCAGTACATGCATTTACTCCCAAATTAAATCTCTTGCTAGCTATTAAAAATAGTTTATGTAATACCAATGTTATTTCAAAATGGTTTCGCTAATATCTTAATTATTGTTATTTTTGATGGCGTTCTATCTCAATAAAAATCAATACACCTCACGAGTAATGTGTGTAGCAAGCATGTGCTCCGTTACCAATCTGCCTCTTGTGTAGTTGAGCTACCTCTGAATAGATTCTACTTTTATCTTTAAGTTATTGACATGAATGCTAAACTTACTAGCGAATTTTTTGAGGGAAAAAAATGCATCACGCTGTTTGAATGAAGATGGAGAGTTTCTTTGAGTTTTAATTTACTTTGAGCTTAACATATGAGGGGCCCATGGAAATGTTCCCACAGCTTTGAACTGGCACATATGTTTTTATATGGTGAAGAGTGGTAAAATTATTGTGGTGGTATTGTCGTGGAAAACTAGTTTATGTAAAATCTTAATTATGGGAATTTAGAGTAAAATTTGAAGAGCACTTGTAAAAATGTATAATTGCATATTATTTGGAAAACAACATTCCTTTATTAAAAAAAGAAACAAAAAATTAACATAATATCAATTTTATAGATGTATATAATTCAAGCACTATAGGAGAAAAAACTGTTTTTTTAGTACTGTAGTAATTTTATTTCAAAATTAACTGTGTGAAATTTTGAATTTGATTATTATAACGGCTAACCCCATATTTTTTAAAAATAATTAAACATCGTGATCACTTTCAAACGTCATCACCATATTTAGCAACAAATGTCACCCACCAGCTCACAAGTTAACAAGTATCACCACCCACTTGTGAACACGCGGACAAAGGCATCAGTTTAATCTTGTATAGTTTTCTGGTGACGGCGAAATCGGGGTTAGAATTTCGACCAAGCTGTACAGAGGTGATTTTGTTTTTCCAAAATTGTTTACCAGACTCTCTCTCTAGGCCCACGCGAGTATACTTCCTCTAAAATGTCCTTAATTATTATTCCATTAACGTAAATATACGGATAGTTTTAAGGTGTAGTAAGGATTTGGAACACTATAGAAAAACAAAACAAAAAAACAATGGATTTCTACAACAATGAATTCGCCAATTTCACAGGCACTACTTGGTTTTCAGATATATATTTTTACAACCGTTACGATTTCCAGCCAATGGCCTGGGTCAATTTTTATTCAAGCCATATATTTTCCACTATCGGCTGGCTAGTTTTGTCGTAGTTTCAAATGCCTTGTAATCTATCTTAAGACCAGAACAGGCACAACATCTAGTCCCCAGCCGTTAATTTATCAACGTGAAAGGGTAAACCCATATTTTCATTTTCAGATGAATAATTTACTTAAGTTACTAACACTAACAATAATTTGTTAGTTATTAACTACAGCACCAGTGGGCAAGCGGACTAAATGTTTGACTCACTTAGTCTTGTTTTACAGAGAATGGGATTTCCTAGTGCGGATCCCAGCTGGGTGTAGTGAGTGTGTTTTTTCATTACACACGCCCTTCAAGAAAGTGTGGGCACATTTAACACTAATTATATATTCCTGATCCTTAACCTAGTAGTGTAATAATATGTGTATAGCCAGAATGGATATTAAGACGCAGAGAAAGAATAAGAAAAAAAAATCCCAATGGACAATTCAAAGTTATTTCGTTCTCAAAAGAGATTTCACAGACACTTGAACCGCGACTGTGACAACAATCATCTGAGCTGACCAGTCAAAAGAATGAGTTTGGGTTTTCAAATCTCTACAGCATTGTAGATCCCCCCACACCCCTCCCAAAAAAAGCACAGACCACGTTAAAAGCGTCTTAACTGGTTTTCCATCACGCAACAACACGTCCACGTCCGTTGACAAGAGAGGATTTCTTCCGTCTTGTCTATTGTGGGAACAAAATGAAGAGCCGGCACATTTTGAGACAGGAGAGAGAGGAGGGATTTATTTACCCAATTCAAGAGCACACAGGGTGAAGCAAGGTGGGAGCTTAGCACTCCAGACCAAACTTGGAAGGTAAAAGTTCGAACACGACTGCTCAAGGTGGTGGAGATTTTTTGACACATAGTTTATTTTCCTTTGGTTATTTCTCTAAGCAGCTGTAGGAGATGCTGACACTAAAGCGTGAAACTAAAAGATAAAAACGCATGCACACCTAACAGAGGGCCACCGAAAAGCCCATTTACGAAATCTGGGGGCTATAAAAAGTACCTTTTAATCAATATATTAAAGATACCTACTAGTTGAAGATAAATATCTTCACACTGCGGTATTTATCATGAAAATAGTAATTTTGAAGCTTCAAAATTATAAAAACCATCCAAAATTTTCTTAATTATTTTTGTCGTGATCCTTTTAAAAATTGACTTTTCTTTTAAGAAAGTTGGATGTATATTATTAAACATTTATTATTATTATATTTATCTCAAAATACGACATTTACCCGTGAATTATAATTCTCTAAGGATTTGTTGACAGTTTTTCCCTCCATCTTAGCGCAAGCATATTTTTAAATATCAAACAACTTCTTAACCAACGTGGAATTGCTCGAAATCTGTAGCGAATCTCAGCTCTACGGCAGGAAGAGCAATTTGTTCAGTAGCATAATACTTTATCTATAGTTATATTTTCCCTCTGACTCTTACTACCCATCCGAGTCATCCGCACTAATGAGGTAGGGATGGAAGTGGCAGATTTTATATTAGGTGTAGCGACATTTTCGTGGAGAAAAAGTAGGAGAGTATTTTTTTTAAATACCCTCAAAACACCTGGTCGGGACTCAAACACCGAACTTCCTGTCACAAACCAGACCAGCTGAGGTTGGCGCTTAGTTCGCGTTCCCACATGCGTTTCTTTAATCTTTGTAAATGTGATAAATTAAAAATAACATACAATTAAAGAAAGCTATTTGTACAGTTTTATCGTTAATGTAAATGTAGCCGTTGTCTCTAAGAATATTTTAAAATAAAAACGTTCTGAAACCAGATCCGAAAAGAGGATTTTATAGTAAAAATATTTCGAGTCGAATTCAAATAAAATATCAGGCTAAATTTTAGATTATTTAATTGAGTCTAAAAACTATATGGTCTTTTAAACCTCGCATAAACAATTGAATAAATTATTTATATTAGGAAATTCGTAAATTTCTTTGAGCAGTTCAAATATGCATCCTTAAAAGAGGTATTATTAATTGTACTAAAGTAAACATCCAAAAGAGTATTTTAATATGTACGGTATGTACCGTCGAACATTAAATCATTGTCACTGTTTAAAATTGAGCCTCTCTCATTCTTGGTGCAAATAATTGAGTCGTAACGTTTTTTAGCACTGTGTATTACTACCCGTTCGGGTTATACGCATATATACTAATTATACTAATGAGTTAAGATTGATAAAGGTTTAATTTAGAGGTATTGTACCCACAATTTCGTGGAGAAATAGTGAAAACCATTTAGGAAAAAACCTCAGTACACCCGACCGGAATTAGAACCCTGATATCCCTTTCATCGGTAGTCTAGTATATTCTGATAGTGACGTATTAGACCATGCGGCCACAAAAGCGGGTGAGACATAATAAATTGTCTGGGATATTAAACGAATTTTCTCGTTCAAACTTTTCATTCGACCCCTGAGCACTGCCGAACGCAACTAACTAAACATTACTGTTCAATAAGAAGACGACACAGCCTCATTTAGGGAACAGTTTGAAGTTATGTATACGCATGCAACTGTGTTTTTTTTTAACAAGTCTTACTACCAGTCCAAGCAACCCGCACTTAATTACTTTATTGGGGTATATATTGGAAAGGCATAATTTAGAGAAAGCGTAAATTACTCGCATTAATTAGCATGGAGGGAGAGTGATTAACCGTTTAGGTAAAACAACCTTAGTACACCAGTCGGGATCCAAACCTCAACTTCTTCCATCACTGACAAAACACGTAAGACGAGACTTAAGCATTTGTTCGGTACAGATACCTGAAGTAATAAAATATGTAAATAATATTTAAAGATTAGCAACTTAAAATATAAGTTACAATATAAACATTTGAAAGCTTATTGTATTTCGTTTTTTCAAACGAAATTAATTAATTATAACCAATTGACTAATATAACCGAGTATAGACTATAGAGCCTAACACCATTATCTGGTATTTAGATAGCTTGGCTGAAATATTAGTCTTTTAAATGAGATATATATATGTATATACATATATATAATTTTTTTAGAAATTATAAAGTGCCTCTAAAGTACTTTTTATTAATTTAAAAATCCACTTCAGTGGTCGAACGGTCTAAGGCGTCCTTCTCGTGTTAGACTGGCCTGCTGATGGCAGGAATGTCGGGGTTCAAGTCCAGGTTCTTCCATCGATGCAAATGCAGATAGATAACTTATAAAATGCTTCCTTCCTCATCCCTACACCCTTAAGAGTAATTATCATATATGCGTATAGCCTGAACAAAAAGTAAGACGCGGTGTTAATATTTATATACATAATTAATGTAAGTAAATGATATTAGCATTAACATTTGAGGACGTGGTAACTAGATATAATCACATTTTGAATTTTCACTCTGCTGGCAGTGTTTCCGCCTGTTCGCATTCACGAAAATTATGAATGAAGTGATGACGCCATAAATTGATAGTATAGCTGGATTAAGTCGTTATTTAGTTCGTGGGCGGTACAGGGGCAAATAAATCAAATTGACTACGGGCACCAATTAACTAAACGTGGCTCACTGTATTGGCCCACTGTAAAGAAATATCATTTATGAATTACTATCTCTTTAAGTACATTTGTATTATTGGCTTGAAAGTACTTTAGCGACACAATACTTACTTACGCTATGGCATTAGGAAATCAAAGGCTCACTGCCACACTAACAAAAGTACGCCATCTTTCCCTATTTTGAGCTAGTTTTATCCAGTCCATCTCATTACCCCCTATCTCTTTTAGATCCATTCTAATGTTATTCCCCCATCTGCGTTTAGGTCTTCCTAATGGTCTCTTCTTATTGGGTTTGTCAGTCAATAACCTGAACAAGGTTCTAGATTAATCTCCCATTCAAGCTGCATGTCCTGTCCACCGTTACCTACAAGACTTTGTTATCCTAACAACGTCTTGTGATGAGTACAGGTTATGTAACTCATCATTATGTAATCTCCACTCCCTCCCTTTTTGGAACCTTGTTTTCAAACACCTTAAATTTTGAATGCACATTGTATGTTGTGTTATGTTATGACTATATAAAAAGAATGGTCGCTCTGCCATGGTTGAGAGCACCCAGGTGCCAGTCTTACTAGCCAACTTCATATATTTAAAATTCGTAATTGAATCAGAGATAATGACTTAAGTGGATCAGGTTATATTGTTTTGGACCACCTGAAGAAGTCAGGAGACTGGGAAAGTGGAATTTTGAAAGATCATTTCACCCAAAATAATTAACTTAATTTCTGCGCTTAATTTATTATTCTTAATATGTACCTAAAAAAGTTCAATATTTTATACTATTAATAAGATTTTTTTCTATCACCGCGTCTTGTTTAGGTTGTACGCATCTATGATAGTAATTACTCTAATGGGGTAGCTATGAAGAAGGAATCATTTTAGAGGCAATCTACCCGAATGTTCATAGAAGGAGGATGCGAAACTGTTAAGGAAAAAAAACACCCTCAGTAGACCCAACCGGGATTCAAACCCTGATATTTCCGTATTCAACAGGCCAGCCTAACACGAGAGTAACGCCTCAGACCATTCGGCCACTGAAGTGGTCTATCACTAAGTTACATTATTACTATCATATTTACAATCTTGGCCCGATTTAAAAGATATGGATAATCAGTAAAGATAGCAGTATTTAAAAAAACAAAACACTATCGTGTTGTGATTGTGGTATGACTTACTGCTGTAAAAGAGAAATGTTTGGGCAATTGGAGGTCTCGAATGAAAGGGGCCTGGGGATAACTGTCCCACTGTATTTCTCTCCTTACACCCATCCTCATTCGCTATGACAGCATTAACTACCATCATGAGGTAACAAGTACTAATATATTAAACGTTTTAAATGTTTGAAAACAAGCATTACCATTCTGGACTCTTTTGGTGAAGAGTAAAAAAACTACCTCAAGAGCTATTTTTTATCAATGCACCTGCGAAATCACAAACGAAATCTCCCGATTGAACACGCCAACAATAGAGACACTCTCCCGAGATACAATGGCGTCGAGGGTGTGAATGAAAGTGGGGAGACGGGGGCGCAGTTCCATGACGAAGAACCAGCCCCCCATAATGCCTTGCTTCCCGACATTGTGCAACGGAGTGGGCCCAGAGCTTCCTGGAAGACATTTGGTAACGCTCCACGAACAGGAGGAAATGGCGGGAAAACTCGGGCCCTCGCCCCGCGTGAGAACCGACAATTAAACAACGATGACGTCACCAGTCACGCCATATTAGGGAGCAGGTATCACCACCCTCCACCCATTTTTCTTCCGCGCTCAGGTGATTTTTTTTTTTTAACAAGATGACATCTGGCATGAAATTATGTGACTGAATTGCTAGTAATTTTAAAAATTGTTATTTAATAAAGTTATGTGACCAATCAGCAAATCAATATAAACTTTTACATGTAGTGTTTTTATAAACGTCCATATATCGTAATAATGATAACAAGAGCGATTTTATTTTTTAAAGTCAAACACCTTATCTAAGTTATGTCTGTTCACTGATATATATGGATTACGTGTTTAATCCTCAGCAGGCTTAAACGCCTAATGTCGAAATATTGAGTTTGCTCCCTTAAAATAAATCTTAAATCTAAATAATTGTGTCTGGTTGACGTGTTCCTCTTATAATTATTAAGAATAACTCACCAATAACCTCACTGAAACTATAGAGGACTAAAAAATAAATATACAACTTTTCTAGGCTTACTTTTAAGCCTAAAAGGTATCAAGAAGAGATGTAGCCTCCAACTTTAAAGAGATTTCAAGAACAAATAAATGTTAGAATACAATTTATTTGATCAACCTCTGGATGAACTAATTTATATTAAATTAACAAAGAACCAACGTAAATAGATTTGTAGAGATATAAGGCATTTTAAAATATAGGTTACACATAAATTTAGGTTAACTTAAGTAATAAAATCCAGTAAAATAATGTTTAAAATCAAAGCAAATTCACTTTCTGATATTGACATTTTAAAAGTGGCTCACGATTGCTATTTAAAAAGTTTTTTTATTTTTTTAAGGATATTTCGTGTTTTTTAGTATCCGTTCAGATTATAAGCCTTTGTACTAGTTACAATAATGTGATAGGGATTAGAGAGGTTTAATTTATAGGAAGTGCAGCCACATTTGCGTGCGATCCCCCCCCCCACCCCCGTCTTCGCAAATCTAGTATATTGTGNCCCCCCCCCCGTCTTCGCAAATCTAGTATATTGTGAGAGTAGCGCCTTAAATCATACGGCCACCGAAGCGGATGATATTTAATGTTAACTTTACAATACAAACTAACATAATTTTATAATATACAGGATTATCAGTGCCTGGGTCAAAAAATCATGTGTGTGAAAGGGAAATCATTAAATTTAATAAATTATCTAAATTTTAGTCATGTCAGGAACTGAACCCGGCTGGAAAGACACTACCAACTGAGCTAAGGTGTCGGACTTTTAAGAAGTATATCTAATGCAGAGTCAGCTGAGCTGTTGGAACTCAGGCGGAGAACTCATATCACGTGCGGGTGCCAAAAGGTATAGGATTTTCATCCTCTCTCCAAGCTAATACTGGTTCAGCTTCTCAGTATTAGCCCTCCTAAGCCTTCTCCATTGGATTAAAGAATTTAAATCATTGATAGAAATTAATGCCATTAAAGCTTACGACTGAAACCAGCAGAATAATTGAGTGTGTTTAGAAACACAATTTCTTCGGAGAGCTGGAAAGGGGGGGCCATTATCTTTGATTGCCCCCTTTCCCCTCCCCATCTCGAGGGTAGGTGCCCGTGTAGACCTCGTGACCTCCCTGGTCTCGGGGCGAGACACCTCCAGTGGAGCGTGCACGGGCCTGTCTCATCTCTCTCCGTCACACACACACACATTCACACACACTGGATAATTAGCACGCAGGTGGACACAGGTGCCGTCTTCTCACGACCCCCTCCCCCGAACCCCACTCGCCCGGTATAGTCTGGCACAAACCCTCTTCGGCGGTCGAATGGTCTTTGGTGACACTCTCGTAATACCCTGGATCATCAATGACGTGGAGATTGGGGTTCGAATTCCGGTCGGGTTTTTTTCCTAAGTGGTTTTCCCCTAAACCACCCCGAAAATTCAGGTACATTGCCTATACATTCTATTTTACTTGTTCCTACCGCATTGGTGAATGCGTGCAACCCAAACGGATAACGAGACGTGGTGTAAATAAAGTCGGTCATAACTTTCACACGCAGGTGATCCGGGGCAAATAAACGTACTTGGTCTAACAACTAGAGGTAGACTTTCGTAATATTCACCATCTTGTTTATTTTATTGTTAGTGTAATCTAGTGACAGTACTGACATTTAGAGTCTTAAACCGGACGATGTGGAGGGAATATTAAGGAAATACACCAGTGCTCAGCGGAAAAGTAATTGGGGAAAAACCTACCTCGGTGGCCACATGGTCTACGGAGTCACTCTAGCGTTAGACCAGACTGCCAATGACAGGGGGATCGGGACTTTAACCCCGGTCGGGTGTACCGTGGTTTTCCCTCCAAAATGGTTTTCCACTCTCCCTCCACGAAAATGCGGGTACACTTTTTAAATTCAACCTTTCTCATTCTTAACCGATTAGATTAATTAGTACATATGAATATAACCTGAACAGGTAGAAAAACGAGGTGCTAAATAAAATGGTGGAATCCCAATGTTTATGGGGAAAGAAGGGAGAAAGTAAATTAAGTCGGGGATCCAACCTTCGTGCCCATATTAGATCCCCCAAACATATTGAACTTTTTTAACGGTGTTAGAAGTTACTAAAACAATGTTCATAGATTTATGCGTCGATTCATTTGATTTGATGTCATTTTTTATAGAATTATGAAGTAATAAAATTAGAGCTGGGCCGATCAGCTATTTTGCCGATTAGACCAATGCCGATCATTTGTTGCCGATTAGGCCGATCACCGATGCCGATTATTTTTGTTTTCAATTTTAACAAGTGTATAAAGTAAAATGACCCTTAA
>CABFWB010000019.1:749696-760263 GCA_902151455.1 Timema bartmani | reverse complement strand
TGGAGGCCTGGCATTCCTCACATTCACAAGTTATGATTAATACACGTCTTGTCAGAGGTAAAGGAAGGGTTTGGCAATCAGATAAATCTGTGCCGGGACCGAGGATTGAATCCCGGACACTCAGCACAGAAGTCTGACACCTTACCCTCTAGACCACCAGTAACCCTATATTACAATAAAAAGCAGAATACTCTACCAATAAGATATGGGCGTTCAAAACTAGAGGTCCCATTTCGATTCCTGCAGCAACATTGTGCGTTTTAAATCAAGTTAGTGTTTTACTCTATCATTCTAGCTACACTTTAATGTAATAATATTCATACATACTTTTTATAAAACTGTTGTACTTTCGGTAGATTTCACTTCTTCACTTTCACTTCACTTCAAATGCTCCCAGGCGATATGTTTAGTAGTGATTAATTGTTCTTCGAACAAAACGAACATGTTATTATGCAAATATTTATAACCGGTAATATGCTATGCCAAAAAATTTATAAAAACTCGCTATTTTTGAACCACTTGATGCTTCAAGCTTAGTAGGGTTTTTTCTCTCTAAGGATGTATCATTTAATCAGCAACTCGTTTATTCTTTTAAAGAGCCCTTGCTATTTTTTTAGAATTAAATATACGTTGTTTGGATACCACTTTTCTTACAGAGTTAAATCTTAATAGAAATCATTGCACTTTTCCCACCAAATGTGAATAAATGCATGAACATACTACTAAAAATAACTTTAATTAATTCTATTAATACTGGCCCGTCGTTTAACTGAGTTCTAACTGGGAAAAAACTCTCCTGTATCTTACCAACTTTTATCAGCAACATAACGATGTTTATGATAACGTTTAGTTACTAACACTGGTTCTTTAAAATCTTTTATTCTGCCAAAGAGGTAGAATATCAAAACAGCCCCAAATGTTTCACTATCTTCCACTTCCTACGACCAGGACCACATTACCTCTGCCTCTATAGTGGGCATGATGACTGGAGGAGGTGTGCCGAACAACTCCCGTTGGAAGTTGAGTTGGAGAGGATGCCTGCACAGAAGCAGGAGCGTTCAATTGTACTGTTACGGTCGTGAGCTTATCTTCAACATTTTGCAAATAATTGTTAATATTTTCTTCTGCTTGCTTCGCCAAAGTATGCACCTTCCTCACTTCCTCGGTGAGTGCTTTTGTTTTTTGCTCGTTTGCCTCTAGTTGAATTGTCACGCCATTTGCGATATTTTGTGTTTCTGTAAGTTTAGCTGTGAAAGTGTTGGTCGCTTGGTTGATTTTTGTTTCGGTTTGCTGTGTTTTGGCGGCGAGATCCTGTGTTTTCTCTTCTATGTCGTTAAGTTTTACGGTCAAACTATTTGTAGCTTGGTCGACTTTTCTCTCAGCTTGTTGAGTCTTTGTCGACAAATCATTTGTTTGTTCCTTTATCTCTGTAATTTTAGACACTATACTATTTGTCGCTTGATTTATTTTTGTTTCAGCTTGTTGAGCTATAGCAGTGATTTCTTGTGCTTTATTTTCTATATCTAGAAGTTTATTTGTCGCCTGGATAATTTTTGTTTCAGCTTGTTGTGTTTTTACAGTGATTTCTTGTGCTTTATTTTCCATTCCTGCAAGTTTAATTGTAAGATCGTTTGTTTCTTGGTTAATTTTTGATTCAACTTGTTGTGTTTTATGTGCGATAACCTGAGTTTTTCCTTCGGTTTTCTCTACTATATTTTCGACATTTTTAATATCTTTCTGGATATGTTGTAATGTTGAGATAACATCTCTCACTTTCTCTGTTGTCAGATCATCCACTGCTTTTATTTGTGTTGAAATATAGTTCTGCGTTTTTGTGTTGATCAGCATTTCAGCTTCTTGTAACTTTGCATTTAAATGATGCTTTGACTCTTGAATTGTTGAGATTATTTGATCATCAGCCATAAGCAGTTTTGTACCCAAGTCTTGAAATTGGTTTTTCATTTGATCTGCAGTTTGATTAATTTGAGAATTATATTCACTAATTTTTTTAATAACTTCTATTTCCTTTTTTTGTACCAAATCAATAAATTGATTAGCCAAATTTGTATACATAGTATCACTTTCCTTAATGTGAGAATTCACAGCTGATATTTTGGAATCGGCTTTTAGTAAAGACTCAAACAATTTTAATTCCACTTGTTTGCTTTCAGCTTCTATTTTATTCACTTCCATGTCAATATCTTGTAGTTTACTTTTAATTTCTAAAACTTTATTATTTATTTTTGCATTTTGCTTTTCCAATTTCTCACCGTTTTCATATAGAGAGTGATTAACAAGTAAGTTTTGTTCTTCAATTTTACTTTGGGTTTGGGTTTTTGTTTGATCTAGTAGGTATGTCATGTATTCAATTTTAGCTCTGTTTAGATTTTCAGATTCCTTTAATTTTAAATCAAATTCTTGAATTTTCTTTTTGTATTGATCCTCAGCCTTTTTTATAAGTGCATCCATCTCTTTTATTTTGTTCTTAGTGTGTATTTCACCATTAACAATTCTTAAGTTTTGTTCTTCAATTTTGACTTTTGAATTGACGTTGACATTTCGAAGCGCATTGTCAAACTCCTGAATTTTCAGAGTGACACTTTCCTCAGCTTGTTGGAGTTTTTTATACATCTCACCAATTTTCGCACTGCTTATAAACTCGACTTTTTTAACGTCTTCATTTAATTGTTTGATTTTTACTTGAGAGTCAATTTCTGCATGATTTACCTGTGTTTCAAAGGTTTGAAGTTTTGATTTAACTTTCAACTCAGCTTCAAGAAGTTGTGTTTTTAAGCTCTGTATTGTTACATATGTGTCGCTGTAAGTTTGTTGTGACGTGTTTGTAAAGCTATCAACGAAACTTTTTACCTCGTTTTCCGTAGTTTTCAATCTTGTGATAACCATTTGAACTTTAGATTGGCATTCATTTACTTGATTTCCCAGTAATGCCACTTTCTTTAGCGTAATATTTTCAGCTTGTTGCACTTGAGTTTCTAGGTACAGTAATTTATGAGATGTACTGTTCTTTACTAATTCTATTTGAACGTCAATACCTTGAGCTGTTTCTGATGACTGGGCTTTGGTTCTTTCTAGTTTTGACGTAACATCATCCACACGAACTTGAAGTGAATCCTGTTTTTCAGTCAAATGAAAGATCACATCTTGGAATGCTTGACTGGTGGCGTTGTCAAATAATTGACCTTGATGTGAGGACAGTATCGTTTGTTGCTCCATGTATCGACTTTTAAGTTGCTGGATTTCTGTTTCCAAGTTTGTACCACTGACGTTTAAGTTATGAATATCGTCGGAAAACTTCAAATAGTCCTCTCGATTTGCTCTCAGATGAGCGAGCTGCATCGTGTGGTTGTCGATGTATTCTTGTAACTGGCACGCGGTCACTTCACACCAAGGCAAATCAGGCAAGTCGACCCCAATGTCACTACCATTCACACTGTTCTCACACGAAATTAAAATTAGTAGTGAAACTATAATAATTAATATTAAACGCATTTTGTAAGATAAAATATATCAATTTCGTTAAAAATAAAATACACAACTATCGATCCTGTCACGAACTATGATAAAAAGAATAAACTTGTTTTAATGAACTTTCTGGATTAAACTAATCCCTTTATATTATCCTTCTTCAAGAAAAGCATTAGCACTGCTTATTATTTCGATCGTCAATCTAGTTTTCTCATCATTTTGTGACATTTCAGTAATAGATAAAAAAAATACACGTCTTGGGGAATAACTGATAAATTCCAATACGTCACTCAGATGCTAAAGTGCACATGATCGTATGGACATTAAAATAAGTTCCCTCACAACATTTATTGACTGTCTGACCTTAGTATCTAGTGAAGATAAAACATCATCATATTTTTAATCGCATTGAATTTAAAGGCGATAATGAAGCTGTATAGTAATTACATATTAATATAAATTTATTTCTCACTACATTTTACTACCCATCTGGCTATATCCGTTTAATACACTAATGGATTAGGGGTGAGGTGAGCATAATTCACAGTAAATGTGTCCGCATTTTTGTGGAGGGATAGTTGGAAACCATTTAGGAAATAATAGACCTAATCACACGCAGATGAGTTTCAAATCCCGACCTCTCTTTAACTATAAAACCAAAAACTGTTGGCTTGAAGTTTGGTTTGTATGACGACAAATGTAGGGTATAATAGTATATTAATAAATAATATAAATATATACTGGCATTGTTTTCCTATCTACTCGTTCGTAAGGAAAAATTCTTAGGCACCCGGGCACATTGTATTTTGATACTAGCTATAGTTTTTTTTAGCTTATCAAGGCTGATTTAATTTTCACACCGCCATAAACAATCTCTGAGTTGTATTTATACCTTCTTCCCTGCGTGTCTCATGTCAAGTACTCTTTTTCATGCTGATAAGAGAAAATTTTCAATCATAGTATGCATAGCACAAATTTAGTTGGCATAATAATTATGTACATGACAATAAGAAATTTAATGGGAATCAATTACTTGACTAATATGTAGGTTACATGCATTTGAGGAGGCCAATTTTGAATTTGACTTTCACATTTTGTAACCATGAATATTTTAGACCTTGAGATTATAATTTACCTTTTATGTGCTCCAAACTAGAAAAGGTGGGTCTTAAAGTTCTATCTAGCCCTATTTATATTTGACTGCCTATCTGAGCATTAGTCGAAATAATTCTAAAATTTTGTTTAAATTGATATTTAGAAGTTTACCTTGAGGTGAAATATTTGAATTCTAGTTCTTTAATCAAGCGTAGTTTATAATTAAATTTTTGAAATCTTTCGGAAATGGCTTTAACGATTTTTTCAAATTGAATATCTGGGAAATGTTTTACATGCTAAATAACATTGTATGCTTTTTTATTTAAAGGTAGTTTACTGATTACTAATGATTGGAAATTTGTAATTTTTCGAAACTATATTTAATTATTTTATTCAAAATAATAATCTATATGCCAATACTTATTTGTTTTTTTCCAACCAAAAATAGTTTTATTAAGTTTACTGATAGCCAATTTTTGGTAATTTTTTCAAAACTCCAGTATATTCTTAAGAACAAATATGCATGATTGTATCGTAAGTTATATTTTAAAATAATACTTTAGATAATAGTGAAATTATTTACTGCTTATAGTTTATTGCTCAAACAATAAATTTGCACATAATTAAATTTTTCTACTCAGAATATATTGGACTATTATAAACAATGATTTTAAAAATCAAAAAAATTATATACTTAAAGAATGTATAAAAAAGAGGATGGCATTTTATTCGAGGTAGCAACATTCCCAGTAAAGGAAGAAAGAAGGGGCGGATAAAGACAAGAGGTTATGAGATGAGGGTGGCCGTGGTGTTAAGGGGTAGGTTTGAGGGTGTATTGTACCCCTATCTATTCAGGAAAGGGTTGACATTGAGTGGGTGATTGATGTTCTCTTATTTGGGTGGGTTGTGGTCTCTTCTTAGAAATAAAAATAGACTCGTTGGCATGATCATGTCATTATTATGTTCTTAAGAAGAAAGGCTTAACTGTTACTGGTAATTATTTTATTTCGTTAATATTTTATCTAAATTATTCTAATTCTTGCATTGTCTAAGGCGTAACTCTTGCAATAGTCTACACTACCGAGGACAGGGAGATTGGGTTTCAAACCAGGTCGGATCTATTGAGGGAGATTTTTCCAAAATGGTTTTCCACTTTCTCTATCCACGAAAATGCTGGTACACTTCCTCTAAATTCAACCTTCCTCATTATTAGCTCATTAGCGTAATTAGTACATAAGAGTATAGCCTGAATAGGTAGTAAGACCCGGTGCTAAAAACATTTTCTAATAGTCTTGGTTTAGTAAAATGAAAATTGATTGGTTTTAAAATTGTTAGATAGTCGTGAAAATTATTTAGCTACAGAAATATTAAATCATATCCAGAAGAAATGATTAAGTTTAACAATATTATGTATGCAACTTAATTCCATAATTTAAATATCAGTGTTAATTTTTTTTATTAACAATCGATATAGTTTAATATACAGCTTTTAAAAAAAAGTTTTTACAATATTGCTTAATTAACTTCAAATGCAAACGTTCGTTTTATATTTTAGTTGGGTATTTTCCATCCTACCCATTTCGGTAATCAGTAATCACACGGACGGTTCATATATTTTGGTTTGTCAGCAATGGAAAATCGGGGTTCGAATTTCCTAAGAAAATCCTTGCAGTAAAAATTATTGCCGTAAGAAAATATTGATTTCGAAATTCAAATGAAAATGAAATGAGAATGAATTTGTTTTCACATCATCCGTGTATACGCTTTCATTTGGAATAGAGAAAAAAATCGGCTGAGTCACTGTCGAAAAGAATTGTTTCTTTTTTTAAATAGTTTTTTATTAAAAAAAATTCTACACCTTGTGAACTTCGAATTTGTGCGACGTTGCCATATCTCCGGATTTATCCTGGTTCTTCCTTCGCCCAAGATAATTTATTAATAATTTTCTAAGAACATACCTAATATAAGCAGTGATTTTCAAATTGTGCTTTGTGGAGCCCTTAGGCTCTGCATAGTTGTCTCAGGCTCCATGAGGCAATTTTAAAATATTCTTTATTGGTTTTTCACACCATAAAACAATATCATTAANCAAATTGTGCTTTGTGGAGCCCTTAGGCTCTGCATAGTTGTCTCAGGCTCCATGAGGCAATTTTAAAATATTCTTTATTGGTTTTTCACACCATAAAACAATATCATTAATTAGGATTGGCAATTTTTTTTTTCAAATCTGAATGAAGGACATTTGCCAAAGACGTAGATAAAACATGGGATATTTTCAGTCTATTTTATACTTTTATACTTGTAAATGTCTTTATTGAATATTCATAATATTATTGTAAAGAGTTTTACGAGGGCTTCAGCATGTATTTTTACTTTCTCTCAACACCTCGGAAAGAAAGTATTGTGGTCGTCAAAAAAAATCCGCGATCTGTATATTTGGGCAAGAGTTTGGTTACGAACTACTACCCACCACTTGAAAACTGGAACAGATTAGTCCTGCAATCATCCCGTGTGCCCCTCGATACAGGGGTAGTTCATAAAAAGTGGTCTGAAGGAAACTAAATAAATCTTAGCACCCTACAAATATATTTATAATTATTTTAATTACATGTAGACCTCAGTGGTTTTGGGGTAAGGTACTCGCCTTAAGACCCGACGATTGTGGGTTCAAACCTAGCTGAGGTGTATGAATTTTTCTTGAGAAATAAAAATCCGTGGCACAACCTCCTTTGGAGGGAAAGTAAAGCCGTTGGTCCCATGTCGATTATGGCATGTAAAAGTTAACCCTGGAAGGTATGTGAAAATACATTTCCCTGTCAAATTGGCAAGACCTTTTGCTCTCGCTCACGGAAATTCAGTGTCGAAGGCAACGGGGAACTACCACACTTTCTGAATGCATAGATGGGATTTATTCCAGATGGTGCAGACGGCACTAACCATCCGAAGGGCTGAGTCCATGTCTAAATCCGGGTGGAAATAAATGGCATCAAACCAATCCTCGGGTTGTTGGCTTAAGAAGGTTAATTAAATATCGATAACCCGCTTTGGTGATCGAATGGTGTAAGGCAATGGACTGGACTGCCGATGACGGAGAGATCAATGTTCAAATATTGGTCGGATGTACAGAGAGTTTTTTTTTTACTAAATGATTGTCCACTCTTCCTCAACGCAAATACGTAAACACTTCCTTTAAATTCAACCTTACTCATCTATAACATATTAGCGTAATTTGTGTAATTTGTGCGTAAGTGCAAGTTATAACCCGAACGGGTGGTAAGATTCAATGATACAAAAAATAAATGCTATTAAGTAGATAACCACACCAACAATCGATGCCAATATGATGCGTTCCAAAGACAAGAAATCGATTCCATATTTAAGGTCGTTATGTCTAAGCGATTGAACGTCGAGTTATGCGTCTGTCCGTCCGAGGGTTAAGACAATAACCAAATATTGAGCCGGTGGCGGTAATTAGCAGTCTTGGATTCCTCCCCTCATCCCTGGCCCGCCGCCTGACCCTTGTTTGCTGACAGACTAGAGGGAGCAAAGCTGTCTTGTGTCCAGGGTGTGTGTTGCCTGGAATTAGCATCGGCTATTGTACCCGACTTGGAATCAGGCTTCACACATTAGCCCGTATACCGGCTAGCAGTGGATTTGATTGCACGAATGCTGTGTGTGTGTGTGTTTTATCAGAAGGATCTGTCAACACGACTGACATGATGGATATCTTGATTGTCTCGATGTTAATTTGAACGGTTAGCCTTACTTTACAACCATGACAGTTTCCAGCCTGTGGCCTGACTTAGTTTTTTTTACTCAAGCCATATATTTTCCACTACCGACTTGCTAGGTCTGTTGTAGCTTCATATGACTTATAATCTAACTTAACCCTAGGATATGCACAACCTCCAGTCTCCGGCCATTAATTCATCACTGTGAAAGGATAGACCCATATTTCACCAATTATACTTTTTTCGGCCATGTCGGAAATCAAACCCGGGACCCCTAGCCCCGTAGACAGACACACTCCTAACTGAGCTAAGGTATCAGATATATCCACCTCTTGGGGTAGAGAAATTATTGTAACCGTAAAAAAATAATCCAATTCGTGGTTTTGATGGCTGTCGACGTTTAATGACCTCCTGAATCCGAAAAAGTGGTTTTCACGATGGCGTTTGTTTGTATCTTGGCCTATAACCGAAACCGTTATATTGATCGGAATAAAACTTTGTATAGGGCCACCAAGAGGGGTTTTTGGAATTTCTTATCTAATACTAAAATTAAGGGCAGTTTTCTTCAGGGGGAAAATAGAAAAAAGCGTTTTTCTCGAACTCGGCTTTAACAAATTTGATTAAATCCAGAAAATTTTTAACATAACAAACAAAATGATGTATCTCATTTTTCCGAGAAAATCATTTTACACAAACGGTTATCTCCAATTTGTATCATATCTCTACAACTCTTAGAGATACAAAATAACTTATTACTGAAAAGTTGAAGGAATATTAAAATAGAAACTGTTTATTTGAAATATATTTTTGTAAAGTAATTAATTTACAAGATATAAGAAAATATATATTTTTAAATTGAAGTCTGGGAAATGGAGGTGTCGAATGTTACGCTCTTAGGTGAACCGAGATGTTACTTTATTTCTCAATATGTTTCTGTAACAGTTTATATTTTTTCGTTTCGCATATCTTACACGAGTTTTAATAATATTGCCTACCTGTGACGTCACGAAATGTCAAGAGAGTATTTCCAATGTTAATGAATTAACGTTTTATTCAACGAGTTTCAAAGCTATAACTTTGAAACAAAAACAAAAAATTCATAAATAATTCATAAATAACAGGGTCACAAAATTATTATTTTTATCTAAGTAGTTTTTTTTTGTATAAGTACTTTTTATAAATCATCCACAACTTAGGCTAATTAGCATATACACTAAAATGGCCTGTAGGATTCTTTCTGACAGGATGTGAATTTAAAAGGTTTCGTGATAGCATATGTCTATCTAGAATAAGAAGCAAGGAAAAGGTAGTTTACAAAAGCAAGTCAATGTTTTCAAGACGCAAATAATATAGTGACTGTGTAAACTCGTCAGAGGAAGAGGGGACGTTTTATCATTATGTAAACAAGAGGCCTCCCAGGAGGGAACTGCTCATTTTCTTCCCTCTCTTTCTATTTCCTACATTGATGTCTAAGTGTGGTAGTGCTTGGACTGCTTAAGGTGCGTCAAGTTAAGATGCAACCCGCTTCACAAAATAACTTTGAAATCTCCAAGTAGGCGACGTCATTAAGTAATCCTCCATTTTTAAGTAAGGGAGCTAGAAAGTACGTGCGATGCACAGCAGCATTTCCAACAACACTCGCTGCGCGGAGTTGTAAAAAGTAAAAGTATCGGATTTTCACTGATGCGCATTTGAGTTGAAAATTGCCGTCAACCACATCGAGGGACAGAAACCCTTCATATCGTTTGGTGCTTTATAGAGGGGGAGGGGGGGGAAGGAATGGGGAGGATTTTATAAAGGGGCAAGGGAAGGGTGTGTTAGATTTTTACCGAAGATTTGCGTGTCTGAAAGAAGGGAAAAAACTTGCGTTGAGAGGGATAAAGGAAAGAGTCAAGATTATTTTTTGATGTCAGTCATCATTATCCTCTAGTGCCAATTCCACACCCCCTCCTTAGTGGATCTGATTTTTTTTATTCCTGCGTGGTAAAAGAGATGTGGTGGTGGAGGGGAGGGTGTCAGATATTTGGTTTTGGTCATATGACTTTTTTTTTAAGGGGTGGATGAAAAGAATAAAATATATTAAAGGGAAATATGTGTGTGTGCATACATTTAAAATTCAAGGGGGCATAAATCATAGTTTGACAGGCCTACAGACTGTCTCTCTTTCTCTGTCCCTCTGTATCTATGTGTCTCCTATGTTGACTGCAAGTACATCCATCAACTCGCGAGCTGGCCTTTGGAACAAGAGCGGGCCA
>CABFWB010000019.1:737530-748888 GCA_902151455.1 Timema bartmani | reverse complement strand
TTCGAATCTCGGTCGGGTGAACTGGGGGTGGTTTTTCCTAAATGGTTTTCCACTCTCCCTCTACGCAAATGTGGGTTCACTTCCTCTAAAGTCATCCTTCCCAATTCCTAATCAATTAGCGTAATTAGTACTTAAGCGTATAACCCGAACGGGTAGTAAGACGCGCTGCTAAATAATAACAATTATGTTACCAACCGAATAATTACTATCATCCGACATCCATTGATTCACACAATCCACTAGAAATGCCTTAGCAATACGTTCATCCAACACTTCAAAATATTTTCTAAATCCACTCTAATGTTTTTTGGGGGGAGAGGGGGGAGTTTTTGGCTTTACAAAGAAAACAAAAAGCCACAGGGCTTGACAGATATGATTTATTCAACATATTTTCCTCCCAAGCTCAACGCCCTTAAACGTTGCTCTTAATGTTTTCCCAACCCGTTCAGGAAGAACTTTGCTTATTACGCTGCAAATCACTCACTCATCAGTATCAGGTTTTTACCTCCTCAATGCTTTGCAAATGTTGTTCCCCCTCAAGTGTTTCGTGAGGTTAAAGAACAAGTGATAATCAGAAGTGGCCAAGTCAGGTAAGTAGGCCGGGTGTTTAAGAACTTCAAATCGTATAGTTGGCCATTTCTATTGTTTGGTGCACTTGTATGAGGAGAAATACAACACTCCTCTTTTTACAGCGTTTGGAGACCAATTTCTACTTGAGTTTGTCCACAAGTGTTGTGTTTGCAGTGATAGTTGTACTCATTTCCAGGTAATCAACAATAAGATTCCGTCTTTGTCCCAGAGCACAGGAGCCATCACCTTCCCTACGGACTTATTTGTCTCTAACTTCCGTGGACTCGGGGTATCAATGTATCTCCTTTCTTTGTTCTTTTGTCTCTTGATCATACATATAGATCCAAGTTTCATCCATAGTAACAAGCTGGTTCAAAAATCCAAAAGCATCCCTCCAGAAATGGTAAAAAAAAAGGCATATGAAGCAATCCCTCGATTACGATTTTGGTCAAAATTGAGGAATTTGGGCGTCCAGTTAACTGAAAGCTTCTTCATCTTAAAAATATCATGGATGATGGATTCTACACTTTTCCAAGATATGTTAAGATTTTCTAATTTGTTTTTAACGGACGTTCTTTGATCCTACGGGGTGAATGGCATTCAAATTTTCAGGAACAGTAACTTTCACTGGTCTTGGTGCTAGACTGTCCTGTCCTTGTCAGTTCTTGACTGTGAAGTAGGAAGAACACTTTTCCACTATTGTAACTGAATTATCAACCATAGATATGTCTGGCCAAATTCCCTTTTGAAAAAAGATGTTTCATAACCTGACTGCATTCTTTTGTTGTAAGATCTCCGTTGTTTGCTGTCATTTTCACTTCAAACCTAAAAAATATACTAAGTACAAAAAGTTTATGATAATTATTGAAAGCTATGAAGATTCACATGATACAGGAAAGCCATAGACTATCAACAGCCTATCGCAATAGGCCAAAGCCATGTTCCTTGCAGCTGTCACAGTTGACAAATGGTGTGAATTTTTAACAGACGTATAAGATATATATACAATTTATTAGCCATTCCTGGCTACTAGCCTAAATGTCCCAGGTTCGATTCCCGGTGTTAGGCCTACCATAGTTATTTTTCCCGAAGGAGAATTGTTCTTATGGCTGTTATGGTTTGGTTAGTTAGGTTTAATTTAAAATTAATAATTCTACTGGTACCACACAATCATCACCATAATCTTAATCATCACATAATCTCATCGGGGTGAAGCTACCGCAACCACATGACCTCAGAAGACTGTTAAATATCCGCTACTTGTCAGTAAAAGACCAGGCATGTCTAGCTGACAAACCAAACTATGGCGACACGCAAGAAAACCAAAACAAAAAGAAACCTTAAATACATTATCTTTATTATTATTATTATTATTATTATATTGTATTCACTCTGACCATTGTATTTCCCCCCGGATAACGCCTTAGGTAGATAATACAGTTCAAACCAGAGGTTGATTTCTCTCTGAACATCCTCTCTTACTCCAAGCAATAAACTACCCTTCTGACTCCTAACTCTAAGCCACCCCCTGACTCCTAGCTCTAAGCCACCCCCAGACTCCTGGCTCTAAGCCACCCCCTGACTCCTAGCTCTAAGATACCCTTCTGACTCCTAGCTCTAAGCTATCCTCTGACTCCTAGCTCTAAACTATCCTCTGACTCCTAGCTCTAAACTATCCTCTGACTCCTAGCTCCAAGCCACCCCCTGACTCCTAGCTCTAAGCCACCCCCTGACTCCTAGCTCTAAGATACCCTTCTGACTCCTAGCTCTAAGCTATCCTCTGACTCCTAGCTCTAAACAATCCTCTGACTCCTAGCTCCAAGCCACCCCCTGACTCCTATCTCTAAGATACCCTTCTGACTCCTAGCTCTAAACAACCCACTTCACTCCTACCCTTTAGATTAAGTGGTCTATTATCAATATGTTAAAATTATTCATGAATCACAAATCCTCAACCAAGCACCTCGGGGAGTCAAACTAGAACAAGAACTCTAACCAGTGAAATACGGGACGATCTGGGATCAAATCGAACAATAGTATTCATAATGGTTATCAATTATTGTTTTTTTTTCCAACCCGTCTGGGATGTACGGATTTTAACTCCTCAAAGGGAGTAAGGATGAGTAAGGTCAATATAGAGAAAATTCACCTATATTTGCGTGGAAGGGATAGTGGTAGACGATTAAGTAAGGCCCACCCTCAGCACACCCTGCTAGGATTCGAGTCTGGATCTCTTTGTCACAGGAAGACCAGACTAGACGAGCCCTACATCTACTCCGCACGCCCACCGATACGGGTAATTAGCGATGATTTTTTTTTACTAATACCAAGGTTAATATGGATTTTTTTGGGGTTAAATTAAAAGAATATTTCTCGAAACAAAGTATCGAAAGCCATGTTGATAAAGTAGAATAATTAAGTGGGGGGGAAGAAGGGGTCGTATTAGTATCTGTTGGAGGGGTTCAGTAGGGGCACATGTTAGCGTGCACTTTGTACCTTCCTCGCATTGTTCGCGGGAAGCCACGGGTCATTGTTGTGAAATGCCCGCATAATGCAATATCAACTAACACGCACGCCACACACACATACACATATATGATAATAACTGGGGCTCATGTCATACACTGACCATGGATATGTATATTAATCTGAACGAGAGAGGGGGCTATTGTGCGGAGGAAAACGGCGTTAAACCCGATCCAGCGCAAACCCAACAGTTTCGAACAATAGGAGATGGAATGGATACGGAGAGTGTGGGGAGGGGGAGAGGGGGTTGGTGGGGTCCTCGTAGCGTGTGTGGCGTGGACTGCCTTCCGTGGTTTGGATCCCTCCGTGGGTTCTTTTTGGCACCGCTGAAAGATTCTGGGCGCCAGTAGTGTAAATACAATATTTTTTTGGAGGATGTAGGGAGGGAGGTAGGTTTTGGTGGTATGAGGGGGAGTTATGAGGTGGAATCGTAGCGCATGTAAGTTGGTCCTGTGGACGGCTTTCCCTTGTTAAGATCCTCCTGCGGCTTCCTTGCGAGGCCGTTGATCGATTCTGGGTGCTATTAGCACAATGTAGGGGGTGATGGGAGGAGTGGGAGGATGGTGGAGAGGTCATATTATACCTGTTTGTCAAATAGGTCTCATTTTCTATAGCTTGGCTTAAATTGGTCCCGGTATTTTTAGCGGCCATCCCAAATCTCTCCCACAGAGGAGCATAAATTTTAAATTGGTCCCGGTATTTTTAACGGCCATCCCAAATCTCTCCCACAGAGGAGCATAAATCAATCCCAAAATAGATCTGGGAGGGAAATAAAGAAGAACATAATATTGTAATATAAGTTAGTGTAATACATTAAAAGAAATACAAAATCACAGTCAGAACATATCACAAATTCAATGTCAAAAGCATCAACATTTAAATTTAAACTACTCGATATTTTTGGGGGGTTATCTTTTTTGCTTACTCCCTCGATGGGAACAAAGAAATCTCTCCTGCATCCAGTTTTCCTATGGTTTTTTGAGTAAATTCCTCCTTCCGAAGAAAGTAAAGACGTATACTTCGACTATGCATTTAGACGTGTGTGCCACATTGTATGTCTTTGAAGGCGTCAATGGGAATAAATATATTAAGATGACTAGAATTAAACATACTGTTTAGTTTTGAAGGTAAGGATTCCCCGCCGATGGTTGTTCTCGTGCTTGACCCAGAATACTCATCTCAGACATCAAGTTGGCGGTGTGAAGTCTTTCCTCGTCTCTGGGAACACTCGCTATGATTACATCGGTGAAGACGTCTTCAATCCATACAGATGCAAGCAATGGAATACCAGACAGCAGGCCCATAGAAGAAGATATTTCACGTTTCTGGATATTAAAATCTTTTTCTAGGTGAAACTTATGGATTAGCTACGAGCTGGGTGCATTAAAGCTCTAAAGACTGCAATGATGCAGTATACATAGTAGAATTCTTACTAGAGAGAAAAAATAGAATGAGAGGGAGCTGTTTGCCAAACCATGTATTGAAAATATCTGACAGAACAGCTTAAGGTTGGCTGCTAGTGAGCGCGAATTTAGTGCGCTAATTTTACAGTTTTTATACCATAAACATTTTTTGAACAAAATAAATCAAATTTTTCTTCTATAGAAACATATAATTTAGTTTTCTGCACGTGCTAATCTCAACAGTTTTTTTAATATCTGGTATGAGCATGGTGGCATTTGGTGACAAACTTTTTAAATTAAGGGAAAAAGTTGTCCTTAAATTCTAGGACCCCCTTGACATATATTCAAGGACTGTTGAGATTAGCATGTGCAGAAAACTAAATTATATGTTTCTATAGAAGAAATATTTGATTTATTTTGGCCAAAAATGTTTATGCTGTAAAAACTTCAAAAATACTTCTCTAAACTCACGCTCACTAGCACCCCATCTTAAGGAAACTTTTAAAAGTTCCGTCCACCAACACGTATCATACTTTCGCGAGAAATTCAAGGTTCATTCTCGTCAAAAAGAAACATTGATTAAAAGGAAGTTTTATCCGACGCTCATCAGGATTGTCATTTTCTCAAGTGTTGCTTGGACATTATCACCATTATTTAGCAATTTTGGCAACGCATTAACCCTAGAATTATGCATGCATTTTAGATTTAGCTGCACATCATTTGAGGTTAGCGTGTTAACGTAATTATCTCTTAATGATGCATGGACAACCTCATTCGGGCGTTTACGTTATGTCCTCGACCGATTTTCTCTTCACTTTTTTGCTCATCCACTTTCTGTTCAGTGTACCTTCATTATTGACGCAAGGGTCGTGTGCAAGAATGAGTGTACTCTCTGGTGAAACGGTTATATAGGACCTACACGTTCTGCTCCCACATCTCTCAACGTCATTTGCCAAAAACATATGAAATCAAAATTAAAGTTATGAATCACACATTATGTAAGGCACTTAACAACAGGTTAACGAGAGCTGTTTCTATAGCAGAAACACCTAGTAGGCGGGACCATAAATGACTTGTTTATAGCAAAAAGCCGAAATCTACTGTATTAGGGTTGTGCGATATCACCTACCTCTGTCGTCGGACTGATTTGACACGCAGCCCATTGCACATGTATTTGGTCTGTCAGACTGCCTTCTGTGGTTTGTATCCCTCTGCGAGTTCCTTCTGATGCTGCTGAAAGATCTGTGTGTCAGAATCGTAAATAGGATATATTCTCTGGTGGAGGCAAGAGGAATTGATGAGCTGGGGTCATAGAACATGCGGCTTGTCTCGCGGACTGCTTTCCAAGTCCCCGGTCCTTGCGGGCTCATTTTTGGGCCGTTGACAGTTTCTGCGGTCCAGTAAAAAAATATGATATATTCTCCACGGAGGATAGAGGTGTTGAGGAGGAGGTTTAGGTGGGTAAAAGTCCTTTAGTTTGGCTTGTGGACTGATTTCCAAGGCTTATATCTCCTTCTGAAGTCACTGATAAATTAGGGGTGCCAATTGCGTAAATATAATATATTCTCTAGAAGGAAGGGGGTGATGAAGAAGAGCTGTTGGGGGTGATCGTGATTCATGACGTATGTAATTGGTCTAACGGACTGTCCTCCATGGTTCATATCCTCCTTGCATGTTCCTTCTAGCGTCTATGAGAACCTCTTGATGCAGTCCTATAATAAGTGTTTGCGCTTGCTATCCTGTTTCTTTTGTGTTTGTGTGTTTTACTGTTCGTTGAGGCAATCCGTATATTTATACTAATAAGTTAGAAATGTTAAAAGGTAGAAGCTGGAGGTGATGTATCTAAAATTGCATTTGTTAAATATCTGTCATGGGCATAGCGGCATTAGATGAGAAACTTTTTAAATTAAGAAAAAAGGCTATCATTAAATTTCAGGACACTCTTGACAGATATTCAAGAACTGTTGATATCACCATATTAAGAATACGAAGCCATAGGTTTCTACTGGAACAATATTCTATTTATTTTGGCCAAAAAAATAATTTATATATAAAAACTTCAAGAACACCGGCCTTTTCTCGAGTCCTCTTCGACTCCACCTTATAATTTTTGCTGTAATTCCTTAGTGTACTAAAGTTTTCGGATAGCCCAAACTTGCAGTAAGAGGCACTGTATCAAATAAACATATTGATTCGCATCGGGGGTCAAACATCATTGTCCATCCGGTGTAAAAGGATGTGCATCAGGCGTATCCCTACCTCGAACTATCGAGAATCTACTGTGTAGTAATCTTCACTACAATCTGTACATTTAGTTTTAATTAAAAATAACTAGCATACTTCATGGCATTAGGAACGTGAAAGCTCACTGCCACACTTACAAAAGAACGCCATTTATTCCTATCCTGAGCTAGTTATAATTAGTTTACGTAATTACTCCCATTCCATATTTTATGGTCACAACATAGTGAGATAGTCAACATCATCATCCCTATCTTGAACTAGTTCTATCGAGTCCACATCATTACAACCTATCTCTTTCAGGTCAATTCTAATTTTGTCCTCCCATCTGCGTCTAGGTATTCCCAATGGTATCTTCCCATTGGATCTACCTTGATTGGGGTTCTAGTTTCTTCCATTCACGCTGCATTTCCTGCCTACCGTAGCCTGCGAGATTTGATTACCCTAAAAAGTCTGGTAATGAATACAGGGTAAGTATCTCATAATTATGTAACCTCCTCCACTCTCTGTAATCACATCCCTTTATGGATAAAAGAAGAAAAACTTTTAACATATTATTTATCACTCTCATGATATTAAGCCCTGAAATTGTTCCACGAGCCATTAGGGTGAGAGGTGATGGGGGATTTGATTTGTTTCCATGAAAAGGGGATCCAGGTGGTGCCGGGTTCGATTGCCCGCTAGAGGGGGTTGTCTAGTTGTATTGTATTAACGGGGGGAGACGTGGGGGTGGGGATTCTGAAAGTGTAGCTATTTGCCTCGACATTAGAGCTGGGGTTGTCAGAACGAGGTAAAGGGTAGATACGAATGATAACGCGCCTGAGCCAATGCCAAAACGGGTTATGGTAACATTATATATGTGTCTGCTGAGACCGGGGGTTGAACTGTGGTTGTGACATAAACAAGATCGAGCGCATAGGCTGAAACTTTTTTTGCACAGCGTCTTACCACCATTTCGGGCTATACGCATACGTACTGATTAGGCTAATGTGTTAGGGATAAGGAAGGATGAATTTAGGAGAATCGTGCCCGCGTATGAGTGGAGGTAGAGTGGAAAACCATTCAGGAATAACCACCTCTATTATACGTAAGCGGGATATGAACTCCGATCACCCCATCATGGGATTTATAGTATGTTGTGAAAGTGACGCCTTGAAGCATGCGGTCGCCGAAGCGGGGGGAATAAAGTTGAATGTAGATATAATTGATTAATTAAATAAATGGTACGACACAATCGTACACTTCGTTTAGCCTGAATGGTAGCAGTCTTACCTTGATGGATTACACTATGTACCTGTTTTTATAAGCTGCATCTTAGTGGAAGCTTGCTACCTTACATGGTAGATGAAGAGTTCACACTTTCTCATCTATTGAAATTATGAATTTTTGAAATTTTTTTTAAATGATACCAGCAAACTACCCTTAAATAATATTTCCTCAGAAGGAAACTAAATTATTTTGATAATAACATGACATACTCTTTAAATGTAAGTCTAAAAAAATGTAGCCATTAAAAGAACATTTCAAGAATCAATAATTCGTAATCTAACCTCAAATTATAGATTAAAAAAAAAAGAAATTACCTATCGTGTAAAACACTCCCCAATTGACCATTTTAAACAAAATTGCTAAAGGGTTTTTTCCTTCAAAAAATTTTCAAAATAAAAAGTTATCACTAAACTGAGGCTAGTGCCATTTGATTATCTAAATTATAAGCCGTGTGCCATCTGGATCTTTGTCATCCACGCTATGTCGTCTGGGATTTACATTAGTTGAGCCATACTCCATTTGAGCTCCATGATGTTTGAGCCTAGTTTTATTTGGACTTTTATTAGTATCTTTAGAATATTGTATCATCTGAGCTAGGCCTTTTCAGCTTGGTTTATATGATCCAAGTGTTGTTAGACTTGTGTCACCTTAAGGCCATTTCACACAGGCTTCCGCGCTGTTCACACTAACCATGAACAAAACAAATGTCCATGGACGTGCCAATTCACACTGCAACCAAACGTCCGCGGACATTTTTGTTGCCTACAAACTTGTGTTGCTATACTGTAGTGTTGTGTAGGCGACCACGTGTTCTTCAAAATGCCACTGCGCATGCTCAGTCCAAAACGTCCATGCGGACGCCCTACCGATCACTCGGAGAGTGATCTGAAAACGTCCGTACCGCGGAGACTTTGGTCGTTCCGTGATCAAAATGTCCAATCACCGACTCCACGGGTGCCAGTATGAAATGGCATTGGGTATAATTTAAGCTTGGACACAAACAAGGTATACACCAGATCCTCAGCCTTACTGAGGTTTCGCTGCGCTCTTTGAGCCAGATTGAGTCCCTCAACACTGGGGTTCGCTAGCGTAAATGCTCAGTGAAAAAAGTACTTCCAAATGCGCAGTTGGTAAACGACTCACTTTCAACATATTCATCACAAAGGCACCATTGTAATGGGCAGTTTGCGTAGGTTCTTTGTGATGTAGGATTATGTGAAAATAGGGTTGGATCGCTACCTGAACCTAGCTTTGTGGAAGCTGGACTATTGACTCGAGATGAATCTTTGTATCTTCTCTCTAGTGAAGCCATGTTTAAAATAAGTTTTAAAAAAAATGCTCCTTGATGGCACCTAGCGATACCCGTGGTGATGGACTCAAGTTCTCCCACGGAGCGTAGCCATTTTAACCTGGAGGCTGTGGGTCTGGTGTGTACCTTGTCTGTGGCCTTGGACCAAATGAATCTCGAATAATCTCATCCTTAGCTCATCTGAACCATGTGTTGCCTTATCCATGTATTTTTTCATGCCTTGTGACACCTATGCTTTTTGTTATCTATGGTTCGTGTCACCTGAATCTTGTATCATATGAGATACGCCTTTTTAGCTTTGTGTTGTTTGAGTAATTTGTCACTTAAGTATTGTGTTGTTTAAGACAGTTGTCACTTAGGTTTTGTGTCACCTAAGCCTTTTGTCATCCGGTCCAATATCTTTTTAGCATTATGTCACCAGGATTATTGGGTCAACTGGTCCTTGGGTCATCACTCTATTAAGTCATCTAAGCCTTAGCTCACCTTAGCTATGTCTAATTTGAACCATGCATTTTAAATCTTGTGCCACCTGATCTTTGTTCCGCTTATGCCTTGTGTCACCTGAAGTTTAAATTATATCTGAGAAATGTGTGTTAGCCTTGTACCAACTAATTTTTGTATAGCTCCCACCAGTTGTCACCTATGATCTTTATTATCTCCTGAAAAATACGTAATCTGATATTAGTGACATTCCTCCGCTTGTAATTTAAACCTATTCAATATCACGATTTCACACTAAGAGCTAATGCGTTACTTGGCAAGGTACGTGATTTATAACGGGTCATTCTATAATTAATATTTTAGTCTTGAGGGTTAAGTTCATTGTCTGACCCAGTTAAAGGCCTTTCACCCATGTTTCAACAGATTGAAAGACAATTTTTGACACACTTCATAATTTTCATCCAACCGTACGTTGTTCAATGTAGGCCTACTAATTCATCACAAGAAGAGGAGTATTTTTACGCGTGGGACAAAATGGTATATTATTTTAAGGTTGATAGGGTGTGTAACAAAAAAAAAACCCAAATGTGATCGATTCATTGACTAATTCACCCCCTACCCTAGTGCAACGCTTGTTCTAGTTGTAGTTGTTGATATTGTGGTTTGTGCTACATGATTGATTGGAGGCTGGTGATTGCTAGACGCTACTCACAACATCCTTCCCTCTTTGTTTCACTCCGACTGTCTCGCTCATCCAAGTAATTATTAATGGACACGCCATGAGTTCGATTATTAATGAATCGACCCGTCCCTACGATATATTGTTAAGTGGATCGTTTTACACTCTTTAATAATGTGTTGGACTTTAAAACAAAACATTTGTATATGGGGGAAAAAAAAGTATTTGTCAGCGAAGTAATAGGTCTGTAACATTTTTGTCTCTAAATTTATCTGTAATTTTTTAAATAAAGGAAATAATGTTTTAAAAAAAACACTATCCGTTTGGGTTATCCACATATTTACACTAATAATGTAGAGATGAGAAAGGTAAAATTTACAGTAAATGTACTCAGATATACGTATATACAGGATGTTTCAGTGAAAGCGTGCAAAAATTAAACAGGACATAGGGAATACTCTACCGAACATTTTGAGATAGGGAACGTGTGGTCTGCGAAGTGGGATATGGACCTAAACTAGTCTAACACTGTTACTGATGTCCGGTTTATTTACAGCAAATCATTACATGTAATTTATTTACATTCAGTTGTAACATTACATACAGATACAGTATATCATATCATAGACAAACCTGAGGTAGCCTACCATTTCGTACCTCACAACAGTTGCTCAAAATGACGGCCACCAACCCCAATGCAAGCATGACATCGTCGTACGAGATTCTGCCGCACCTGTTCAAATATCCCATGCGTGTTGCGAATCACACCACAGGCGACGACAATCCTGGAAACCAAGTCCAAGTCTGTGTCCACTGGGGTCTCATACACAACTGACCTGAGATATACCCATTCGAAATAGTCTTCAGGCTCTCCTCCACATGTTTAGGTCAATATCCCCCTTAGCAAGCTACACGTTCCC
>CABFWB010000019.1:667223-715549 GCA_902151455.1 Timema bartmani | reverse complement strand
TTTGCTAGTTCAGTTTTTCTTTCAATTAACACAATAATGGTGTACTCAGTAAAAATGTTTATTTTATTTTAAATAATTACAAAATTAAAACACTGTTAATTGTTTAATATGCTACTCTGATATATTCTACGTTGAATAAAAAATGGGATAAACCAAACATTCACAACAATTCTTATAAGGGTGCCACGAAATTCTAATCCCCTTCACAAGGGTGCCGTGGGCCTAGAAAGGTTGAGAATCCCTGGTAAATATATCAAAACGTCGAGAAGTTGGTTTTCTTGTCATTAGTTAATTGGTTAGTGTTTAAAACTATTTTCAATCCATCCGTAATAGAAATGACTACAGGATTAGACACTACATGGAAAAGGATCAAAATAATACATTTTATTATTTAATATTATATTACATTTATTTTTCTTTTAGAATTAATTGATAGTGTTAGTTTAAAAAAAAGCAACAGTTCCCATTTTACAGTAAATGCAAACGTTCAGTTTAAATTATTGTCTTCAGTATCTTTCAACCCCTCGGAGAAAGAAGTGTTGTAATTGTAAAAACGAAAAAAATAGAACTCGAGATTTTGATAAAGATTGACGTTTCATAAATCCCTGAGACTGAAAAAGTGGGCTTTGCGTTGCCGTCTGTCTGTCTGTATCTCGGCCTGAAGTCAAAACTTTTTTCCGATTGGGCTAAAACTTGGTATCAAAGGTTTTTATAAGGTTCCTTCCAGGAGTTTTTGGAATTATATATTCAACGCTAAAATTAATGGTAGCAATTACTGAAGAGCAAAAAGAGAAAAATCGATTTACTCAAAATCCGCTTTAATGATTTTGATTAAATTTTGTATCCAAGAATTATTTAACATGACAAATAAAATGGCAACTCTTATTTCCCCATGAACATAAAGTTTTGAGGGTAATTTACATCAACAAAAATTTCCAGTTTTTATCATATCTCCCTAAATGTTTGAGATACGAAATAACCCATCTTGTAAAGTTGTAGTACTATTAAAATTAAAAATCTTTTATTTGGAATATATTATAATAAAACTAATCATTTCTGAGCTATAAGCAAATTAAAATATCTTTATTGGGGGAATTTGAAATGTGATATTGAATGCTATGCTCTTTGGTGGACAGAGGTGATTCAATGATTCTGTAACAAAGTATATTATTTAATTTAATGCTTTTTGGTGGAGTGTTTCTGCAACAATGTGTAGCCTATGATCTCGTTTCACAAATCTTCCGAGTTTTTAATAAATGTCTCTATTTCAAGTTAAAATAGAAAGCAATTGCGGTGCACCACACTATTTATTTTAAATTAGTACATTGCAGTTAAGTACTTACTATAAGGTGGGATGGAAGCGCACGCGAGAAAAATCCAGTGTTTTTGCAATTTTTATGGAATTTTTTTTTTGCCAAAATAAATAAAATATTGCTCCAGTACAAACATAAAATTTAATTTTCTTCGCATGGTGATATCAACATTTCTTGAATATCTGTCAAGGGTGTTTTGGAATATAATAAAAACTTTTTCTCTTCATTTAAAAATTTTTGTTGGATAATGCCACCATGCTCATGACCGAAATTCATAAATTGTTGATATCACCATGTGAAGAGAATTATATTCTATTTTTGTACTGGAACAATATTTTATTTATTTTGGCCAAAAATATGTTTTGTCATGAAAACTTCAAAACAACTGGCTTTTTATCGCGTCCCCTTCCATCCTACCTTAAGTGACATAAATTTTCATTTTCCAAGTGAAAAGGAGGGTAGTGAATTCCAAGTGGTTGTAGGCCTAATAACATTCATCAATTTGGGGGAGGGGGTAGGAAAATTAAACCACGTCGTTAAAAAACATCTTTATTGCATTCTGCTGGAGATTGAACCCGGACATCCCAGTTAAGAGTCAAGCACACTAACTAACAACCTCTAGCCAAAACATCCACTATATTGTTTGAAAATATTGAGTTCTCCATTTCGCCTTAAGAATTCAATTACTATGTATAGACTACACCTTTACTCATTTTCTGGAATTTGTGAGACGGGGAGATTGGGGTTGGAATCCCGGTCGGGCCTACTTAGGGCTGTTTAATACAATGGTTTCCCACTCTCCTTCCACGCAAATGCTGGTAGATTACCTCATAACTTCTTCCTTCCTAATCCCTACCACACTAGAGTACATGCGTATAACCTGAACAGGTAGCATATACGCGGGGATAAAAAAATAAATATATATATACAGTATATTGTTTGTGAAAAGATGAAGGAATAAAGTAAATAAGATAAACTTTTTCTTTTGGTTAGCCTTTGTGACATATTGTAGCAATATCAATTATTATAAAATAAATACACACAATAACAAACATACCATTTTTTTCACGTTAATTTAAATCAATACAGTTCTTGTAAAAGGCAAGTAGGCTTTCTGTAACTAAGGCCATTTTGAATAAAATAGATTAGTGCTGGAATCTGAACAAAATTTTAGATGTGTACTACTTTGGATTAACCCATTAGCATACTATTAGATTTGTTAATATTTATTTGTATTTGCAATTTAACTTTTTATTCACGGTTCTATTATTTTTTTTCGAAATTCTTGTAATTTCACAAATGAAGAGATTTTTAAGTTTTTAAAATAGCTTTAAATGTGCTTTAGGTTTTATTTACATTATATAAATGTTATTATGTATTAAAAAAAGTATTTAAATGCAATATTTAACAAGAAGTTGTTTAAATACATTTAAAAATAAAAGTAACAAACTATTTCGAAAAAAAATAATCACAGCCGCAATCATATTTTGTCATGATTTTTTTTTTTCGACCAGTAGGGTATCTGCCTATTAATCAGCTGCTAATTTTAGTATCGACAACGTATAGCAAAATAATGTAATTTAATTTTAAAAGATAATCAGTGTATAATTGTTATGTACCAGATAGGCCTCCGCACTCTGTAAAATATCTGTGATGTTGTATATGAAAGAGGATGCAGACATTTAGCAGGATGTAGCTTATTATTGGCAAACAACACACAACCATACATTACATTGGCCGCAATCACATTAAGTATAGCACTGCGGCNCCCCAACCCTTTTCCCCCCCCTTATCCCTCACACTCTCTATGTATGTATACATATATATCTCCACTGGAAATACACAGTTCTACATTGTCTAATCTCGACTAATGTTTCGTAACAAGAGCAGGGTACATGGTGTTAATATAGTCAAATAGAGTGCTTCAATACAACACGTGTGATTATTGGCAACATTTACTCATGAAGCTAGGTCTGATGAACATGTACTAGGTGGCTACAGTCCCATATTTTTTTAGGAGGGTCATTTTTTAGGATATACAAACATATATTTTTATTGTCAAAATTGATATAATTATATATTTTTTTTATTACCGCTTCTTATTACCTGTTCAGTTTATACGCATATATAATAATTATTTTAAAGAGATATGGATGCGGAAGGAAGCATTTTTTTTAGAGGTAATCTACCCGCATTTTCGTGTAAGGAGAGTGGAAAACAATTTAGTATAAAACACCCTCAGTAGACTGGACCAGGATTTAAACCTCCGGTATCCCCGTTATCAGCAGGACAATCTAACACGAGAGTGACGCCTTAGACCGTTCGGCCACTGAAGCGGGTAGTCATCAATCAAAAGTTACAGCTGCAGATCACATGAACGCACGTATTAATATATGAAAGTACATCTATTAGAAGTTCAAGCTTCCTATGAAAATTGTTAGCTGGACTCTTTAATATATTTTTTGTTTGTTTTTTCCACCGGATTAAAATAACCGTTTGGGTTTTACGCATATATACTATATTATTTACGTTAGTGTGATAGGAATAAGGACGATAAAATTTTAGAGGAAAGGTGCACTTGAACTAGCGTAGAAGGAGATTGAGCGACCATTTAGTAAAATATAAAAAAACCGAACTTGACATTTAGATAAAAAATATGTTAATTTCACCGTTTACTTGACACAAGCGCTACAACGGGGAGATAAGTTACTTTAAATTACATTTACGACTGTGTTTTGTTTTTATACATTTTAACACGATGGTTACTAAACGTATTTATCTATTGAGTAACCCACCAAGGTGTTGAACCCGGGACCTTTCCCGTATCCAGGTGTCATTTTTAAGTTTAAAGAATATTGTATTAAATGCTTCTATAACCGTACTTAACAACTATAATAGCTTGGCTATTTAATCCATTATTAACCATTACTGACCAATGGTCTTAAAAATTTTGTTTCATGAAAATAGGTCACAAAAAAAAGTTTATGAACCTGTGTCCTAAGCCACGTCACCAATAGTTCGGTTCTTCGATGTTAGGACAAATAATAGTTTTCTTAAAGGCCTTTCTTACCAAAATAAAGTGGAAACATGTTTTTGTATTTGCATGAAAGGCTGAAGAGAGTCGTTTAGATCAAATTCACCCGCATCGGCTCGATAAAACCTCAGTGAAAAGAAAAAGGGGAAACATTCTTCAGTTCACCTTGTAAAGATTTGAATTCAGACTTCCCTGTAGGTGGAAGAAAAGTGCAGTGTTAGTCTAACGCCTTAGACATCACGACCACTTTTGTTGGTAGCTTCGTCAAGTGAAATTTAAAAAAATCTGTCTCTAGGTAGATTAAAGCTTATTCGTGTTTAAATATTTACGAAGTAAGCTGTCGCAAGGTGTCTTCTAATTTAGGTTACCCACCTTCAAATATTGAAAAGTAAAGTGTATTTAGCTAAATTTAACTAACACTAATTTTTGTTGTTGTTATTTTATTCAAATTTATGCCAGTTTTGGTGCATTTATTTAATTTAAGTGTAATAACTTTACGTCAAAGAGGATTTCAGATTTATCGAAAAAAATACCTACAGATTTATACTATTTTTTTAAATAATAAATCAGTTACTAAACTCTTTACTGAATTTATTCAGGAGACAGATAAGAACGTAGGTTTGATTTGTTTTGGTTCAAGTATTCAAACAGTCTATACTAACATCGTTTTGACGAAAAACAGAACGCGCCATTTCCAGGTCGATAAAATGTTTAATCATTCCCAACCGCTGTTGATACAAACACGACTGAACAAATCCGTTCCGTTTAGATTTAAAGTCTTCTAATATTTTTTCGCCCCCCCCCCCTCCGCCCTCCTCCTTTTTCTCTTTGTTCTCAGTGTGCTTTAAGATTAAATTAAAATTTGAAACTAACCTCGTTGCTTCNCCCCCCACCTCCGCCCTCCTCCTTTTTCTCTTTGTTCTCAGTGTGCTTTAAGATTAAATTAAAATTTGAAACTAACCTCGTTGCTTCATAAATTGTTCACCGCTAAATATCGACTGTTTTTCTTGAAAACGTTTTCAACCTAATTTTATCCGATTCCCCTCCCATCAGTTTGTTGTTACATCTGCCATTTACACCTAACGTCATTCATCATTGTCATTTATAAAAATAACAATATTTTTTTTATTTTTTTTTTATTTGTAAAAAGCTTCCAGTTTTTCCAGCTGCTAACTGAAATAGTTTACATTTCATTCGCCCTCCCTCGGAGTTTCAAAACCAATCCCATATCAAATTTATAGTAATAATAATGAAAATAATAAACAGAAGAATGGTGTTGGTAGATTTTATTTTTATTTTTCAACGTAGTTCTTAGTCTGTTTTGTGAGAACTTGAAAAATAAAGAATATATTTATTGTAGCTTGCGGTTACTTGATAGGTTAAGATGTTATCAACACAGATATAAGTCTTAAGTAAACAAATAGGAATTAGTATTTTAGTGTAGTGTTATAAAAGGTGTGGAAGTTTTTAACTGCTGTGTATAAGCCGCAAGACATTAAACGTGAACTTAGGTTGAATCAGTGTTATAAACCATTCCACTTCCTATAATATAGACGAGAAGTTAGATATTCGTTTGTTTACCGTTAGTTCAAGAGCACGAATAGTATTAAAAAAAGATTCGTGGCCTGTAAAACAAACCTTGATTATTATAACAATATACTACTGTGATATGGGTGACCTGGTGGTCTAGGGGTAAAGTGTCAGACTTCTGTGCTGGGGTCCGGGGTTCAATCCTCGGTCCCAGCACAGATTTATCTGATTGTCAAACCCTTCCTTCAACCTCTGACAAGACGTGTATTAATCACAACTTTGTGAATGTGAGGAATTCCAGGCCTCCACCGTGGTTCGGATTCCACGTTAAGCTGTAGGTCCTCCATTTCATCTCACAATCTCCCTACCATTACACATTAGCGTCAGTGCGTACAACCCGAACGGTTAGTAAGACGCGGTAATATTACTAATACTGTGATATGGTCAAACAGCCTGGAAAATCAGAGATTAGGCCTATTATATCATTACAATTAAAATTATATTAACGATAAGGTAAGCATATTAAATAAGTAAGATAGTTTGGTAAATGTAAGTTAATAACACGCTAGGAAAAACAGTAGGGAGCCTACCTGAAAGAATTACTAAAACTAATTTCATATATCCATACTTAAAGTCATGCGATCTGCAGCTGTCACGTTTGATAGATAGTTTCAATACATATACAATTGTAATCAACATAATTTTCAACGTTAATTAAAAAAACTGTATTTTATCAAGTAAGTTATTCTTCCTACAGTGATCTGATTTCATGTATTTAGAATTTTTTACGGTAGTCAATATGTTTTTGAGACATTTCAGGCTACACATCAATCTAATTATAATAATACTATTTTAATATTACAAAATAAAAACACATTATTAATACTTAAGTTTAAAAATAATCTAATCGTTTGACACTGAAAATAACTTACTCTTTATAGTTTACCAATTACTTAAACATAACATAAGATTATCACTATCAACATAGTTCGAAACATTAACGCTAGTCATTTTAGTATCAACTTATCAGAAAAAAATTTATGGAAACAAGGAAAACTAAGTTATAGTAATTGGAGCTATTTTGATTTTAAAACTATGTAGTTGTGACTTAGGCCTTGTTTTGCAGTGGGCATTTTCTATAAACATATTTTATATTTATGTCCTTAAATTTTAAATTATATGTAAACTAATGCAAGAAGTGAATTTTTATATTCGTGTGCACTCATTGATTGTATTCAAATTTGTGACCAGTCAATGCCCTCAATTTAATTTTTTTATAGATACCTCTTTGAACTTTGTTCATTTTGTTTACTGTGAATTCTTCTTAACAAACCATATTATAATTAATATGACAGTAAGGATACATGTGTTAATTTTATTATTAGCTCTTTAAAAAATAAAATTGTAGAACTTTGATTATAAATAAAAGCTATAAACGGATCATATTTACCAGCGATTTTCAACCTTCTTTTAACTCATGTCACAATGAAAAAGACGCTAAAATTATCAAGGCCCATGATTTTATTAAGGAGGGATTTTATCATTAAATGCTAATATTAATTTTGTATTTAAAAATTCAATATCTAAAATTCTAATAATTTTGTTATTTACAAACCTTGGAGCCAGCCTCTTATTTAGCTCTAAGTCTCTTTTTTTCGGATTAGTCTCTTATGAGTTTTTTTCTTCAGAATAAGTATCTTTTCTTCCTTCTTTGTGCATATTCAAGTGACCAAACAGGGTCTAAACAAATGGTTTTCACTCGTAGAAAATCCCGATGTTCTTACGAAAATCTGAAGTGAAGATCCTGGGTCAGTTAAATAAGGATGGTTTAATATCTTAAATTAGGTCGAAACTAATTGCAATTTATCGCTTCTTATTTAAGATAAATTTAAAATGTTTAAGATAAAAAAGCCGGTAGGCTCTCGGAAAAAAGGTGTTAGTATTGTATTGTCTGGTTTTATTGTAGTGGGGAGGTGAGGGTTCGAATCCTACCCGCGTGTACTGAGTTTAAAACTGGTTTCACACCTTCTCTCCACACAAGGGCGTGCGCATTTCCTAATAATTCTACCCCCCACCGCCTTCAACCTCATCACATTAAGGCAGGCCTAAATATGTGAAAAGCCTGAATGGGTATTAAGACGCAAAGCATTTAGAATATATAGTACCCATATAGAAAAATGCAACCGCATTAGCATGGAGGGAAAGTGGAAAACCATTTAGGAAAACCGCCCTCAGTGTACCCGACCGGGATTAGAACCTCTATCTGCCCGTCATTGCCAGTCCAGTCTATTGGGAGAGTAACGCCTTATACCATTCGACCACCGAAGTGGGTAATCTTCTATTGCTGGTGACAAATTTTCAAAATCTTTTCAAATGGGTGTGAAAACCTATGAGTAACATCTCCCATCACTTAGAGCGACCGCAAACTTGGAAGAAGCGAGGCTAACAAGTGTCCATCCGACCAGACCGACCCAAAACAAACCATGAACAAACTCTTTAGCTCCACGCCGTCATGTCTGTCTGTCTGTCTTACTCACCCCCTTCTACTTTCTTGCTCGCATAGTTAGCGGTCTGAGGAATCGTCAGGTTGTCAGAACTGCGGTGTTAAATCACGTCGCGGATAAACACCGAGACACCTTATTTTTTTTTTCAAGCCGCGGGGGCCGATTCACACAAGGGAATAAGACTATGGATTGACCTATTGAAGACGTGATCTGCACTCGATGATAGACTATAGTCTCGGTGTCCCTTACGTTTGGAGGATCGTTTTACGTGGTTCATTTAGTGTTTATTTGCTCGCTTTAACTTGGTATACAGGCATTTTTTTTTACAGAGTAAGAGTGAGAAACCAACGAGGAAAAATATTACCAGTAGGCCATACATCCGGATCGTGATTCGGACACCGACCTCCTCTTCAATGGCAAATCAATCCAGACAAACGTTACACCTTTGTCCGCGTGGTCACCGATACAGGGGTCTGATAATAATAAAAGTGATTGGTAATAAACATCTAAAAACTCGATAGCGGAACTTAATAATCTTCAATAATTTTTTTAGCGATACTATATTGCGTAAAACATGTTTCTGCTAAGAAATTGGTGAGAGCCATTAAAATCTGACTCTGAATGAAAGGATTTAAATCTTACGAGAGTGATAATTTGACACCAGAGACAGTAGAAAGGTGTTCTTGACCCAGAAGTTCGAGTTTCAGACCCAACCTATTTCAACAAGTAGGCTTTATTATTCCTTTTTGAAAAAGGGGATGTTGAATCAGTTTTTTAATTAATTATTTTAATTAAATTTCTGTATGACTAAGTTGTTAAATGATGATTATCAAAGGATTGAATGGAATTTAGGAGCTATTAGTGGAGGAAATGACTTAGACTAGTGTGATACAACTAGCGGCCCGCGGGATAAATGCGGCCCGCGTTCACTGAAAATGTGGTATTCTGAGTATCCTAGAGGAGAAATTAAAGGGAATCCCTCGGTGGCAGATATGAAATAGTTAATGATTAATATATATACATATATATATATATATATATATAATAGGCTAAGTTGTTTTGTTAAAGTTTGCGTGCTTGCATATTTCATGATACAATTTTGGGAAATGAATAAACTATGTTTTGCCAGTAAAATTTCAAAAGCTATTAAGATTGAATATGATTGCTTATAAAGCATTGTTCGTAGGGTTTTATTAAGTTGATGAGATTACTTAATATGCCTATATCTTCAACCCGCGGCGCAAGCTAGTAGTCATATTTTGCCCTTGAGTTTAAAAACTTCACCCGCTTCGGTGGTGGCGTTGTCTCTAACGCGCAACTCTCGTGTTAGACTAGACTTCCAATCACGGGGAGAAGAGGGTTCGATCCCGGTTGGGTGCATTGAGGAATGTTTTCCTAAATGGTTTTCCACTCTTTTTCCACGTAAATGTGGGTGCGCGTCCTCTAAATTAAACCCTCATAGTCCTCAAACCATTGGTGTAATTAGTACGTAGGCGTATAACCCGAACGGTTAGTAAGATGCGATGCTAAAATAAAAAAATAAAAATAAAAACGTTGTACCACTCTGCCTTAGGGTGCAAAAAGGGGTTGTGGATGTTATATGAAAGGAGTGAATGTAATTCATTAGTATTACATATGATTATTATTAATACATAGAAATGATATCATCAAACAGACTAATATATAACCTGCTTCGACAGCTATTGGTACAAAGTGATGGTTGGCTTCTAGAAGGAACGAGACTTGTCATGTTTGAAAGGGGCGCTGCAGGTCGGTGTGGGAGACCCCAACCAGCTACCCGCGCCCCACACACCCCGTGAGATCTAGAGCCCCGCTAGGACTCATTGTAGAATTACAAAGACCCCTGGCGACTTCTTTACAGCTTCTTGAGTTTGCTCTTTTATATTATTGGATACTTTTTTTATTGCTATCCGAATGTTTTTCTTTGTAATGTCTGATAGAATGATTATTTGTATCTCTTAATCATCGTTTGTCATCTTTTTTCATCAGATCTTACTACCTGTGGGTGGATGAACTAACATGACTCTACAAGAAAGATTTGTTTTCCTTTGGGTACTTAAAGTTCTATTTTTTTAAACACTATTACAGTGCACTAGTTGCTAAATAATGACTTATGACAGTACAACTAATAGTAACCCCCGCCCCTCCTACCCGGTAAGGTTACTAGCACATTGATATACATTTATTAAATATCTTCGTGAGCACTATCTGATATCGAACCTGGGTCCCATAGATTTGTGGTTAAGCAGTCAGACCACTTAGTCACATGGAAGGATTTACAAGTATGATATGTCTTAATAATTATGTGACTTGACTACCCGAGACCCGAGTTCAATACAGACCTGGTGCAGTTATAAAGTGTGTTCCAATTATTAGTTTACAAAGCTCCTTTAATTTTTTATTTTTTTTTATAAACCTTTAATCGCTATCTCTTTAGGTTAAGTTGTTGATATTGTTTGAAATAAATATTAGTATTTAAAATGTTTGGACTAATTTATATAAAGCATCACTTCCCTTTGATCGTAACTGTTAGATAAACTCTAGTTATTGTTAGATTTTTATTTTTTCCCCGATATTTTGACTTTATTGGACAATTAATAACCCATTTACTATACCTACTTTAATGCTGTAACTTGGATTTGAACTAGTAAATCTCGGAAATGTAATAAGAATCTTTTATTCTTTTGCTCACAGCAAATAACTCATGTTCGAATACTAATTAATCTATAAAACAATATATTGAACAGTTTAACTACACAACTTACTGAGATAACTGCTTAGGTTTCTGACTAAGAGTTTAGATTCATGCCATATTTATTAAATTACCGTGTTCTCGGCATTCTATCATTACAATGGATATAAAATGGTCGGTCTATAACATCCACTTCTATGGCCGCATCGTCTAAGCTTAAGGTCCACTTTCATAGTCAGATTAAGTACGCCTTAAGTGCGGCGCTACACTAACTACATGACGACACTTACCTAAACTTGAATATAATAGACTGGTGACACCATTAGACTCTTAGGCGTCACTTTCACAATAGACTGGCCTACCAATGGCGGGGAGACCGGAGTTTGAATCCCAATAAGATGTACTGAGGCTGTTCATTTTTTTCTATTTACTATTTATTTGTTTAAGGTACTTAACGTGCACTTTCTGAACCGACTAATTATATCAGCACACGAGAATTTGTCTGAACGAGTGCGAAAAGACCTAACAATTTTTCCGGGAAAAGTATTTTCACATACCTCTCAGGGTTCTTTTACATGCCACAATCGACATTGGAACAACGGCTTTACTTCCCCTCCGAAGGAAAATTGTGCTACGGGTTTTTATCACTAAAGAAATACATCGGCTCCAGTTAGGTTTGAACCCATGTATATCAGGTCGTGAGGCTATCACTTTACCCCAAGACCACTAAGGTCGACTTAATTTTTCTTAAATGGTTTCCACTCTTGCTCTAAATTCAACCTTCTTCATCCATAACTCATATGCTTAATTAGTAAATATATGTGTAACACGGATGGTTAGTAAGCTGATAGAACAATATGTTAGTCTCTCTATTACAATATATGTATTTTAACAAGCTGATGAATTGCATTCGAATATAAACTAATTATGATGTAATCCCAAACACGTAAAAACACATTTCCTCGTGACATGTTTTTAGTTGAATTGTCTATACTCAGTCGTACTTCGTAACTCGTTTAAACATTCGTAGAAAGAAACACCGCGGCAATGTTTTTGTCTACATTTGAATGAGAATAGCATTTGTTTGTTTAGATCCATCCCCACACCACCTACAAAGTAGAGAAGTTTAACCTCCGTCGTGTTGAGGCAGTCCCTAGCAGTTGTACGCTACAGTCGTACTATTTCATTCATCCCGCCTTCCCTCAATCCCCTTTATCCCATTCCCATTCCCTCTTTTGGGTTTCTGATTCAACTCTGTGTGTGTGTGTGTGTGTGGTAAACTTTCATTCTTCCCTTCTACTCCCCTCTCCCCTCTCCCCTTTCTACCCTTGGAAACATTCAAACAGTCGGGGAGCTTGGGAAACACATTCCCAACTAAATTCCCTTCTCCCTTTCTCGGGTTTGTTCCATTCAACATCCCTGGATATATATCTCTGTCTCTGTTGCATTCCCATTGCTTGTCTCTTTCTCCCCTTACTTCCAGGATTTATCTGTCTCTAATTCCCCTCCAACCCTTACTCACGCCAGACACAAGTCCCTCTCGTCTTTCTCTCTCTGTCTCTTTTTTTTTTTGACAACAGGTGTTTCTCCAGAGACAGATAAATGAAAATCTTTCCCTCTTACTGTATTCTCCCCTTTCATTTCTTCATTTCCTTTTATCACTTCCTTTTCCCCCTTGGAGTAGACAGACAAAACTTTCAGCTCTAACTCCTTAAATCGGAAATATTTTTCTTCCTCTTTTGTCTAAGTAAAAAAAAAACCAAAAAACATCTCCCTACTTCTCCGACCTCCCCTGTAAAGATCTTTGTCGGTTTGTCCTGGTGTCTTTTTTTTTATGTGTGTCGTCAACAGTAGTTAGTTAGATCTTTTTTTTATTTCTGTTTTCGTTCTCTCACTTCGTTTTCGCAATGTAGGAAAGAAAAAAAAAGGAGAGAGAAAAAGGGATTTTTTTTTTCCTGGGCTGTGACTGTGTGTGTGTATTTTGTGAATGGGGAAATGTGTCTGTCTGAGTTGGAACTGTAGAAATGGGACTGCTCTGCGCACTGTTAGAAGGAGATGGAGAATGGGAGAGAGGGAATGAATAGGTAATGGAAACGGAACGCTCGGGGGAAATTCTCTGTGTGTGTTATGTGCAGTTCCATTACGAGTCCGACTGTGGAAGCGGGCGGTGGTGGTTCTGTTGCTATGCCGGTTGCATGCACCGCCAGGCGGAATATCGACGCTACGTAGGGTAAGGCGTCGTTTGCCGCTATCAGCGTCGGTCGTTTGTCGAAGGACTTACAGATGTTATAAACAACATTTTTACGGACTTTATTTGCTAGAAAATAAAGTATTTATTAGTAGAGCTATTAATCCTAGAAGATTTTTTATTTTACTTGTCAAAAATATTAAACGTAATCGTTTTTTTTTCTCCCGCGTCATCCTACTTACACGCTCGGGTTGTATGCATTTTAATTAAGCTAGTAGGTTAAGGAATAGGAAGATAAATTGTAGAGGAGATATTCTGACATTTACGTGAAGGGAGAGTGAAATTAAAAAAAACAAAAAAACCTCTCACTGTACTCGCCCGGGATTCGAGCCAAAACCTACATGTCACTGACCAGCCCGACCAAAGGAGGTTGATACTTAAGTCTGCATGCCCACCTATGCGGGCTGTTAATTTAATTTCAAGCCAATGCGCTTAAGTTTCTTTGCGCATCGAACGTAATTGATTAATTGGCTCTTACTGCTTATAAGTTGAGTAAGCAGTACTGTAATAAGATCTACACATGCTTACTCATGATCGATTTATCTTGACTTACAAACCAAGTTTTGGTGTTCAAACTGAAAGCGATGACTTTCCGAGCAATGTGACTTACATAATCTCTTGATCCTCAATTAGGTCACTTGAAGATACTTCTTTACCCGCTTCGGTGCTTGTATGGTCTAAGGCGTCAATATCGCAATAGAATTGACTGCCGATGACAGGGAGATCGGAGTTTGAATTGCGGTCGGGTGTACTGAGGGTGGTTTTTCTTAAATGTTTTTCCACTCTCCCACCACAAAAATTCAGGTATACCTACTCTAAATTCAACCTAACTCATTCTAATATATTAGCGTAATTGATACATATTTTGTACAACCCGAACGGTTAGTAAGACATGGTGCAAAAAAAAAAAAAAACTTCGAAGATGCTTATACTCTTCGCAGAACAAATTCAGGTGCATAGGTCTATATTTGAAATAAGCCTTTCTAATTTAATTTCTTTAGTTTGTACAACATAGTTAAGTCACTAATGATCATTACCGGCACAAGTACGTAATAAAATTAGGCCTACATACAGTAGATATGTTCGGTTTAAGAGGTTTCATAGAGTTACGTTTTTAAATATAGATAGATACTAAATGAATACAATAATTTTAATATTCTTATTTATTCTATAAATTATAATTTCAGCATATTGAGATTTCAAAACCAGGTTTGGATCAAATGAGTTTGAATACTTGAAAATAAAATAAAAATATAAGAATGTTCTATCAAGCTACCTCAGCAATAATAAAAAATAATGAGCCGTGTAGAAAACTTGTTTCAGTTTCATGAATACAATTTATGACTGATCAATTCTGAGAAGCCTTCTGCTTAAGAAAAATGTCCATTCGTCGATTTCTTACTGACGAACCACTTGAAAAATTCAACGCCATTATTTTATGTTTTTTTTAAGTTTTTTTCCCCCCTTCTTAAGACCTAAGGCGATCGCATTTTATTTTGTTATGTACGATTATTTCAATTCTTCTCATCCGACATTTATTTTTGTGGCATCACACATGTTCGCCAAAGCATGTTGATTGAAAGTAATGATAAAACTAAACTTTTGAAATCTAATTTGTCTTGCAAGTTTCATTGTTTATTTTTTATTTGCCTGAAAATATTTAAACCTACACATAGACAGTAAAATTACTTTATGTTGAACCAGTCTCTAATTGGTGATATTTAAGTCCTAAGAAAATAACCCCCCTCCCCCTTTTTTTTCTTGCGATTCCAAACATTTATGTATCATAATTATTTTTTTACCAAAAATAAAATACAAACTAACCACTTTCATAAAAATCTATATTTTATATTTAGTTTTTTTTAAAATAAACGGTCAACGTTAAAAAAAATCATCAAGAGAAGATATGGAAATACACTCTAGCAAAATGTTTGTTGTGCAGTTGAAACTTTCGTCCTTTTTTATTTTATTTTCTGTCTCATTTAATTGGATGCTTTATAGCATTTAAACATAAAAAAGTGCAATAAATGTTTTCAAAAATTAACGAATATGATCTCAAATTACCTAAAAATTATTATAATCGTTTAAAAATTAAAATAAGAAACAAGAACTAATCTTAAACAAATTTCTTATATTTATTTGTGTAACTTTCGCCTGCCTCTGTGGTCTAGTGGTAAGAGTTTCTGGCTATAGATCCAGTGGTCCTGGGTTCGATCCCCAATGCTTCCAAACTTTTCTGTGAACCAGTGGGTCTCTAATTGGGTCAACTCAACCTCGTGAGGACAAATGAGGAGCTACTTGAATTTAAGAAAGTAGCAACTCTGGTTCAGAAAACTGAGGCTAACGGTGGAAAAGTCCATTGTGTTGACCATATGATAGCCCTCTAGCCGCAAAAGTTGGTACTATATTTGCCATCAGACGACGATCGCTCGGTTGATATGGCTCGGTTGCGGGCTGACGCCAAGGATATTTTTTTTACGTAACCATAATTTTTAATTGTAGGGTGCCATTTTGTCAACACCTTTTCAACATTTAAAAATACTAGTCGCTCCTAATTGTTTTTCCATGCACCATGTCTTACTACCCGTCCGGGATACTCACATATTTACACTAATATGGTAGGAATGCAGAAGGTAGAGTTTAGAAGAAATTAACCTACATCTGCGTGGGAAAGTGGGAAGTCCTTTAGGGGTAAAAAAAAACTCAAATCATTTTTGGCCAGCAAACCCCAACCTCCCCTGTTACCAGAAGACCGGACAAGATGAGACTAATGCCAACACTCGTGATGGGTACCTTGTTTTTGGGTGTTTAGCTAATGCTAAGTTATCCTAATACATCTTTAACCGGCTAGCAGTGATTAAACACGCATTGGTAGGCACACGTTGACTAAACGTCAGACTCGTTTAGTCTGGTTAATTTTGAACAAAAAAGTCGAGGATCGAGCTACGAACGGGTGCACTAAGGATGGTTTTTACTTAATGGTTTATCATTCTAACCCTGTAGGTACATTTTCTCTAAATTCTACTTTTCTCATTCCTACTTCATTAGTGTTAGTATAAATGCGAATAGCTAGAACGGGTAGTAAGACATGGGTAGAAAAACAATTGAAAGTAGGATTTCGTACAAAATTTAGTAGCTAATACATGTAGTCCAATTTCAATTCATGCCTAGGTCCATTTGTTTTAATCCTACAGTCCAATTTTCATAGGAAGAATTTTGTTGTTAAATATTGACTTTCTTTGCAACCAACATTGATAACATTTTATTATGATATTCAAACTATTCTATAGCTATTATTAGTAACACCTGACGAATGCATGGATACGTGAAAGTAGGTCTAGTAACTCTTATATCTGTTATAATATGAAAACTGGACTGTACAAATCACTAGAATTACTTTCATTTATTAATTATTCATAAATGATAATAAAATGTGAATACAAAGTCCTCGGTCACAGCTGTCAAAATTAAACCATCTGTCAAGAGCCTCCTGACTTAAAAATAGAATGAAAAAAGGGCAATAATATATCTAGTGGCTTTTAGAATTGTTACACAAATTCTGAAGCGATAATTCAGCACTTCCGCGTTCGATTGGTGTATTTGACTCTGGAGATCAAGGTTTTGTTTATCACCGCGTATTACTAACTGTTCGGGTTAGACGCATATATGATCGTTACTCTAATGGGGTAGGGATGAAGAAGGAAGCATTTTTAGAGGTAGTCTAACCACAATTGCATGGAAGGAGACCACAATTGCATGGGGAAATCATTTAGGGAAAACCACCCTCAGTAGACCCAACCGGGATTCGAACACCAATCTACCCGTCAATATCAGTCCGGTTAACACGAGAGTGACGCCTTTGACCATTCGGCCACTGAAGCGGATCTGTCACTTTCGGCAGATAAAATCAATAACTATGAAATAACATTGATAATACAGTTAAATGTTATCAACGTTGATCGGAAAAAAAAAGTTTGTAGTTTCTAAACGTTCCTTTCTACCAGACAGGCATATCCTGTCAGTACGAGGTGCACCACTTTTACCGGTCTATGTTCACCGCTACTCTCGGTCGAGGTGGTCTCACTCGCCCTCAAACTTCTGCGCTCTTCCCCCGTCGCAACTCGACGGCAACACAGCGCCTCACAAATTTCGTAAAGAGAGTGCGCCTACTAGGGATGTGGTATTGAAAGAAAAGGTTCGATACTGTACTCATTAAAAGTATCGTAAGAAAAATATCGATACTGTACTAGTATGGAAAGAAAAGTACCGAAACTCATATAAATTCTTTTGTTTCGTCTGCTTGGGGCACTCTTGGGTTAACTAAGGCCCGATCAGATATCAGGATGTATTAATAAACAAAGATGTAAGAACAGCTATGAATTATGATTAACGAAAAGAGATTGAATGCTAGAGTTGCTTGTTATGCAGAAAATGAGTGAGAAATGAGAGATAGTGTCATTTGTACTTCCTCCACAGTCCACCCTAGTAAACATTTTAATCCCCACATGAGTTAAGATTACAAAAAAGTGGTTTCTTTCGATACAGATCTGATATTGGAGCGTGAGTCAAGCAGTATTGGAAAAAATTATCGAATAAAAAAAAAGGAAAATATCGATATTAGTAAAGTATCGATACTTTTTTCATATCCCTAGCGCCTACTACGTTTGATGTGTACTTGTGGAGTCTTTACTAGCTTAGATGTGAAGTTCCACTGACACAGTGGGATTCTGGTAGGAAAACCATTTCTCGGAAACAGAAACCTTGATCAAATTTTACTTTATTATTAATATTATTTCATAGGTGACTGCATCTGTTGTATAGTGATAATAGTTTCTGGCTACAGATCCAGAGGTCCCGGGTTTGATTTTTGGAGCTTCCAGATTTTTCTGTGAAGCAATGATTCTGGAACGAGTTCAACTCAAGCCTAGTGAAGACAAATAAGGAGCTACGTGAATGAAAAAGTAGCGGATCCGGTTTAGAAAATTGAGATTAACGGATAGAGGGTCTGTTGTGCTGACCATATGACATCCTAATCCGTAGAAGTTGGCACTATCATCTCCAACAAACGGTGGCCGTTAGGTCGGTATGGCTCGATTACAGGCTGAAGTCATGTTTATTATTATTATTATTATTTTATATTATCCATCAAAATTGATGGTTTCAGATAACACGATTTGTATCAATCCATGAAAATATTTAAGTAGCTTACTGTCAACAAAAATTTATTCCTACCTAACTCGGACTTTATATTTCTCCATTTCAGTTCTGACCTAGTTCAATTACGTGCAGTTATATCACCTTGAAGAATAATCTATTGATTTTGAAGTATCACTTAGCGGTTTAAAATAAACTCTTTCTTTTTTTTACCAGTAGACCTAACTTTGTTTTAGTGATTCGTAGATTAGTAAGTCACTTAGTAGATTTTAGGAAAAGAAACAGTTCTATCATAAGTTATAGCTTATATATTTTTATGCTAAAGTGATTGCCGTACTACAGGCTATAGGGAGACTTAAACTATTCATGTGGATTTGGTGAGCCTTAAGAGCTAATTTCAATCCCGATTAACCGGGAAACTAGATACACTATCACGATTGAACCAGAAAACGTATCTTAGTGTGGTTTCCTGAACTATTCAATTGACTTAAAAATGTTGAGATCAGTGAAATAGTTTTATATTGCAAAAATCTTTCAATTTGTTATATTTTTCAAAAATATGGTAAAACACTGTTCTCAGTTACCCTGTTTTTTTAAAAAAAAAGTAGATACAGAAAACTGCTCCACGATATGATGTCTAGTTCGAGCTCTAGGCTTATTATTTACCTAATTTGGGTGTCTATCCTTGAGGTGAAACTGACATTTAAGGTGGAAGTGTAGGTACAAACAAAGAACTTAGTTTTCTTCACATGGTGATACCAACAGCTGTTGAATATCTGTCATGAGTATTGCTGCATTAGATGACAAACTTTTTAAATGGAGATAAAAAGTTGTCATTAAATTCTAGGACACCCTCGGGCAGATATTCAACAAATGGTTGAGGTAATCAAAGGAAGAAAATTATATTCTTTGTTTCTACTGGAGAAATATTTGATTTAATTTCACCAAAAAAAGTTTTGATATAAAAACTGTAAAATCACTGCCCTTAACTCGCATGCCCTACACTCTCACTTAAGGAGCTGTATTAGCATTACTTGAAGAATTTATAGAAAATCACGATGCGAAAATATTCTCCCTCCCTTTAATTGTTCACAGTAAATAAATACTATTTCTATTTAACAAGTCTACCCGCGTATATAAGTACGCGGAATAAAGCGTCATATTACGTCTTGAATGGTTTACCTGTGACGAGGAGGTCTAGTTTCGAATCACATCTGGGTGTACTTTTTTTTTTAATATAAATGTTTAGACACTCTCTTTTAACGTAGATGTGGGCTTATTTAATAGAAATTTTAACTTTATCATCCTTACCCCATCAATTTAAATATGTGTGTAGCCCGGACGGGTAGTAAGACTGGGTGCAAGATGAAACATGTAATTGTGAAGTAATTTTAATTATTTAAAAAGAAAAGCGATACCCCTCAACAAAGATTTGTCCCTTCTACCAAACCAATTTATATGTATATTAAAAAAAGGTCAAAATTAAAACTCATACACCGACAATGGCTCAAATAATTTAAAATTTCAAAAATATTCAAAGGGGAAGCCACAATTTCAGAAAACAAAAAAATTATTTCGACAACAATTTCGTGAATTATGCCAAATAAATTTACATTTCTCTTTCAAATAATCACTTACTTTTAGGATAGTTATTAGATAAAATTTTATAAATTTTAAATATAGGCTATCTAAGTCACATTCAATATACAGGTATAATAATTTACGTTATTCGGTGAATGTGAGGGTGCTACTTAAACACTGTTTAGTGTGGTATATGAGGTTGAGATAATTAGAAAAGTATTGAACTATAGATTTTCACAAAAATCAGCAAACGTCTGAACATACGTTGAAATTTAACATATTAGGCCTACTTTGTGACTTGGACAGACAAGAAAGTTTACTTGAGCGATTTTCCGTCTCGGTATGACTAGATTTATTTGATAATTTACTTTAAGTTAATTTAAATAAAACCATTTTAACTTCAATGGAGGGAACGTATGGATTACAAAGTCCCTGATATCAGCTTAAACATTCTGAGAACAATACAACATTGTGTCTTGACCTTAATTTAAATATTTACCCTTTGAAGGTTCCAAAATTTCAAAAGCCTCTCTAGCATACCCGAGCCCTGATTCCCCACTCGTAAGTCTTCCAAGAACCGAAAAGAGATTATCTTAACTAATTGTAACAGAAGGTCTTAACCAAAATGACCAAAATAGGGTGTCCCCATTAAGGTGCACTAAACTCCTTAAAGTTTAGTGATCAAAGTAGCAAAGTCTGACTAATGCTATGTAACAAACTCTCTTTGAGCATAAGTTGTCTTTAGCCGGCCAAATGTTGTTACGGGCATTAGCTAAACTTGATATAGTGTTATCGTATGTACAGGGTGAAGTTTTGAGATGTGTGCTTTGGTAGCACTAGGTGTTAATTTTAAGGGAAGTTGAGAGGGTGGTTTTCTCAGTATTATAAGCGATTTGTAACCCCCCTGGCCCCTCCTTCTAAGTTTCGTTGCATAATGATGTGTGTGCATGGGCGGTTCTTGCTAGTGGTTGTCTTATTGTTTAAGTGTCTTAGTTAATGTTGGTGAAGTAGGATTCAGAAAGTTTTGTAAAGGGAGGGGTTTGTTTTACTTACTACCCTCACCTCATTTAAATACTACATACACCTAAGGGGAATGAGGGTATTATCTTGTATTTCATAAGGTGGTTGCTTCCACGAATATTAATTAATACTAAGGGTGGTTTCAATTTGTTGTTTACAGACAGCGTGTTTGTATTTATACAACCCGCTTCAGTGGTCGAATGGTCTAAGGCATCACTTTCGTGTTAAATTGGCCTGCTGATGATTGGGGTTCAAATACCGGTCGGGTCTAATGAAAGTGGTTTTTCCCTAAATGGTTTCTCACTCTCCTTCCACGCAAATGCGGGTAGATTACCTCTAAAGTGCCTCCTTCCTCATATTTTCTCATTAGGGTAATTCTCATATTTGCGTATACCCTTAAGAAGTAGTAAGATGCGGTTATACAAATAAAATAAATAAAAATGGTGTATAATATTTTTATCAAAAACATAAGTCATATTGCGCAATACATAATTTAGTAATAGTTAGGCTCATATAAATGGTACTTAAGTTATTTGACCATAAAAACACAGTCCAATGTTCATAGAAAGTTCTTTATCTGACAGCTAGAAAAGCTAATAGATCTACTTATACGTGTTCATACGTAAAGCTAAATTATTTGCGGAAGTAGTTTTTGATAGATACCAATAGAATAACACTAACAGTATGCCTATAATAGAACGTTATCATTATTAACCACAAAAAAATTATAATTTTGTTTTCTAAAGGTTTCTTCCTACCAAAATCCTACTGTAGTAGCTTATTATGGACAGGCTAGACCTTGATTTTTATAGGAAACCCACTTTCAGTCACCATCATCGATTGAAAGTCACTCAAATTTTGCATTTTAGAAATGTGTTTTATATGATTTATAAATTAAAAAGTTATCAAAAGCTCCCGATATACTTCATGATGGATAACTGTATAATTTATATCTGCAGTGTTAATTAAACGGACTAAGAATACACTGTAAATACAATTTTAATATTTTTAATTTACTCCATTCTGGCGACATGAGTCTCCTGTTTTCCAATAACAGGCTTCCCATGAAAATCTGACAACAGTCCCTTATATACTATGGTAATTTATAAATATTTGTCACCTCTGAAAATGCAACGCGTTTTACTACTCTCCAGGTGACTTGGCGGTCTAGGGGTAAGGTGTCAAACTTCTGTGCTGGTGTCCGGGGTTCAATCCTCGGTCCCGGCACAGATTTATCTGATTGCCAAACCCTTCCTTCACCTCTGACAAGACGTGTATTAATCACAACTTGTAAATGTGAGGAATGCCAGGCCTCCACCGTGGTTCGGATTCCACGTTACACTGTAGATCCTCCATTTCATCTCACAATCACCCTACCATTGCACATATAGCGTAAGTACGTATAACCCGAACGGGTAGTAAGACGCGGTGCTAGTAGTAGTAGTAGTAGTAATAATAATAATAATAATAATAATAATAATAATAATAATAATAATAATAGTAATAATAATAATGTATACATAGAGAGAGAGAGAGATGAACGCCATTTAGAGAAATAACTGTCTTATACACCCGGCTTAGATTAGAACTATTACCTCAACGTCACTGGAAAATCACACCAGACGATAGGTGTGTCTTTGTCCATGTTAGCTACCCATGTGCTCTATATAGAATACAATAATTTTAATAACCAGTGGTGAAAATAAAATTAAAGACACTTGAAAATATCATGCTTAAATTTATTACAACTCAAACTTTATGAACATAATCAACGTTGTCATTTAGAAACATCGTTTTCATCAAATTAAAGTATATCTACTAGAGTAGTCCAACAAAATGTTCAAGCACGTGATTCCAAACAAGTTTTTGTGTGAAAGAGTAACAGCTGAGAAAAAAAAAAAAGTAGCGTTTTGTAGCCGTTATCTTGAAACAAAATGGCGGACGTACATTTTAATTAAACTATACTATGTTAACCGGACGTCCGAGTTATGACATTGCGAAATTTCTGTACAGTCGGTTTAGGCCTAGTGTTTTTTGCGTGAACTAGAAAAAGACAGAGACCAACCTATTTTTATATATTTGGATAAGATCAGGCCATGTAGACATGGAGAAAGTTTTTTCTAACAAATAAATCTATATTTAATTAATAGGCCTAAATTTAGCTTAGGGGCCTATCACGATTGATCAAGATTGAATAATAGTTTATTTAGGTTTGTCTAATCTTATATTAGAAAAAAAAAATATTAAAAACAAATTATGATTTTCCTCAAATAAATGTTTTAAAATGGTAGCTAATTGATCTAATAATATAATTAGTCAGATGTTAAACAAAAATTTTTAATATGTAGGCTAGTGACTAATTTACCCGTTTTTATATGTTAATATCTAATTTAATAAAATCATATATTTTTTTGGTATGGACCGCTTCTTACTATTCGTTTGGGCTATCTGTGTATTATCAATAAAGAGGCAAGTATAAGGAAGGTAGAAGAAATGTACCCGCATTTGTGTGGGAGTAAAGGGGAAATCCTTCTAGGGAAAATAAAAACAGTTCAACCTGACCAGGACTCAAACATTGACCACCACTTCACCGGAATATCAGTCTATTGCGAGTGTGATGCCTTCTTAGACCACTCAATCAGTGAAGCGGGTTGGTTTCGCGTCAAGTAGTGAATTAAATGTCGGTTTGTTGTGTCTATCCTTGACTTTCCACCGCAGCTAACAGTGTGTACAAGCATTGAATAACTACATAAGCCAATATTTTATTTTTACGCATTTCAACACGACACAAACTTGGGGGGAAAAAAAACCCATACAAATTTAATTCTTGTATTTTTATCTGTGCATAGTGTTGGATGGAAATATATGTCGATTATGGGGAGATCGGTGTTCAAATCTCGGTAGGGTGTTCTGCATTTTTTTTCATAAATGGTTTCAGACTTTGCCTCCATGCAAATTCAGGTACATTTTAAAATATTCAGCCTTACTCACCCCTAACATACCAGCGTTTATAGTACATATGCGTACAACTAGTTGCATAAACAACACAAAAATCACGAGTTAAGCTTGGAATAAGGATAGCCAAGGCTTGTCTTAAGAGATTGAAAATAAAACGTTACGTTGAGTCAAAGAAGATTCTGATTTAATTCAATGCTCTCAAAGTTTTATTAACTGTAGTATACTACATTAAGTTAGTTTGTAAGTCGTATATTGATCTAACCGTATATTTAAAAAAACTATTAACACATCTCACCACATAAAACATAGGTACAACGAACTAGATGAGCGTCTCAATAGCATCTAGTGATCTACACATGCTAGTAAAAGTAGAAACAATCTTCGGTGGTCTAGTGGTCAGATCGGCTAACCACTTCCCGCCCCCCTTAAAACCGCTGCTCTATACCCCCTACTTCACCACTAGCTCAACCTTTTCAAAACACACACACACAGAAAGAGAGAGAGAGAGAGAGTTGGGTAAGGGAAAGGGGGGAAAAAAAATTGGTACCACACTAACCCCTGAATACCAGTAGCTATAACCCACCTTCAATAACTCAGTAACAATAGTGTGGCAATAAGGGTAGGGGGGGTGATATTGCATGGCTAGCGATATCGATAACTCGATAACGACATCGATTCTCGATATAATAAACGACAGCATTGCCTGTGTTTTAACATAGCTACTCCCCCCCCCCCTCCCTCCCAACTAGCTTTTAACATGTACATCATCTGTTAATATCTGACGAATTATTATAACACTGCAATAACGAAATTAAAATTACGATTCTATGTTTATAGCTTCAGTAGATTTCATGGATGCACTCTCTTTCGTTTGTTGTTTGAACTTCATTGTTGGATAGTTCGCTTTTATCTCGTCCAAATTATTGAATTAAACTTTTTTTGTCTAGATTTTTTTTACAGTTTTAACTATTTTATATATTAAATAAAACGTGACCGTTTTTATTGTGATTTTGCTATGAATTCATATTTTAATTATGTAATAATACACAAAATACTTCCCTGTGTTCTTTTGAGACAAAAAAATAGCGACACTAAAAGCAATAGGCATAATACTATAGTAATAATAATAATTATTATTATTATTATTGAAATATTAAATAGATGGATCATTTGATTTGTGGATAAACAGTTGTTTGTGCTCGTATCGTTTGATTTTTAAATCGTGGCTACCCTACAGACTTCGTGGTAATGTGAAGACCACTAACTGAGATGATAACCATGGATAACAGTAGTTTTGTGTCCAGATTTACTCAAAAGTCTCATTAAAGGCACAGGATAGCCACTGAGAAAGATACCCCAACAGCTTAAATAAAATGTCAACATTTTATTTCGGCGCTAAAAACAGTCCAATTTTCATTAGAAGAGATTTATCTGAAAACTAGAAAAACTAATAAATGTACTTTCGCGTATTTATACGTCAAGTCATGTGATATTAAGCTGACACGGTTGATAGATACTATCAATATCTATAGAATAACACTTTTAAAAACTAAAATGTCTCCAATGTTGGCAGCAAAAAATTATATTTGTATTTTCTAAAAATCTTCTCCTATGAAAATTGCACTGGAAATATTATTAGCACGTTTTAAAATTGCTACAAATCATTCTTACTTGGACCCGCGTTGGTCGAATTAACGATTAAGACGCCATTTTTTTATGTATAGTTAGCTGCAGATAGGAAGGTCGGACCTAAAATAGCAACTAGGTGCACTTAGGTATTATTTCCCAAACAGTTCCCCACCCTCCACCCACAAAAATTCCTTTGCGTTTCCTTTAAATTTTGCCTTCATTATGTCCGTCCCTTTAGTATGGTTAACTTCGCGGATAGATCAGACGGGCGGGGAAATTAAAACTACAAGAATCTTCTCAGTTAGCCTATTTATTTACCCGACAAATAAGTTATTTTTCAAAACGATATAATGAAACATGAAAATATAAATCGGCATCAAATTGTCTCCAGAACAAAATTTTCTTGACCTCCTCCCTTAGCCCCCTCCCCCCCATTCCCAGCCTTGAATTGCATGTATAGCTGATCTCCACTCCCTGTGGGGGATTCGAACCCTCGTCCTAAGAGTTCAAAGCTCCGGACTCTCCCTCCGCTATTCAGAGGACTGTAACGAAACAATCCACACTAATCGTGTGGTGCGTTAATAAATCTGGTTAATTATTGTTAAGATGAAGTAGTCGCGGTTGTTTTAATGCCAGAGCTGCCCTCGCAGTGCATTTTGTCATATGTAATTGCATTGTATGCACCTTTATACACCTTTGTACCTGTGTTTCTTCGTTCATTTGCTAGCAGTTAATGTCCTGGTGTGAAGTATGATTGAAAGGTACGACCTATATGTCTGAGAAAGATCACCGAACATTGCGTCATTCGCGCTGGGGTACGACGTTAGTTTTAACTTTTATGGAGTATGGATGATAAATATATATTATGAAGGGTATCAAAAACAATTGCTATAGCTTTAACTTGGATACCATTTTGGTTAAGCAGTAAAACCCCGTTAGTTTTGAATTTTGGATAATCCAAACATGATTTTCATAAAAAATAATAATCTTGAGAAACTGAGTCAAATTAAATATATTTGATTGATAACACACTCAAAAGTTTCGAGTTAATTTTTTAGAGACATTGTACTATTGCTGCTTAATATTTACAGTAATGTAAAAATATAATATATTGAAAGTGTAAAACTACAGTACATATTGCGTGCTATAAATCAATTATGTATGTATAGTACTCAATCTGAAGGTTGGTTGGATCCTCAACAGTTCCATCGTCAGCTGTAAAGTCTTGGCAGCACTGAAGAGGCGTACGAGGAGTGAGGTAGTCTGCTGTTGCTTGCCTCACTGAGCTAGAAGGTACTATATTGCACATCAGTCTGCCAAGCACACTAAAATGCATACACCAATTGAGCCTACGGGCGACACCTTCACTCCATTCATCACAGGGACTGGCTGTATATTGAATGTTATTACTAGAATCGTTCATACCTCTCTGCTACTTTCATATTTGTCAGAGCTATAAGTGAGATTGAAGCTGATCAATGAAAGTAACAACTTGCTCTAATCCATACCAGAAGATATATAGTGCATTGTAAACACTACATCTGACCTGAGATGGATTTGAGATAATAAATCAGTTAAATTTATGTATATTTTACGAAATCGTAGGAACGTGTAGCCTAAACATCGTAGACCATTTCGTATTGTCTCACTTAATCCGAATTTTCGCTAATTCGAACAAGTTTCAGTCCAAATTAGTTCGGTTTAGCGAGGTTCTACTGTAATTTATAAATTTTATTCGTCGTAGCTAATAAACCCTTCATTAACTTTCAAAAAAACAACAACCAAAAAAATATTGTTTATAAAGCCAATCCTGAAATAAGAGAACAAAGTTAATTTGTGCGTTATAATAAAAATAATTGTGACCAATCTTTATAGTTCGTATTTCTAGTCACCAAGTACTTTTATTTATGACTCGTTTAGAGCCACACACAACACCTAATTAGTCTTTTGTCCATAGACACAAAGGTTATCACAACAACAAAAAATCACAAATTAAAAAAGTCTGGGGAAACAAATCAGATTAAAACACCACCAACCTCGACAGCTATGTTGATATTGTTTCGAATATACTGGTTTTTTTGGTCTGATATCAGTCATTCCCATTTTTATTTCATTATTTCTAGTCTTTTCAACGTGTTTATTTAGATGTACCAGTGGATGAGAATGTTACATGCAAAAATGAAAGAAGTACTTTTAAGTTTATTTTATCTTAAACTTTGCTAAATAAAAACTAACCCCTTATTTTTATACATAAGTGTTTATTTATTTAAGATGTTTGCGTAACCAACAAGACGTCACTATATTCTTCAATTTAATTCCACAAATTTTGTTGATTATATTTTTAATACAACTTGCATATTATTTATTTGTTCCCATATTTTATTATGAGCTTTATTAATGCTAGCTATTTTTTTGGGTAAATAATCAAAGTTAATAATAATAATAATAATAATAATAATAATAATAATAATAATAATAATAATAATAATAATAGTTTCAATCATTTCCTCTACTATAGTGCTGGACAACTGTTGTGAGACCTATGACAGATCAGCACCGAAAAGTACACAAGTAATGTACCTTAAAAATACATAATAATAATAATTATTATTATTATTAATGCCTGTAAACTTAAAATGGGTAACTTTGGAAGCTAAACATTTTGAGTTTTCAATGACAGCCTGTATTAAAAAACACAATAAAAACGTTATTGTCGTCTAGTATGTCTTGTTGGAGGTTCTCATTATTTGGCTAGTCAGTCACTGACTTATATAGAACTCGTTAGCTAAATATTCTTTAGGGATGAGTGCACTTAAAGGGGGTATCTATTTCACACTTTTTGTTTGTTTATATTTTTTGAAGGATAGTGTGGATGCGTTTCCTTAAAATTCAACATCCTTATCTTTTTTGTTTTTAAGATTAGTTAATGCTACCACTGTATTATGAATCTACTGATAGTAAAAATTACCATAAAAGTGGTTTGTAAGTGCTAATTTATTAAGTGGTGGGTTAAGTGTTTCTAATTAGTGACTTTTGAGGTATTTAACACTCTTTGGTGATTGTAAAGACCTTCTAATTAATATTCTATCAAACCCACACCAGCGTAAAACGGGGTTTAAGGCTTTATACTAGTATTTTTGCTACTTTTTTTAGCACCACGTCTTACTAAACATTTAGGTTAATAGGGCAATAGACATATGTACTAGTTACTCTAATATGTTAGGGATAAGGAATGTTGAATTTTGAGGAAATGTAGCTATATTTGCGTGGAGGGAGAGTGTAAAACCATCTAGGAAAATAATCCTCAATACACCCAATCCACCCAATCCCCCAGTCATCGGCACTCCAGTCTGTCGCGAGAGTGACTCAGCCACTGTTTACGAGAAGATTGGGATTCGAATCACAGCGGATACAATTTGGGGTGGATATTCTTATCCATCCTATTTCCAAGCTATTGTCGACGTATTTTATCTTGAGCTACCTTTTTTTTCCTATCCCGCGTATTAAACCCACCTACAAATTTAATTTGAAAAATATTTATCAGCACTAATTTGATTCTCCTGTCGGAGGTTCGTGCATTTTGCACTTCCAAATATGGCAAAGAGCTGATATGGTAGAAACGTCACATACTCCTACAGCACACCTTAATACACTTATGTTTACAAGTGACATAAGCAATTATTTAATCTAATGGATAATTTAATGTGTAGTTCAATGAAAAAATTTATACCCGCGTCAATGGATGAAACGGTCTAAGGCGTCACTCTCGTGTTAGACTGGTCTACTGGTGACGGGGAGATCGGGACTTGAATCCCGGTTGGGTCTACTGAAGTGTATGTTTTCCTAAATTGTTTACCACTATCTTCCCACGCAAATGCGGGTAGATTACTTTTAAAATGCTTCCGGCTCATACCTACTTTAGTAGAGTAATGATCATATATGCGTATAACCAGATCAGGTGGTAAGACGTGGTGATTCTTTAAGGAAATTCCTTGATACCAAATCGTTCCAGCTTTAGGGGTATCCCTTTCATGCCAATCACTTGCTGTGTCACTCCAGGACGGTAGGGTGAGAATCATGAATCCTGTGGGAACATGTTTTAGGCCTAATGGATGTACAAACTTGTGCAGGTATAAAAACATAATTACATTAACCCTTGATTTAAACTTCTTCTTCTTCTTAAGAAAACAAACCAAATGTTGGTTTAATGTGATTTTTATGCATCCGGAGCTGGGCATGCACTCAGCCCTTCATTTGGTTAGGGCTGCCTGCACCATCTGATGAAAACCCCGTGTAATAGGGGAGTTCAGAAAGTGTGGAGGTTCCCTGTTGCCTTTACCACTGAATTTGCGTGAAAGGACCTACAAATTATGCCCAAAAAATGTAATTTCAGATAATTTTCTGTGTTCTTTTACATGCCACAATAGACGTGGAACCGACGGCCCTACTTCCTTTTCGAAGAAGTTCTACTAACGATATTTATCGCTCAAGAAAAATCCGTTGACCCTGGTTGGGTTTGAACCCACTAACATCTAGTCATGAGGCGAGCACTTTACCCCAAGACCACCAAGGTCGACATGATACAACTTAATAGTTGAAGTATTATGACTTATTTTAAAAGGAAAGTTCCCGAAATTTTCCTGGAGAAAGGAATGAAACTTGTACCCCCACTTGGTCTTTTATCGAACCTCCATCCTTCCGGGTAAGAATCAGGACTACCGCGGCCGATGATCAGCAGTTATCGTAGCGACGCGTTAGCCCACTGTTGCAGGGCATCAACCCTTAATTTTTGTTATTGTGGTGACAATGGTAATCGTTTGTCAACCGGTCAGTCCACCACCCCTGATAGAACATATCAGAGTTTGAATGCAGGTATCTGTCCACGATCAGACANGGGGGGGGGGGGGGGGGGGAGCTGGGTTCGAAATCCCTGAGGGCTGAATGATAACATAACACCCTTCTAACCCTGGAGGTGTGTGTGCGTGTGTGTGGAGGAGGGAAGGGACGGGAGTTACGAGTGATAAATGATGTCAGATGAATCTGTGTCCGGTTCAGTCAATTTGCCTGTCAATATCATGCCCTGTATTGCTCACTGTTTTACTGTTTAGTGCCCGACAATAAATCTACACGGGATCTCTTTACTTTGATTTTTTTTTAAATTTATTTGTCTTGTTTTACACTTTGACCTATACATAGAGGAAATAAATTAACACTTTTTACTTTTAAAAAAAAATCGTAAGGAAGGTCATCACATCGCGTTCATAGTCTAATTTATAAGGCTCTATAATAGGGTTTTTTTTACGGGAATTTAACTTTCTAAATCACCAGAATATATGGTCGCATAGTCTAACGCATCACTCTCGTTTTAGATTGGATTCCTGCCTACGGAAAGATAGGAGTTTGAATCCCATACGGGTGTACTAAGTGTAGTTTATTCCGAAATGGTTTGCCACTCTTCATCCACGAAAATACGAGTACATTTCCTCTAAAATTCTACCCTTCTTATCCTTGTTAGATTATCCTGATAAATGTATACGTATAACCTAAACCTGGTAGTAGTATGTCGGGAAAAACACAAACTTTCCAAATAAATGAAGGTAGGAATTAACTATGCTGTCTCCGGGTACCTATTTAAATTATGTTAAATATAAATATAATATAAGACTTGAATTTCAAGATAATGTTTGTACCATGAATTGTTAGGTTATGAAAACATTTTTTATAATTTTTATAAGAAATCTACAAAATAATAGGTTATAAAAAGGTAATGAACAATTAAGTAACATAAAATTACAATTTATAAATATAATTGGAAAGGTTATAAACAAATTAGTCTACTTTAATGGATATAAGCTTATGTAAATAAATTATAAGTTTATTATTAACCTGAAATGTGAATTGACAAAGAATGATAGAAGTTATTGGTAAATTGATCGGTATGTGAAAAAATTATTAATTGTATAATATAAGATATAATATAAAATAAGTTAACATTTAATGTAAACAAGTGATAATAGAACTGATTATAAATTATTTTTAAATTACATGAAAACACAGCTAAAGATTTGATAGTGAAAGAAGCTGTATATAAAATGGTGAATGTGGGTATATATTTATCAGTTCAAATAGATGAGGCCTAGAATCGATTATAAAGTATTTATAATATATATATTAATAATAAAATACTACTTATCAAATATTCCTAATAAACGTATTTCCAAATTGGACTTACTTTAACTAAAGTAAAATAAATAATTATGTCATACTTCTTCAAAGATTTGTACCATATAATTATTACTTGTGTTTCTAAAATATTAATACATGTTCTACTATCAACTTTTTATTGACAATTGTCATTAGTTCGATTCTAGGACTCATCTATTTGAACTAATAAATGTATACTTACAATCACCATTTTATGGATAGCCTCTTTCATCATACAAACTTTTAATGTGTTTTCATGTAATTTAAAAAAAAATCAGTTCTATTATTACTTTTGTACATTGAATGTAAAATTAATATTTAATATCTTCTATCACACAGTTAATAATTTTTTAACTTATTTAAACCTATCAATTTACCAATAATTTCTATCAATCTTCTTCATTTACCATTTCAGATTTATTATAAACTTATAATACATTAACTGATATCTATTAAATTAGTTTGTGTATAGCCTTTCAAAGTATATATTTATAAATTGTAATTATATGTTGCTTCACTGAGATTTACCTTTTTACAACCTATTATTCTGTAGATTTTTTATAAATATCATTAAAATTGTTTTTATAATCTAATTATTTACAAACATTACCTTTAAATTCAAGTATTATATTTTATTTATATATATATATATATAAATATAATATAATATAAATATAAATAAAATATAAGACTTGATGTATATATATATATAGGCCAGACGTGCAATATATATATATATATACTATATATTTTATATTGCATTGCGCGTCTGGTCACCATCCCTCGTAGCCCAGTGTGTGGAAAGATTAGCCAGTACTAATGTACCGTTAACTAGGGGACACCCGAATGTACTAATCTAATCGTACATCCTTTCCGTGGAGGCTCTTTCCATGTCCCGATGAGATGAGAAATGGTAATAGTGATAGTGATTATGAGGGTGTGGGACCAGTGGAAACACTTAAACCTAACTTAAACATAACTAGTCGAACTATGGTGACCGTTGGGGTAGTTCCTTTCGAGAAAATACCTAAGTTAACAGTCGGGAATCGAAGATGGGTGCAATGATCACTACAACACAAAGCCGGTGATCATAAAATATTGAATTAAGTTCAAGTTTTTTTTTAAATACTCCCTTGCGCCTTGGGATCCAGTGGCTATATATCCGACCGGATTTTAGTATCTTTTACATGTTTCGACATTCAAATGCCACAATCAAAAAGATCGATGAAGCTTGATGAAAGTGTCAAGATCACTGCATGTTGTTATGAAGTCCAAGACTTATATTATATTTAAATTATTCTCCTTACTATAATAAGGTTATTTTTAGAGTAGTTTCTAAAATATTATGTTAAATATAAGTTGAAAAATAACAGCTGGATACAGGAATCGAACACGATTGTTTTGGCTTATAGCGTGAAAAGATATTTTTTTTCGTGCAGATTGTTTGTCAAAAGCAAACTTTCATCTGATTATGAATTTACATACCTTAAGGCAACAGAAAAAATAGGTTGGCGATTTTACAATATTTCAATATGGCATCTAGCTTACAATACAAAATGGCGTTAAGGAGCTTAATTAAAGTACAATTTTTTACCTTAAAAACGTCAGAATCTTGCATTGTTGAAATATTTAAAGGAAGCAGCCGGGCGTAGTTAATGTGGTCATGAGCAAAAAAGTATTTGACTAGCGATTCAATAGATGTCATATTTGGTGAAAAATTCCTTGTCCTTGTAACTCGAATGAACTGTAGTATTGCAGATGTCAACAGAGAATTAAAAGCAATCCATGTTCTAGAAAATCTTTGCAAATAACCAATATAATACTATACTGAGAATAGGCCATACTAGATTTGTTTTCATGCTGGAATCTGATATAGTAGTATTTTTAACTCAAGTGGAAAATGTCCTTTCTTCGGTGACGGTCATTCACAAGATAACATATCCAATCCAATTTCATTTTCAATCCTTTCGGATGATAAATCTAGAATTACTTTTAGTGTCTTTTCAGAATTATTGGAATCGTCCATTTTTATTTGGAACACAACAAGTGCTATGTCATGCCGTGTGTCCTTACCACAAGTTATCGACTCCAAAAAATCAATATTATCTAATGAAAACCATACATATTGTTTACTGATTAACCATGTTGATAGGCATAGACCTCCAACTTTAATTTAATTTTTAACAACCTCTTCAATACTGGCTTCTATAGCGAGAACATTTTCGTATGTAAACGTCATTCCCAAATCAGCAAGTTTCTAAATCGCTTATGTGAGAGTTTTGTACATAATTCATGTCCAACATAATATGATTTAAGAGTGATTGACGCAATATATCTAGAAGTTTCAGTTCTGATATGATTTTACATTATTTGACACTTTCTTCTACATCCTGTTTTGTTTTATCAGAGTCTCTTTTATATTTTATTAAACGTGCGATATGGTATTTCATGTCAAAAGCTCTGGCAGCTAGAGGGTCATTGCTACTAACCAGGGCACTGATTCATACACGAAGCACATCATTCTTAGTCTTATTTCCGATTGATATTAGTTATAAGCCCATATTCGCAGAGCAAGCCTCATGTAAGTCTTTCCCACAATTTTTTTGACACAAGAAGCATTTTTTTTTTCTAAATTTTGTTTCCTTGGTGTGCGCTGTGAACCTGAAGTATAAGATGAGGGTACAGAAGGACGACCCTTTTGACCTCGTCGTACATCAGTCACACTTCCAGAAAACACTCCCTTTTCAAAGCGCAATTTAGCTCTTTCAATATTTGTAATATTAGTAGCGTTACTGTAGCATTTAAAAAAAATGATATGGCACACTTTTATTTATAAATTCATCAGCAGAGAGACCGGAGACTCGATTTCAAAATTCAAACTCGTCACTGACACCAAAAGTTTATAAAGTTTTTGTAGACGCGAGTAACCTTTGAACAGACTCGAGCTTTGGCTTAGAAACATAGTTTTTATAGTTCACAGGCTCATTCCCACGTTGACATAGGTTGAAATCAACTATTTTCAAGACCTTTGCTGAGTGCAGTGTGGCCATGTTTAGCTTATACCTTCACTCTGAACAATACTGTGAAATAACTTGATATTGAAATTTTTAATTTAATAAGGTAAAAACAATTACAGTATAGGAAAAAGGAAAACAAAGTCAAACAAAACACACAATATGAAGTTTAAAGGTAAATTTAAATGTCAGAGAGTAACCAAATGATGGGGTTTGGCTCTCATTTTGTATTTTAGGCTAGCAGCCATATTGGATTATTGTAAAAATGCCAACCTATTTTTTTTTGTTAATAATAGATCATGTAAATTCATAATCTGGTAAGATATCAATTTTAACATCCAATTTGCATGAAAAATACCAAATCAACATAAGAGACTACACTATTAGTACGGCAATGTTCTCTACCACAATGATGTATCCAGGAATCGTCCCGTGCTCAGCGCCATTCTTCACTCGTAGTTTAAAACAGAGTCTGTGATGGTCGTGTTAATTCACTGATACCTAGAACTATCATTTTTAAACGTAGGTTTTATATCAGTACACAGCCTACCAAAAACATACCACATTTAACACTATACACCCGAACAATAGTAAAAGGATGAACTTCAATTTACAGTTCTAAGAGCTATTGGGTGTGTCTAAATGTGTTCAAACTTCTAGGAACGAGAAATATAATAGTATTTTTCTAACAAATGACACTAATTTTGGCTGCTTTAAAATAAGTAGGTTTTTATCAATTTTTGAATGCTCTGCATTTATTGTATATGCTCTAAAATATTATTATCATATGAACACACACATTATTTTAACAGATGAGTGGTAATGTTAAACCATACACATATAAATTATACTTTCAAGGACCAATATGGGGCTGAACCAAGCCCCTTAGACCGGTAGATACAATAAAAATTAAGATCTTAACAAATTATATTTAAGTGATTATTGATTAGACTGTTGGATTTGTTTACGTCAACTTTGAGTGTGCAGTTGTTAGAAAACTTATTATAGTTAGATTTAAAAGTTTATGAAACCAGCATTGGTGGTCACGTGGGTAAATACGTCATTCTAGTCTAGTATGGTTTGATCGTGACGGAAATATCGAGGTTTGAATCCCAGCTAGAGGTGGTTTTTCGTAAATTGCTTCCCATTCTTCCTCCACGTGGATATATATCCTATATATTATACTTTATATTTTTCCCTAACCAATCAGTGCAAATATGCAGGTAGCTCGGGTGGAAAACAAGGCAAAAAAAATTCTGAATAAATTTAATGCAACTAAAAAGCTACCCTCTTCAGTGGTAGACTCGTCACTCTAAAGACGTCACACTCACAATAGAATAGACTGCCGATGAGGGGCAGATCGGGGTTCGAATCCCATTCGGGTGCACCGAGCATGGTTTTTCTTAGATATAATTCCACTCTACCTTCAAGCAAATATGGCTACACTTCCTCTAAATTCAACTTTACTCATCCTTAAAACGTTAGTTTGAATAAAACACAAGCGAAAAACACAAACGTGCAGTAAAACACGGCGATAAAAAACCACATAATAACTGCATAGTGCATATCTTTTTTTTAGCACCACGTCTTACTACCCGTTCGAGTTATACGGTTAGGTATTAATTACGCTAATGGGTTATGAATAGGAAAGGTTGAATTTAGAGGAAGTGAACCCACATTTGCGTGAAGGGGGAGGGGAAACAATTTAGGAAAAACACCCCCAGTTCACCCGACTGATATTCGAACCTCTATCTCCACATCCTCGGCAGTCTAGCTCAAGATGAAACTAGCGCGTTAGCTAACTACTCCACCGAGGCGAGTCATAATGCATATTAATAATATAGTCTTAAACTTTGTCTCAATCAGTAACGTGTCTCCCTACTGAACTAAGCGTCCCAGGTTCGATTCCCGGGATAGGATAAAAATGTATCATTGGTGAAATGTGGGTTTCTTCTTTCAGACTTTTGAATTGATGGCCGGAGGGCTGTTTGTTGTGTCTGTGATATATTTAAGTCAGTTTATAAGTCGTGTGCTGATATAATCAATCGGTTCAAAAAGTGTACGTTAAATACCTCATGTAAAAAATAGATAAATATATAGTATATAAAATACTTGCATGTCACATTTTGTTATGCACCTTTTTATAATATTAATTTAAATTACACATGTGGACAGTTTCTAGACCTATTCCCTTGTATGTATTTAATTCCATAGAGTTTTCTTCACAAAACATCTAATTTGTATTTAACTTAGGTAACATTGTATCCTATATATAAACGAACTGATCACGAAATCAAACGAATTATATGCAGATGAAATAAAGGTGAAGGAGGGGGGATGGATAGGAACGAATTGACAGCGAAATAGGAATGTTTGATTGTTTGAGGCGAAAGAGGCGGCTTCTTTTGACATATTTAGTTGCGGTCTTTTTTTTTTTTAACTCTTTGTAGGGAAATAATTCTTTTTCTCTCATTTGACAGACTTCCCTTCGAATTTATTTTTAATAGCACCCCCTGACCCCTCCAACCCTCTATTTTCTTTAAACAATTTTTTAGTTACGACAATAGTTTGAGTAAGGATCCTATTATAAATCGGTGATGGCTTTCCTCCGATGCTCTATTCTACACAATAAAGCTAGAAAACGATATGTAATTTCAGGTCTTGAAATTGTTCATCGTTCCTCTTTCGTTTTATGATTCTTGTTTTCATTTTGGGTGTCTCTTTTTTTTTTTATGAAGTGCATTATATATAATTTTTTTTATGTACGCAAGCGCGGACCCTATTGATGTAGCGAAATTGGGGCTATTACTTTGGTTAGTTCAATAGTCCTTCTAGTAGCCTCACCACTCATGAAATAACGTGTGCACCCTATCTTTCAGACTGCCGCTATTGTGCTAGGCAGTTGTCCCTTCTGAAATAAAACGCCTTATGTCACGTTCATCTTACATTTAAACGGGAAGTTGGCACAGAAAGCGCTGCCAATATTACCTATCATTATTCTTTCATACGTTTTAATACAAAGATATATTTAATGACTCAATCTATGTGTCGGGGGGGAAAGGAGGCCTGTTAATGGAAATGTACCTGCATTACCTTGGAGACCCGCCTCGGTGGCGTAGTTGGCTAACGCGCTAGTCGTGTTGAGCTCGACCGCCGAGGACGGGGAGATCGAGGTTTGAATCTCGGTCGGGTGAACTGGGGGTGGTTTTTCCTAAATGGTTTTCCACTCTCCCTCCACGCAAATGCGGGTTCACTTCCTCTAAATTCAACCCTCCCAATTCCTATTCCATTAGCTTATAACCCGAACGGGTAGTAAGACGCGGTGCTAAATATTATTATTATTATTATTATTATTATTATTATTATTACCTTGGAGATACGATGAGAAAATTACCGTCCTAAGCCATGGCGTCACGTGTTTCCAGCCTAGGCATAATTTGTTGAAATTGTACCTATTAATATTTCCTCCTCACTGAGTAAGACACTCCATGGCTAGGTATCCATAAAAATATATTTCCTATGTGGGGCAGAGCCTATATGTGATTGGTCAATTGGGGTCTGAGTGGGTTAAATCAGTTGTATTCAACCTTTTATTTCTATCATACCCCCATATATAACTTCGCTTCAACTTTGTACCCCAAAAGTTGTTGCTAAATAATGCAATTTATTTTATAATCTACATCTAAATTAAGTTAAATAAATCAAATCCAAAATAGTCTATTAAATGATAAGTTTTAAATGAGGAATATAATAAATATGTATATGTAGGCCTCTATATATTTTTTGTAATTTACGTACCTCCTAAGATGTTTTAAAATAATCCCAAGGGTTACAAGTATCCCAGGTTGAAAACCACTGGGCTAGGCTCTTAAACTCCTCTGGATAAAACTAACTAACACTCTGGTATGGTGTAAGTGCATGGGATGCGAGAAAGGTAAGATATTTCCTTGTAGTTTAAACAATAAAACATTTTTTTTTATCAAAAGAAATCAAATAATTCTCCAGTAGAAACATATAGTTTAATTTTCTTCGTATGGTAATATTAACATTTCTTGAATATCTGAAAAGTTTGTCATCTAATGCCGCTATGCTCTTGACAAATATTCAACAACTGTTGATATCGTCTTGCGAAGAAATTTAAGTTCTATATTTCTACTGGAGCAACATTTTATTTATTTTGATAAAATTATGTTTCATTAAGAAAACCCCGCAGAAACACTGCCCTTAACTCGCGTTCCCTACATCCCCACCTTAAGGAACTCGAAAGTCAATGGACGCAAGAATGTAAGCTTTACCATTCACCTCTTTCTTAACCGGCCTCAGAGCACATTGGTACAAGCCTATGGAACCCGGGTTCAATTCCCGGCTAGAACCTTGGATATTTTTTCTGAAAGATGTATCACCCCAACGATCACCGGGACTTGGTTAATTAGGCTTAAGTTAGGTTTAAGTGTTTCCATTGGTTCCACACCCCCATACTCACTATCACCATCACCTCATTTCATCGGGACATGGAAAGAGCCTCCATGGAAAGGATGTACGATTAGTACATTAGGATGTCCCCTAAACGGTACATTAATATTGGCTAATCTTTCCACAAATTGAGTTAAAAGCAATGTAGCCCAGAAGCTATATAAATATATATACATACATACACACTCCTTTCCTGAGACAATTCCCCTGCCTGACACCCAGCCTACTTCAAATCTATTTTCACACTATCCTCTCATCAATGTCGTGGTCTACCAATGGCTCTAGTTTCTTCAGGTTTTACAACAACAATTTTGTGTACACGCCTGTCATCATCCATACGCGCCACAGGAGCACCCCCACCTTATCCTGCGCGCCTTTACTATCCTGAGGATGCATACAGATCATGCATTTCGTCACTATGTAACTTTCTTCATTCACCTGTTTGTTCACCCTTCTTAGGCCCAAACATCTTTCTCAGTATTTTATTCTCAAAAACCATCAGCTTTGTCTCTTGGTACAAAGTGAGAGACCACGACTCACAAGCATAAAAAAAAATAATCGTAAACCAACTCCGGTGGTCGCATGGTCTAAGGCACCCACTTTCGCAGTAGAATAGACTGCCGATGACGGGGAGATCAGGGTTCAATCCCAGTCGGGTGTACCGAGGATGGTTTTCATAAATAGTTTTACACCCTCCCGCCACGCTAATTCGGGCACACTTCCTCTAAATTGAACCTTTTTAGACCCTAACACATTATACTATTTAGTACATTAAACGTATAACCCGAACGGTAAGTGGGATGCGGTGTCAAAAAAAAACCCCACAACGGATTGAATTATAAATTTCTATATTCTCAGCTTAATATTTCGTGACAGAAGACGAGATGACAACAGCTTACAAACTGAATAATAGTAAGCATTGCCTGAATGAACTTTGTTCTTTGACCTACTCTTGATTTTTATATTTCTACCTGTTAGCATATTTCCCAAGTATTTAGATTTGTCAACCTCTTTAAAACGCATGCTGTTGATTTCTGTGCTATTTTGGATATAGATCCTTTATACCACTGTATACCAAGTTTATAGGATAATGATCTTCGTCATCGAAATCATCATCCACGTCTCTCCCTAAGCCCCCTACATTTCCCCTCCTTCCCCCACCCTTCCACACTGATATATATATATATACACACACACACACACTGCCCCAGTGGCATTATTACTGGCATCATGATTCAGCATAGAAAACATAAAAGATAATATTAGATTGAATATAATACAGAAAAGAAATAATGTATTCACCTTTCATTGTTCAGTACAGTAAGAAGAAAAAGTAAATAATATATATATGTAGGTTTTGCTGTTTGGAGGAGGGTGTGTATGGCATACATGTACCCCTCATACTCTTGTTTGAATACAGAAGCAAAAAATAAATAAATAAAAAAGCTACTATGTAGAGCACGAATCCTATTGTAGGGTTAACAAACAAGATGGATGGATAGACCAGCCTCTTTCGCTTCAAACTCACCAAAAGTAATGATTTGTAAGCTAGGCAGTATGCCAAATTAAATCGCACATGCTATTAAAATAAATGCTGGAAACGTTATAGTAGTAAATCTAGAAAATTCTTTCGAGCCAATATAAATACAATTCAATTTTAATTTGAAAGGAATTTTAGAAAATACAAACAAATTTTTTTTCGGCCAAAACTAATAATATTCTACTACATTACTAGTGTTATTTTAGAGTTTTTTTTATTATATCCATTAATAGTGATAGCTGCAAATAATGATCATGACTTATTAATAAGTACAAGCAGATCTGGTAACTTTTCTATCTGTTGGATAAAGCCCTTCACACGAAAATTGGAATGTTAACAAATATCGTTACTAATTAATACATACAACTCCAAGTACAGGGTAATAAATAGATTCTGGACTCGTGGTTAATGACGAAATATATTCAGCTAGGTTTTCGTATTAAAACTGAAATATTACATCTCGTTTTATCAGTAATTTCCTCATTCCCCATTACAACCAACACCTTAGAGATGTTATTCCCTTGTCTTTTTGTAGGATGAATTTACCTGCATTGATGGACATGCGGTGGGATTGCCAGGTTCATATAAGTTGGTTCCTCAGTAATGAGAAGGTCAAGAGTATGAATTCCAACCAGTTATACTGAAGGTGTCTTACTCTAAATGATTTGCTACTCTTCCTCCACCTAGATTCTGGTATATTTCCTCTAAATTTACTTTCTTCTTCACGCCGGGCTAGATAAAATGCCTATAGCTTGACCAGGTAGTAAGACGTGGTGTAAAGAACAAAAATTAAAAAGTAATAGCATGCTTCGGTGACCACATGGTCTAAAGCATCACTCTCGTAATAAACTTGTCTGCTGATGGCGGAAAGATCGGTTTAAAATACCTGTCGGGTGTACTAAGAGGAACCTTTCTTAAATGTACGCAAACGCTGGTACACTTCCTCTAAAACTCAACCTCTCTCATTCCTAACCCACTAGGGTAACTATTACATATGCGTATAACCCAAACAGGTAGAAAGACGCGGTGCTAAAAATAAAAAAGTAATAATTGCTATCGAGTTTTGTTTCACTCACCTCAACATTATGTTCGCGGACTTTTGTGACAGTCGGTTCTTAAGTTATAGCCACTCTGACTCGTCACTGTTGAAGTGTGCCAGTTAGTGGTTTATTTTGTTCAAAAGTGACTACTCTAGCAGCTGTGGCTGGTTCCATTCGAAATACCACTCTAAAAACTAAATAATATAATCTATTCCCTGGGTAGAATTGACTCCACCCATTTTAATATTATACACATGTTTTTTTTTTTATCCCACCACTCTTCCAATTTTAAATAGAAATTTATTTTAATATTGAATCCAGGCCATGCCCACTATTGCCCCTCTTTCCCCTTCATTCATTGAAGAAGTGAACAAATAATTACAGGTTTCGTTCAAACACGCATGATAGTTTCTGGTTTCCTATTGGTTCTCTTGCGAACTAACGACTTTGATACAATTTGAATATAGAGAATCAAGGTGGGATATGTGTTACTTTGCATTTTAAAACAGTTCGTTTCGAAAGAAAGAGAGAGGGGAAGAACAAAGGTGGAGTGGAAATTTAAATTATAAAAGCATGTACTACTTTCATAGGGTATTAATATTTAGATTGTCTTTTGTTTCTATAAGTGTAATATTTTTTGAGATAACCCTTGATTATAGATGTTAAGCGCACCATTTTGGTGATTTCCACCCAATAAAAATTTTGTTTAAATTTATACTAGGTTAAAAATACCAATCTTTTCACGTTGCAGTAAATTGAAATGATTGAGATGAAAACCCCACAATATGTTTATAAAACATCTATTACTATTTAGAAACACACTGCTATGAGTGGTTATTGTACTTTTTACATGCGTGACCTTTTAAAGGTAATGTTTAAATTTAAAGGATCAGTTGTAGTTATTTTGAATTATGCTTGATTTCTGGTTGGAAAAAAAAATCTCATAAAGTTTTAAATGGGCTGTCATGAAAGTGGAGTAAAAGTGTTTCATGTAGAGTCCAATTTTCATAGGAAGAGCCTTTAATAAAATCAACTATAGTGTTTTCTGGAAATATTAAATACTCGTACATATCACACTATAAAGCTGCAGAACACTTCTTGACGTATGAATACGTGAAATCAGACTTGTCTAGATGTATTTCCATGAAAATTAGATTGTACATGTGTATGGACTATTATTGTGGTTGAATTCAATATACGTTTTCTTTGATAATTTGATATAATTATAGTAAAGTAGAGGTCATTTTTGATATCTTCTAAGGAAAAAATATTTCCTAGGACTGGTTAAGTTTTATTTGTGATTGAATACTAGATAACTATTTACCGATTTTTTTGGAAAGGTCAGATTGGCAATCTCAGTTCTTATAGATTTTAACATAATATTATGGAGAAACGTTTGAACAAAAATTAAATATAGTTGTAGATCATTCGATATCAAACATTGTGTAAAAGTTGAACATTAAAATCCATTGGTTTATCATTTATATTGGCGTAGGAGTAAAAATATTGTGTCTAAGGATATTCAAAACTAGCCAATATTACCTGATTTGATAAAGTACTTAAAATACAATATTATTCGTCTATGCAACAAACAACTGAATTTGTTTGTATTTCAATAAAATTGCAACTCTAACGATAATATATGAAAAAATAGCCATGTATTGCACGGAACGAACAAGACAGTGCAAATTTAATATTTTTAATGATTCTTATAAAATGAAATATATTCGATATTAAAATATTTCTTAGAAAAATATAGAATACACTGTGAAACATATTATTTTCAGTTTTGTATGTTGAATTTATTTATCTAAATAGAGCAAAGTTAATTAGTATAAAAACATTATACAAACTAAAAATTATTCCTCTACTTTATAGGTTGTTCTTTATTTTCAAATGTATTATTCAATTGGATAAATACATTTTCTAAATAAATCTAGATTTGCTAATATTTTATTTGGAGTACCATTTAAAAAATATAAACATTTTTGTCATCATTGATAACATTTGACTAAATTATTAGTGTTGTTTTATAGGTATTGATAGTATATATCACAATTTACAGGTGCAGGCAGATCAGAGGACTTGGCTTATGATTACTGGAAAGTATATATAGTAGCTTTTCCTATCTGTCGGATATGTTGATTCTTATAAAAATCATAGTTTAAAATCTCGTTTGATTCCACACATTAAATGTTTTAGCGCAAGTAGTAGGCCTACATATGCATACTATTAAAAAGCGCAGTAAGACGCAATGATAAAATTATATATATATTGTTTTAAATATAAACATTCTAAAATTAATGCTAAAATACAAATATATATATATTAATTTAAAAGATATAAATATTATTTTAGCACTGCTTCTTACTACTAATATGTTAAGGATGAGGAAGGTTTAATTTAGAGGAAGTGTACCCGCATTTGCTTAGAAGGAGAGTGAAAAGGAATTTTGTAAATAAACCTCAGTACACGCGATAGGTATTCGAACGCTAATCCACCTGTCATCGGCAGTACAGTTTATTTTGAGAGCGATACCTTAGACCATGTGGCCACCAAAGAGGGTGTAAGTAAAATTAATATATTTTATAACGAGGGCTGATTCATTAACAAAAGTAGTTATTATTTTTTAAAATTCTTTTCATACATATTTTGAGGATTTTCTTAAAATGTTGGTAAAATGGTTTGAAGTTGTTCTTTATATAATCCTTTCGTAAAGGGGTAAAAATAAATAATGAATATTTCTTGCTAAGATACAAGGGGGGAATGAAAAGGACCCCTATGTGATTTAATCTAGAAATGCAAAAAAAAAAGAAAAAAAGATGTAGCGGATTTTTACTGTTGCAAAAAACATTGTTTTAAGAAAAAAGTCTTAAAGAAAAAAAGATTAAGAGTGAGAGAAAATGTTATTAATTATGAAAAGAAAGCACGAAAGCGATACAATGGTAGTAGAAGGTCTTATAGGCCTATATGAAGGGCGCGTATACATTTTTTTATCTAACGAAAGTTAATTAATTTTTAAAAAAAACCCACCCCCTTCCTCTTTAGACCCTTCCTCATATAGCTACATTAGTTTTAGTATTGATTTTTCCACTGTCCCTTAAACATTCTTTTAGATTTATATTTGAACTCTAAGGATAGCTTGTCTAACACTCACACCCTTACCAATGTCAGTCTACTTCTTTTATTTTAATAAAGTACAATGGAGATTATTAGTTGAGTTAAAAAAACAACTGGCTGCAAGTTAAATGTATATACTGAACACTCAGCAGGCATTGGAATAAAAAGAGGGTGTATGTGTGGATGTATTCATTATCTTTTGTTAATGAGTTTTCAGATAAACAATGTAATTCATATTTTTATTGTTTATTTATCTTTTGACTCAACTCGTGAACACGAGAAATCTATTTGTACAATTATTCTTTTTATATTATTAGTAATAAATTACCCACGTAAATATAGGTATAGTTGTATCTTATGGATGAAGATAAATAATAAGTTATATGTTAATTTTTAAATGGCTTAACTATTTTGAAAGCTTTTTTATAAATCTAAAACCACTCTTTTTTTTTTGTCAATTTATTTTACCCATTTCAAATACAAAAATCGTTAAAAAAATTTCAAACTATTCAATAGTCAGTATTTATTTAGGTCCACTTAGAAATATCCTCAGATTGAAAGGAGTGTTATTAAGCCAAATTGACACATACCTGTTGAAATTTGCATAATCATATTGAATTCTGCTTTTATTCTTTTTATAACCAAATTAGACTTCCATTTTTAGGTGTAGCACTTACAATCAATTAAAATTAATGTGTTAAACATAATTATTCTTATATTGCACTACATGTGTCAAAAGTAAAAAGAAGTTGGTTAACAATCTTACATACAAATATGTAGGCTAGCTATCGAATTTACAATAATGTTAAATTGGTATTCCATTTTTGGTGTTTTCGTTTAAAAATATACCTTTAGAAAGTTTATTTCAGACTGCACCCTAAATGCATTAAGGTCATTCATTACTTTGAGTAATTATTTATTATTCACATGATAGTTTATTTTAATGGAAATTACCAGAAATGGTTAGTATGCGCTCTAAAGCGATATGCGTGCTACATAGAAAGCAACACTTTATGAGTACTAATATGATTTAACTAAATACTTTTAGTCACTAGGTTTACACAATATATTGAAATTAACATTTTAAACGGATAGCCGCCATTCACAAATATTCATTCAAATACGCCTGAAAAATTACACCAGGACATGGAAATCGAAGCGAAGACCTTAAACTTAGAATTTCAATATTCCACCAGTGAGGATTCCGGGTTTGTGGCGTCTTCGGTCATAAATCTCTCAAAAGCCGATCAAGAGTCCCAGTTGGTGTGTTTCTAATTATTGTTATCAAGCGTGAAATAAGAAATTGGTCCCACTAATTCCTTAGCAGCACTATTTTGACTCCACGAACCAACAAAACTTAACTAAGTCTGCACAAATTTAGCATTCTCAGTATTTAAAAAAATAGTTTTGGTTAGAAGGTATATTATTAATACAAATACAATAGTTTAAGAAAGATTAAAGTAAATTTTTGTTTTTAAGTTTATTGTATTGTAATTAGTTGCTCCACATTAAGTAGAAAAATTTCCATAAATTGTTTACTTTATTTCGATTGCTCAGAGAGAAAAAATCATTGTGATCGTAAAAAATAACAGAATTTGATATTTTGATAGGTGTTGACGTTTCAATAACCCCTGAAATTGAATAAGTGTTTTTTTGCGGTGCCGTCTGTCTGTGTCTCAATATATTGATCTAGAGCATAAACAATTTTACCAATATGGCTAAAACTTGGTATCTAGGATTTTTATATGGTTCCTCAGAGGGATTTTCGGAAGTGGATATCCAACCCTAAAATTAAGGGTAGTTTACTTGAGGCTGAATAAAGATCAATTTTTTCAAAGTATGCTATGACTTTTTAAATGAAAGTCTTATAAAAGGTGAATTGATTGTTATTCTCTTTGGTGGACAGAACTGTCTCTCTTGTCTCATTGTTTCTGTGGCTAGACCTCTATTATTTCATCGATGCTCTTTGGTAGAATGAGATGATATTTTTTCCATTATGTTTCTGCAACAATCTATATTATTATTTTAGTTGTACATATCTTACAAGTTTCAAGTAAATATCGCAATTTTTAGGTAAAGGATCTAAAAAGTATATACGGTGCACCATACCATTTATTTAAATAATAAATAATTGAAAGATTAAAATAAAATCCATCCAATCTTTAGGTTTCTGCAGCATAAGACACACAGATATACATTTTATTCAGACAAAAGACATGGCGAGTTGCTTAAAAAAAACACTTTATAAGGTTCGGGGGCAAATAAAAAAAAAACAATATCAAACAAACTTTGGGACCTATATCAGTGGACAAGCGTATTAAACGTCATGGTCGTCGAGTCTGGTTTGGTGATGACACGGGAGATCGGGATTCAAATCCCAACCGCGTGTAAATATTTTTTTTTTATAAATGGTTCCTTACTCTTCCTACACGACAATTTAGATACACTCTGTTTATACTGAAAGGTCGCAATCTTACCTTGCTGGATTACACTATGGCCCAATATTATAAGCTACTACTATATAATAGGTACCAAACAAGGTTAGCCTGCTACCTTTGAGTATAAACGAAGGCTACATTTCCTCTAAATGTTACCTTTCCCATAACTTTATCATTATTACAATTAAGTAATCGCTTTTTAATTTATTATTAATACTAGGTGTTCTGTCTTACGACAGGTGCATTGCTTTTGTCAATGAACTTATACCGCCAATTCACCCTGTCCTCTGCCTCCTCCTTCAGATCCCATGATTTTCTTCTTTCAAGTCTTCTCCAACACCACATTTCAAAGCTCCCCGAGTATTTCTTTTCCATATTCCTGAGAGTCCAAACTTCTGCTCCATACAGCGCAATACTCCAAATTTCATCAGTTTCTTTCTCAGTTCCAAACTCAACTTGCTGGTCAGCAGTAATTTTTAATTATTTACAATAATTTTTCTATACTTCGTATGGATATGGAAAAGTGGAGTAATAAAGCTCATTAAATATATATATATATATACGTATATGTATATATTCATATACGTATATGTATATATTCATATACATATATATATACGTATATGTATATATACATATATACATATATATATATACGTATATGTATATATACATATATACATATATATATATGCCAGCGAAAGAACTTTTAAATATATTTTATTTTAATTCTAAAAATATATCAAATTGACATAGTAAATATCCAACAAGTAAAGTTCCACCATGCAATCATACAATTATTCATTTTTTTTT
>CABFWB010000019.1:633587-667215 GCA_902151455.1 Timema bartmani | reverse complement strand
GGGGGGGGGGGGTGGCAATATTGTCCGCTTGTGAATTATATTTTGCGTGATGTGTGAAGTAGCAAGCACGCACTTTTATCTGTGACTGCGCGCTCGGCCGCAGCGTTGTGCGTGAGCGCTAGTGAGCCAAGTGGTACTTGAAGAACGAAGGGTTGCGTGCCACAACCTCACTTAACCGGCCGTACAGTCAGGTTCAACGATAAGAGAACACCAGGATGCCGTGGTGTACCCACCAGCTATGCAAAACACTGCTTACATTTTTTTTTTAACTCTTAGGGTTTTAGTGCCAGTACTCTACTATAAACTATTTTTAACGATCTAAAATAACAGAATAGGATGTGTAGAGTGAATCTTAAGCATCTGTAATACTACCAAGGATTTTGCTTTCTGTACACAAAGGAGGGTGGGGGTTATATAAACAGCACACGTGAAACACTTCCGTCTCCCCTTTCAACCCCTTCACATCCCTTGCTCACGTTTACTCCCGCAATTTTACCTCCTTTAATTTTGTTTGTAAGCAATCAAATAGGAAGGGTTGTTCTGGCAATTGTTTGTGCGAGTTTTTTCTTTTAAAAGTCGGGTATATAGTGTGACGTGTTAAATGACGTGTTTTCCTCTTTTGTTTATAGAATGTCTGTACTCGTATGGAAACAGCGTTGTAGGGACGTATCAAGTGAAAGACTGTTCAATTCTTGCACGCGTGGCCGTTAGAAAGGGTTTAGAAAAAAAATTTTGCGCGTCATGCAGGGAAAATGTTATGTTTGTTGTGTGGACTCGTGATTTACAAAATTTTTCATGGTTCTAGTAGTAAATAAAAAAAAATTGTGCTAATAAAGATTATGCAGTTACATAAATACGAGTAAATTCACATTAAAATGGTTGTTTGTTTAAGGAAAGCGTAAAGTGTACACAACTATATTCACAAAGCGTGTACATAGTCCTAGATAATTCTAATTGTCAAACACTTGGCACTTAAAACAAATATAATTAGTATAGGCTACTGTCAAACTTTTTTCTTACATAATATATTCTAGGGATACGCCTATCAAAATAACTTTAGTTAAACCACAAGCTAAACGGAACATACCCGAAAAGGTAGGCATGACAGAAAAAGGTATTATACTTGGGTACTATATGGTTTTTATTGTAATGAGGAGGTCTGGGCTATAATGAGTGCTACGTATAGTGAGGTAGTTTTTTCCTAAACCAGTTTCCCACTCCCCTTCCATGCAAATGTGGATAACATTTCTTTAAATCCTATTTTTCTCATCCCACCCCACTAGCATATGGCTAGTACAGATCGGTATTAAGACGTTGAGTAAAAAAAAGTAGAAAATAATCGTTTTTTTTTGTTTAAGGCGAATAAGTTTATTTTAGTGTAAATGGCTTAAAAATAATTTGTATAGGTATTTAGTATTTTGATATATTATAATAATAATAATAATAATAATAATAATAATAATAATAATAATAATAATAAACATTGTAAATATCACTTTTGTACCCTATGCATCACCCTGTTTTCCGAGGAAGATTAGTGGGAAATCTGTTAGTAAAATACACCTTAACACACCCTGAAGCGATTAGAAACTAAACGTCACTAACACCAACAAACCAGACAAGACCAGGCTGACGCCTGTCCACGTTACCACCAGTGCAGATAAATATTATTTCCCTCAGTATTTTTTTTATGAATCCCTTTGTTAATTATTGTTTATTTTTCTTCTTCTTAGCACAGCGTCTTACTACACGTTCGGTCTACACGCATATGTAGACCTGTTAGTTACGCTAATGTGTTAGGGATGAGTAAAGTTAAATTTAGAGGAACTGTACTCACATTTGCGTGGAGGGAGAGAGAGAGAGAGTGGAAAACCATTTAGAAACACCAACCTCAGTACATCCGACCGGGATTTAAATCCCGATCCCCCGTCATCGACAGTGTAGACTATTGGGAGGGGGAAAACTCCTTAGACGTTAAGATTACCGAAGTGGGTTTAGTTATTATTGTTTGAAGACTACATTAATTTACGACACTATAAATATCGACGAATTATCCTAATGAATAAATCTAAATACTCAGTTTAGAAAATTATTGTGAATTTAATTTAAAAATAAAGGCAATTTTTATGTTTTATTTCTACACTATGCAATTGTCTCATAAATCTTTAAGCCTGTAGGAATAGATTTGGTAGTTAAAAAAAAATATTTCAAGACTACACATAAAATGTTTTAATAAACTTACGCTCAGCATTTTGATTTCTTTGTTTTTTCAAACTCTCACACATTAAATAAATGGTACGGTGCACCATACAGACTTCCTCCCGCTTTTATCTTAAAATATACATTTACTAAAAACTAGTGAAATTTGTGAAACAAAATACATTGTTGTAGAAACACTACACCAATTCTTCGTCCACCAAAGTGCATAAGAATCAAATTAATTTTTCAAAGACGTGAATTAAAAAGTATATATATATTTATGTTTTTAACTCAGAGTATATTGGTTTTATATACATTAATTGAAATAAAACATTTTAGTCTTTAATAGAACCACAACTTTACAATGAGAAGTTATTACGTATCTCAAATAGTTGGGGAGAAATTATAAAAATTGGAAAATTTCCCCCATGTAAACTACCCTTAAATTCATTTGAATGGAAAAATTCTCATTGCCATCTTGTTTATAATAATAAAACGTGTCTAAATATACAATTCAATCAAAATCCTTACTTGAATTTCGAGAAAATTAATATTTTTCTCTTTTTACCCTTCGGTAAACTACCCTTAAATTTGGGGTTAGATATTTAATTTAAAAAAACAACCTTGGGGAGACCTTATGAAAAGCCCAGATATCAAGTTTTAACCCGATCGGTAAAATATTTTCGGTCCTAGCCCGAGGTACAGAGAGACGAAAAGGCGTAAACAACTTTTTTTTCTGTTTCAGGGCGTTATGAACATTTCTCAAAATCTCAAATTTGATTTTTTTTGACAATCACATTAATTTATCTACCAGGTGTTGAGAGAAAGTAAAAAAAATAAGAAAAATGTTACATTTTGTGACAGTGCAATTATTAACTTACGTTTTCGTACCCAGAAGCTTGATGTAATATCAGTTATAAGCACGGCATATTAAAGTGTTTGTTCAATTAACACACTATTTAGTTTCCTAACACATGATAAGCCATTGTTTCCCAATGCTAACTCCTTGTTTGTACGCTGTAAACAAGAAAGTAGATGAACACACATGTCATACTCTCACATAAGACAACACACACCTTGAGATCGAGTATATAATATTTTATTTTAGCGGACTTTTATATCAATCGTGACGCAAAAGAGTAAAATACGATAGTAAAATAGGATTTTTTTTTAAAAAAAATTAAGTATTACACAAGGTGCAACAAATTTAATTTTTACAACACTACATTTATCGGGTTGCGCTGTCAAAAATTCATAAATCATGTTTATGATTTCTTCAATTTATTTGACCAAATTTAGTAAAATAAAATTATATATAATTATTGATGATAATGTTGTTGGTACCACTAATTAATTAGTCTAACGTCAGAATAATCCAGGAGTCACCACACCCACCTAGCTGGTACAACCTATATTTGATTGGTGACTACTTTTTGAAGTAATATTTTACTTAAATATATGTTTTTAATCAACAAACCCTTGATTTTGGTTAATTACGTTTAACACAAGGGTAATTAATATCGCGATCTAAAAGGTAGGTAGGGGAACCTACTTCAGTGGCCGAATGATCTAAGGCGTCACTATCGTGTTAAATTGGCCTGCTGAAGACAGAGAGGTAGGGGTTCAAATCCTGGTTATGTATATTGAGGCCTTTTTTTTTGTCTAAACGGTTTCCCACTCTCCTTTCACACAAATTCGGGTAAACTACCTCTAAAATATTCCCTTCCTCATCCCTACTTCATTAGAGCATTGGTTCACAAACTGTGGCTCACAAACCTCCAGGGGGTTCGTGAAATCTTACAAGGGGGCCGCCAAAATATTTCCGTAATGGCGGATTTTTAACGAACTTTCTGTGAAATTTTGTGAGGCACATTTACAAGATTATATTATATAATCTTAATGAGGTTAATGTCCATTATATCTTCAGAAAACTACGCTTAATTTTTCTACACCCCCACCGATAATTTGTTTCACTTTCCACAACAGACACAGGCTCAATGCTGAAACTTTATTTATCGTCTGTGGTTCCTGTTCTTCTAAGTCCCGCGAAGAGGTCAGTTGCTGTTAAAACTCGTAAACAGTTTTTGAAACTTAAATCGGCATGGAATTTTGTGACTACAGGAAGAGATTTAAGTTATGTCAAAGCAGCAATTTCCAGTACTACTTAAATACACATGTGAAATGTGATAATATTGTTTCTGACAGTAAAGATAAACAATGTAACCATTTTGCTTATTTAATTTCAGTTTTAATTGTTTAAGTAAATATATAATTATTTGAATTTGTACCTACGTAGTTTCAATACTCTTGCATTATTTTTGGTGGTATATCCCAAAGTTCCAGAGTATGTTAATTTAAAGGTATTAAACCTTTTGATTGCAATTAATAAATACATTTTATAAAAATCAGGTATAAAATTAAGTACGTGGCTATGGATATTTATCAGGGGGTTCGTGCAACTCAGATGTTTGTGAAAGGGGTTCGTGAGTCTAGAAAGTTTGGGAACCACTCCATTAGAGTAATCATCACACTTCCTCTATATTCACTCTTCCCAATTTCTAACTCACTAGCGTAAATAGTAGGCCTACTTAAGCGTATAACCTGAACGGGTAGTAAGACGTGGTGCTAAGTATTAATTTTGATAATAAGACGCAGTGATGAAAAAAAGGCAGTGTTAAGGAATGGTGCTTAGAGGAAGCACCCCCGCATTTTCGGAAAGAGGGTGACTAGAAAGCTACAACGATATATAAAATGAGAAAATTCATTCCTTTTGCACCTGGCCAAGATTCAAATCCTCCATCTTCCTATCACTTAAAATCTAATACATTTCGAGCATGACGCCCTCATTAGTACGACGTAGACACTCACTGGCTTTAATAGAAACATAACCAGACGCGACTTGAATCAGAAAAACCTCAACAAGGAAGCCATAGCCTGGTCAGTTATTTATCGCTTTAGGTCACAGGAATTATCTTCCTTCTCCTCCTCCCCCCCTCCTACATTTCTAGAATTTATTAGGAGGTTATCTTTCTTTCTTTTTTTTTTTTGTTTTTGGATAAACTAGCTACAAGTTGAGTAAGGAAAAGCCCAGAGGAGTTGTTCTGATAATTATGGTCCTAGGTAGAGTATGTGCATGTGTGCAATATGGGAACTCGGTGGAGCTGAGATGTCAATCAAAGCTCATGGAAGGACTGTGAGGACTCTGGAGCATTGCGTGATGAACCTCCCCCCTTCCCCCTCTTGTAACCCTTTCCCCTCACCCTCCACGGCTTAGAACGTGGTTGGTGCTCTACTAGGACTAGAACACGCAACTCTACAGTCTTCCTACAAGGGCATATTGCCATCCCCATATACATGCCAGTTCTTCTCAAATAATAAGCCAACCTAACATAATCACATCTATTGTCGATATTTTCGTCTATTATATTAAATAAGATAGGTTGAAATATATAAGCTTCGCCTTCACATTATACCTAATTGTATATTGTTGTTTCTTCCATCTTGATTCGCTTGGAATGTACAATATATTTATACTATTGGCAGCATACAGCTACAACCGAGTCACCGGCGGCTGTGATATCAATGATGGCTCTTAGTAGCCGATTATATTATCCACACGTCCATCTCAGACTTTGCCTGAGTGAAGAATAACTGAGCACGGAACGATCCCTTGATAACTCAGTGTCAGAGCATTGGTGCGTTAAGCCAGAGATCCCGGGTTCGATTCCCGTGTCCAGGTGTAATTTTTTTCCTAACTATTCGATTATGATTCAGATAAAATTTATTTCCGTAACTATGATCATTCATCCCCTAAGTTGCGCCTTTCATATAGCTATACTTAACTATATATAGTTGCTTTCTTCCAAGTATAGAAAAGTTGAACTTTCGGCGACCCCTAAATCAGATATCTTCCTTGTTTGAAATTTTGGGATTATTATTATGTGTTCTTTCTCACGACAGGTTCATTCATTTTGTCAGTTAACTTAAACCACCAATGCGCCCTGTCCTCTGCTTCCTCCTTCATATCCTAGAATTTTCTTATTTCCTTCATGTCATCAAATATTTGAAACCTACTCCTTCCTAAATTCCTCTTTCCCTCAACTTTGCCTTATATGACGTAGTGCGGATGACAGTTCCTCCTAATGATGTGTCCGATCCAATTTGCTTTGAATCGAAGAATCACATCCAAAATGTTTCTCTTTTCACCCACTCTTCTTCTGACTTTTTCATTCCTTACCCTGCCTATCCACCTAATTTTCTCAAGTCCTCTCCAGCACCACATTTCAAAACTCTCCAAGTATTCCTTTTCATCTTCCAGGGTGACCAAGTTTCTGCTCCACACAGCGTGGTGCTCCAAATTTATTGGATTAAAGAAAGGATATTGGGAAGCTTTGGCTAACGAATATTGGCCATCTTGCCATGTACTTTTCCATAGCCCAATGCAAACATTGTAATATACAATTTGTAGATTAGTCAGCAAGTGGAAAATAAAGTTGTCGACGTCTGTTGGTATGGTGGAACCAGTTTCCTAAATAGGTAGAATTAGTTTTATGTCCAGGAAAATATTATATGTTTTTCTAATGTCTACTTAAAATGCTTGATTCAACGGGTTGCATTTAATCTTAGGTCTACACTGTGCAAAAACCAGATATCCACAAGCCATTCAAATAAACTTGTGGCATTGTAATACCTACATATTTTATTAGTTCTTACGAATCTGTTTGATAAAACTTTAATCGGTGTTTTGATCAGTCTGTTACATAGTTAATTGACACGTACACTCTGATAATACTATTGATGTTTAGAAAAATAGTAAACCTTTCCCAAATGCTTTATTTAGTGCTATATGCATCGGAACAGAAGGCAAATCAACAAAAACAGATAAATTATTAAAATTATTTTAGATTAATTAGAAAAATTGGCGTTTGATTCAAAATTGCAGGACATTGGGATGGTAAAATTAGTTTTCCAGTCTTAATTTGTTTTGTCTTTAAGTAGGTGGGGGATGAATAACTTTCAATAAAATTTATTGGTGTTAGTGTGTAATTCAATTTTTCCAATATACAGGATTGAGGGAGGCGGGCGAAACAATTAGACGATTAATAACTTGAAAATCAAGACTTTAAATTGAAAAGTAAATAATCGCTAGCTAAATAAAAACAAACTATATACTAAACATTTTCACTTTTTGAAGATAATGTCACTCAGGTGAGCTCCACCGGACGTCAGGCAAACCTCAGCAGGTTGTTCATCACTTTCCTCAGCACAGTTCGTTTAATTTGTTTCCGCACCATCCTATGTATACCGCTGCAATTTTCTAGTTCAGAAGATGACATTGAATTTTTCAACCACTTCATTTTAAAGCCTTTTTTTTTAGTGCCACGTCTTACTACCCATTCTGGCTATGCACGTATGTATGCCTACTAATTACGCTAATGATATAAGGGATCACTAAGGTTATATTCAGATGGAAAGTTGAAAACCATTTTGTAAAAAACATCGTCAATATTCCCGACCGAGATTCGAAACTCGATCTTCCCGTCATCGGCAGTTGAGTTTACTGTGAGAGTAGCGCTTTAGACCATGCGGCCACCGAAGCGGGTTTAAAGCTTACTGACGTTAGTATAATTAAAACTTATCCAATATCTAGATCCTTACAGTTTTCTAGACCATAAGATGGCATTGCACGCTAGTTCAGCCTCCTCACAATAATAGATTCAACCAGAAAAATGAAAAGTGAGAAGGAACGACCGAACAAGAGTTTACCGATCTTTTTGGATTCCAGTTTTCCCTTTCATGCCCCCAGGGGATCTACGAAAAAGAAGGGGTCCTGGAACAATTTCTTTAATGTTTTTAACCACAAATCACTGTTATATTCGGGCCAAACCGTTTAACTGGCTGGTGTTTTACTAGATCCTCGGGAAAGTGGTCTGTTGGTGTGTTCTTCATTATTGTTATTTTAGAAGATCTCCTTAAAGCGTAGCCCTTAGCTATTAGGATTTTGGATAGAGTTGAGTATGTGAAGGCATATAGTTCCCCCCCGTCACATGGTCATGATACGGTTAGGTTGTATGTCCTAAAGCAACACTTTAGAAATAAATTATTAGAATATGCTTGATTCGCACGCACTTTGAAAAAAATAAATTTACGTATACTTCGACTCTTTTATTTTTTTAGCAATAATAAACTTTGATGGATATTTATAATACTCAATTTATAGAGAAAGATCAGCTAATGTTATTTCACAGATAATATTTGTTACATTGATTGTTTCCCTTGCTCTAACTTGGATATTCTGTACTCGATTCCGAGCCGATGCAAGTTTATTCCCACCCCTATAGACGTTTCTATACGCCCTTAGGTTGAATAACGATTCAGTATCGCATATTCGAAAATAATCTTGAGACCATTCGAGTAAGCGTAGTTATTGGCAAAGTGATTTTTACCTCTTTTTTTTTTGTCACCGCGTACTACCCGTTTGTGTTTAACGCATATTGAATAACTACGCCAGTCCGTTAAGGATTAGGAAGTGTATCCACATTTGCGCAAAGGTAAAGCAAAATTTATTTAGAATACACTCTATCAGGATTGGAATCTCAATATCTTTGTCACCCGAAGTTCAATCTATTTCGAGATTGATGCCTAAGAAAGTCCATTCGACCGCCGAAGCTAGTGACCTGAGAGTAAGGAGCTATAAATACCGGGAATGCCTTTCTCCGTAGTTATTTTCATATACTATTCTGATGAACAATGGTGCATTTCTTTAAAATATATCCTTCTAATATTTTATTATTAAATTAAATGTTCGAATTTATTAATAAAGTGCACCAAGGTACTTAAGATGGGGATTTGAGGAATTCAAGAAATACAAGTGTTTTTGTAGTTTTTATAGCAACATTGTTTTTGGTCAAAATAAATCAAATATTGTTTCAGTACAAACAAATTTTCTTCACGCGGTGATATCAAAAGTTCTATAATATCTGTCAAGAGTGTCCTGGAATTTAATGACAACTTTTTCTCTTCATTTAAAAAGTTTCTCGTCTAGTGTCACTATGCTCATGACAGATAATCAACAACTGTTGAGGTCGCCATGTGAAGAAAATTAAACTCTTATGTTTATATAAAATCAATATTTGATTTATTTTGACCAAAAAAAGTTTTGCCATAAAAATTGCTAAGACACTGACTGGTCTTTTATCGCGTTCCCTACATCCCCACCCGAAATCTTATAGCACCCGTATCAGTGGCTGGATGTTCTAGGGCGTCCTGGCCTGCAGATGACGAGGAGATTGGGGTTCAAATCCTGGTCGAGTATACTGAGGGTGTTTTTTCCTAAACGGTTTCTCCCTCTCACTCCACACAAATAAGGATACATTTCCTCTAAATTCTACCCTCATACCTACCTCATTAGTGTATAATTATATAGTGATCGTCTGGATGAGTAATAACTTACAAGTATAATTATATAGACCTCTGTCATACTATATATTCATACAGTGTTTATATGTATATATATATACATATAAATATGAGTCATAGTATGATATATTACATATATTAATACACTGTATTCATATGTAGGCATATATCATGCTATGCATCATATATATATATATAGTGTATAAATAAGTAGACACATAGCTAATTTAAATGACCACTTAGCCAGATTTAATAGTTAAAAGCACAATAAATGTATATTGTCATTATTATTATTCCTATTACTACTACTACTACTACTACTACTACTACTACTACTACTATATATTATTTGGCCTATAATTATTTTTCAACTACATACCTCTACTAATCTGACCACCAAAAAAAAGTACACCTTACGTGTTCACGAGAAATACAGAATAGTCCAACAAGACCCTTTATTCCTACTTCATCCCTCCCCCCTCCCCCCAAAAAAGAAGGAATTATGTAAATTTTGAGATAAAAACTTCTCTAGTAAAGAACAAACCTACCGGACGAAAACGAAAGCAGTCGTTGTATACGACGCGCGGGTGAAAAAGAAAAGACCATATGAAAATTGTGTTACAATATGAAGTAGAGGAAAAGGAAGACAGAAAGACAGAGAAGCTGATTTCGGATGCTAATGGAGATTTGACGTGCGTTTGTACCCCTCCCTTTAGACTCCTCTGCTCCCCCCTACACCCAACCAACCAACATTTTCATTCCTTTTGCTAGTTTATTTCTATTTTTTTCAAATATAACCTTTTCTCTTTTTCTTCCAACCAACTAACATTTTCATTCCTTTTGCTAGTTTATTTCTATTTTTTTCAAATATAACCTTTTTTCTTTTTCTCTTTTACTGCTTGTGTTTTTCTGTTCCCATCTTACAGGTATCATATTCTTCAGTGCGCTCGTACGCTATCATTTATTCGTACACATACACACATACACACATATATATACATGTATGTATATGTAAAGCTAGCATGGGCTTGCCTTGCTTGCCTTTTGTACCTTTTACTTCATCGTGATTATCTGACATGGTGCGTACATACCGTTGTAAAGGAAGAACTACTCATGTCTCAAAATGTAATGAATTGATAAGTACAATTTTTTCACCCCCATCGCGTTTTAGTATCCGTTCTGATTATACACATTAATTAATTACACTGACGGGATAAGGATGAGGAGGGTACATTTTTTTTTAGAGAAAACGTTCCTGAAAAAAAAAACCCACCCTCAATACACTTTAACTGAATTCGAACCCCAATATCCACGTCACCGGCAATCTAGCCTTACACGAGAGTGATGCGTCAGATCACCGATGGCTAGGAAACGTCGGATCACCGATGGCTAGGAAACGTTATATCACCGATGGCTAGGAAACGTAGGATCACCGATGGATAGGAAACGTAGGATCACCGATGGCTATGAAACGTCGGATCACCGATGGCTATGAAACGTCGTATCACCGATGGCTAGGAAACGTAGGATCACCGATGGCTAGGAAACGTCGTATCACCGATGGCTAGGAAACGTCGTATCACCGATGGCTAGGAAACGTAGGATCACCGATGGCTAGGAAACGTCGGATCACCGATGGCTAGGAAACGTCGTTGGACCAAGATGTAAGAATTTATTGGAAGTGTACAATTTTTGTGGGATGGAAGAGTGGGAAACTATACAGAAAAAATACCACACATCCATTTGGATCTGGCATTAAAACCATAAACTGCTCGTCACATATATATATATATATATATATACAGTAACTTTAATAGTTCTTAAACATTTTTCAAGAACTTAATAGCATTTTAACAGACGCTTTTTAAATTAATAGAAAAAAAGGTATATTTAAATTCCGTGATGGGTGAGACAGACATTCAATAACTTTTTTTAATCACCGTGTTTTACTATCTGTTCAGTTTACACGCATATATGATAATTACTCTAATGGGGTAGGGATGTGGAAGGAAACATTTTAGAGGTAATCTAGCTGCATTCGCGTGAAAAAAGAGTGGGAAACCATTTGGAAATTAAACTAAATGCATCTACTGACGCAATATTTTATTCATTTTTACTAAACATACCGAAAATACGGACCTTATTTTCGTTACCTTCCATTCCACCTTAAGGGTCCTTACTCCATTGGAAAGACGTGACAATGAAAACTATTAAGTGCGATAAAGTGGGTCTACACATTTATTTACTTATTTATTTCACTGGCTCTTCATTAATAATCAAGCAATGTTTCTTGATTACTCTGACGTTCATGTTTTCTCAACTTTTTTTTTTTCATACCGTGCTACAATCCCTTTGGGTTGTACACATATTATGTACTAATTACACTAGTGTGCTAGGGATGAAGAAGGGTGAATTTAGAAGAAATGTGCCTGAATTGTCGTGGAAGGAGAGTAAAAAACTATTTAGTATAAGGTCAATCTCAGTAGACTACCCCCGACTTGGTTTTGAACCCTGATCTCCATAACATTGTCAGTTCAGTCTCTTTCGAAAGTGACGTCCTAGACCATTTGACCACCAAGGTTGGTTTCCTCAATTTAATATTAGTTTATTATTTTTACCACGTCTTATTACACTCTCGTGATGTACGCATTTAATTACATCAACAGGGCGGGTATAAAGAAGGTATAATTTAGAAGAGATGTAACTGCGTTCTCATGGAAATCATTTGTTACAAAATACTCTCGATATACTCGCCAGGGAGTAAAACCCTGACCACCCCGTTACCATTAAAACCAAAGATTACCTTGAAGCTTAGTCCACGTTCCACCAATGCGAGTATTTTTACCAACCCCTTTTGTTTGGACGCGCCTATAAAACTTAAATAGTAATAATACCAGGCGCTGTACACCGAAACGTTGAACACAATTTAATGGTATTGGCATAGTTTTCCGGTTGTAAGTGTACAGGGATTTTGTATTAATTTTTGTTCAAACTATATGGGCAGTTTGGGTTTTGAATTTCTGAACATCCTGTATATATAGGCCGGCAATTTATTCCGCCAAAAGTCAAATAGTTTACCAACTTATTCCTCTTGTGTTGCATTTTCACCCGTATTTTTTTCTCACGAATATGTATCTTATATCACGAAGCTGTGTGTGTGTGTGTGTTTGTGTGTGAGTTGGTGGTAAATTAGGGGGAAAGGGTGTGGGGGGGGGGGGTTAAAATTACCACCCCTCCAGTGTATGAGCTCTAGCACTGATTACCCAGACGTCCAAGTCTTGAATTTATTTGAAGTTGTTATTGTGAGTAGTGAGGGCTCGTGTTACCTACCTCGATACATCACGATATGACAGAAGGAGTTGCTGTTCCAAGTCTCTCTGAATCGTGTTTCAGTATCAAACCTGAATCACGTGGACGCACAACATTACCATGTCATACGAAACGTACGGAGGTAAAAGAAATAAAACACAAAAATAAAAAATAAAAAAAAGTTGAAGAGGTAGAATACATTACATTGAGCTAGAAGTCGTTTTCGAGATACTTTTGCGATAGCACTTGTTTCGAATGTACGAATTTTTTTTTTACAACTTTAATAACGAATAAAGAAAAATGTTTAATTTCGTGGTCACCTTTTTTTTTAGTACTGTGCCTTACTACCCGTTCGCTCTGATTACTCGAATAAAAAAAATTGTTTATATTTAGAAATTTAACAGGTCTAGTAAAATTTGCTCGGATATTTAATTGCAGTAGTTAAATAAGAAAACGTAATGCATCAAGGTTATTTTTTGTGGACTGTGTCATATTATTCAACCATGCTAGCTGCATATTTAGGCTAATTGCATTATAATGGGGTAGTTATAATGTTTTAGAACAGTTTTGGCATTTCACTTCACTGATTTCCCCCTTAGGCCGCACACTTAATATAACTTACAGTAAATTTACCAATACATTTTAAAACATAATAGGGTGCCAGCCATAGATAGATATATCGATAAAAGTTGTTCATTTTTTAACATTGTGCTTTTAAAATAAATATTTTGTTATTTTAATCAATGATATATTAAGCATTTATAATTTATAAACGATTAAGTTACATAATTTACATCACCTAGCACCTCAAAATGCTTGTTTCCCCATCTCTGATTTAAGACATGACCCGTATTTTCACAGTTACAGACTAAAGCTCTGTAAACTATCATAAGCATTTTAGATTTAATATTTAATTATATTTAATTGGTATTTATAGCAAACTTTTATTAGAACTTAGAAAGACCGCAACACTTAAAACACTGGTTCTGTTACAAGAATTAGAAAGAATGTTTTGATTACAAGTTTTATAAACACTAATTAATTGAAGAACTTAGAAGCCACAGTACAATTACAAGACTTAGAAATTATATTTCGATAAGATAATTTAATAACTCATTTCTGTTTATAAGTCACAAGCTTTATGAAAATATTTATGTTCTATTTCTATTAGAAAACTTAGTTCTATTATATGGATTAAAGATTCGAGCTAGAATAAAGAGATTAGAAATCCTGATTATATGAATCGAAAAAAATCTTTTTTGAATCGCAAAGCCTAGAAATACTAGTTAAAATAAATGTTTAATAAACTGGTTCAATGGATGGTCATATAAACCATTATTAAATTTACTAGCTACAGAAATTAAAAATTTTAGGTGTGATTAATTTACTTTGAAATCTTGGATCGATTCCAGGATTTGAAAACACCGATTATACTGCTTAGCAACCATTATCTGATAATAGCTCCTAAAATATTCGGCTTAGCTCGCAAAGGCTCTGGTTATATAAAGGATTTATAAAACATCGTCTATTAAAGACCTTAAAAGCCTCCTTTTAATATTGGCCCAAGAAACTATGATTCGGTTAGAGAGTTTAGAAATACCAGTTTGATCACAAGCCAAGACACCTGGATTTAACGCCAATTATTTTATAATTGGGCTTTAAAGAATTTGTATTAGTACCCAAATATAAAAAATATAAACTATTAACATTAGGTTTTGCTTTTATCCAGCTATCTCATATTCATTAAAATAAAACATATTTAGGGAATCTTTAAGGTTGGCAAACCACTAATATTTTTATTTTATTCAAATCTTATTATTAAAGTCATTCCTTTATTTTTTGGCAAATAAATATAGTTAAAACTATTGTGGTCCAAGTGTTAAAATATATATTTAAGGTAGCTTAAACATTCCTGTTTTATTCAAATTCTTTATATTGGAATCTTAAAATTAAATTGAGTAACTAAGATAACTTTCATTTATTTCAAATACCCAGTCCAGTTTTTTAAGACTGGAAGGAATGAAATATTAAGAATTTATGCTAATACAATTATTTTACAAAAAAGTGTGTATTTTTTTGTGTTCTAGATTGTATAGTTTGAAATATCAAGTTTCTTTTATTTGAGATCAGAACTAAACAGTGCTTTCTTTCACTCATATCCATATCTAGTTGTATGTAACCGAATCTGTCAGGGAATATTCAGACATTCGCAGTCCAAAGGCAACAAACAATAAAACCCCATCTCCAATAACCAGTCTTGTATAAGAGACGTGTGTGGATTTGCGTTAGACAGAAACAAAACTCTTGGGAATTAAATTTCAATATTTCGTCAGGTTCACCCTCCCAATTCCCTTCTCCCCCACACCCATTTTCCTTCTTCTTAACGTTGTGTGCACAAAGTTGGCTAAAGTTGGAAGAGTAAAATATGTAGTACAGGGTTTAAGAGCGGGGTTATAGGAGGGTGGAACAGAGTTGCCAAACTTGGCAATGTTTAATAGTTAATATTTCTAGTGGTGGGAATTAATTTTCAAAGCTTTTGCAAGGAATGCCAGGAAAAGGAAACGCGAGTATTGCTTGTTGAGTTTCTTGTTAATTAGTGAAAAGATGTAGACTGAGAAAGACGTAGAAATAGAGGAGAATCAAAAGGTTAGGGGTAGGAATAAGGGTGAGAAGATAAAAAAAAATCAACGCAAGCAACAAAGAACAAACTTTGTTACTTACCTTGTTATGTGCCTTCGCTTCTGCTCTCTCATTTGCTGTATAAAATGGTGAAACTAACACAAAGCTCTACAAAACTATTGTTCGATAGAGGGAGCCTAGTTCAGGATTACCTCTGTGGCTTTGTTAGTATTAAGAGAGTGGCCAGGCATGATCTTAAAAATATGTTTACACATATAGTCCAATTTTAATAATATGTTCTTTTAGAAAAGGCAAACATGTTTTTGGTGGCTAAAATTGTTAACATTTTAATATTTTATTAGTTTTTTTTCGGTATTAATAATATATATCAAGAGCTCACATGACCTGACGTAAAAATACGCAAATGCAGATTTAGTAAATAAGGCCATTCCCTTAAAACTCCCATAAAGCACCTACTTCTTCCAAATTAAAAAAAAATAACTATCCAATTTTTGTTAATTCCAAAAGCTGTTTGATTTCCAGCGTTGTCTTAAAGAGCACAAGGATTCAATACAAATAAAGTAAGTTAGTATTTTTTTGTCAATTAAGGAATATAAGAATTTGAATTAAAATAGAAATAGATAGGAATTAATTATCAAGGGGGTGGAAATTGCTTTAAAATTATTTCCTACCCTGGCTACAAAAGTAGCGTGAAGCAGGGGAGGGAACGGCTTCATTGGGCTCGGTGCCTCAGTCGCACCTTTAGCGGAGCACTTTGACCATACCCCAGAAAGTTGACTGATCTTCACCTCCCTCCTCTCTCTTTTTTCCCTCATGCGTCTTATCAAACGTACGCAGTCTAGAGAGACTCATACGGGTTCTGTATCCAGTCTCATCTATGGAAATGCTTAACCCTTACGCATTCTAATNCATGAATTGACTGTCTTTTGAAAAAAAAAATCTTTTCAATCGCTAACAACGGTAACATTGCATACAATCATGGCTTGGCCTATAAATTGTGTCCATACTTTTGAAAACATTAATAATATAATTAATTGAAATTTTATAGTTTTTTATAATACCTCACCACTAAACAAAAATAAATTGATCGCTCTCTTATAAATTACTTTTGTATATATATATCACACCGTGGAGTTTAAATATACTGGATATATATAGCTGTTAGCTAGAGCCCCTAGCTCTATACATAAAATAATATAATCATAATTTTAAAACTATCTCCCTAATCACTCAGAAAGTACTTCAACGAAATTACCCACTAAATAATTTCCTTCAAATCTGAACGTTTCTTAGTATTTTTCCGCTGTGAAATCTTTCCCTTCTTAATTCTTTCGGAACAAAAGCTAAACTAGGCAGTGCGTTGAAAGCGGATATCGAAGGGGCCCCGTGAATTTTCTCGTCTCTTTTATATCCTTTTAAACTACTTGACGCCTCCTTTCTGCCCTCTATTATTTTATCTTGCTAATTAGTAATTAATTACACCCGTTACTTTTATGTTATTACTTCTTAAATGAACCATACATTAATGTTTTTCTTTTTTAACTGTTTTTAAGACAGATTTTTTTTGTTTTGTTTAAAGTAATATAAAGTCTTCCTGAAAGCAAAGGCCAGAAGGTTTGCACAAACAACGTCATTAAAATGGAGAGAAGGTGTTTTGTTCTTAAAAGTAAATGATTGTGCTGAGTTATTAAATATATGAACTTTGGGTATTTTTATGTGTGGGAATTTTCGTTTCATCCTGTAATACATTTATTGTCGTGTGATTACTTTTACGAGGTGTGCGTGTGAAAATTTGGTCTAGGTTCTACTTGAAACATAAATACGCTGTTCCCAGGTACACACACTTTAAAAAAACATATTAAAACTGTCTAGAATACAACTTAATATACACTTCATTACATATTCTACTAAGATTACTTTAACTTAATGTTGTATAATTATTCTAGCCTATATGAATGTTGTGTAGGCTATATTTTTATTCAAAATTAAATTTGAGAATAGCTTCAAGCATTATATTTGTGCTACTTTAATATGAATTTAATTTACTATGTAAAATTATTTTTAATATCAAATCTCTTTCTTTTACTCTAGTTTTTGGTATTTTTAGCACAGCGTCTTACTACCCATTTGAGTCATAGACATATGTACTAATTAATATTAAGCGTTAGGGATGATTGAGGTTGAAATTAGAGGAAGTGTACCCGCATTTGCGTGGAGGGAGAATGTAAAACCATTTTTAAGAAAACCAACCTTCAGTACATCAAACTGGGGCTTAGCCCCGCTTTCCTCTTCATGAGCAGTCTACCCTATTATGAGAGTGACACCATAGACTATGTGGCCACTAAAGTGGGTATTTGGTTCCTGTGTGACAAACAAAACACCAGTTTGAATATTGATATAATTTTTTTTAAATTTCATTTGAGTTATTTAACTTGCACTTCCTGAGTCAAATTATTATATTATCAGCACAAGAATTATTGACTAACCTAAATATAAAACAGACACAACATCCTGACCCCAGGTCTTAATTCAGCACCGTGAAAGGGGAAATACACATTTCACCAATGATACATTTTTCGGCTACGCCGGCAATCAAACCTGATACCCTTCACTCAGAAAGCAGACATGCTACTGACTAAGCTAAGGTGTTAGATGATAATTGTTATAAATAAAATAAAATGTACCATTTTAAATCAATAGGCCAATGCTCACTTAATGTTCAATTGGTGTAGTCCATTTTTGTTCTTACAAATCTTCTAGTCAATTAAAATAAAATTATAATAATATAGAGTTATTTCAAGCTAATTGCTTCGCTTGAAATGTTCAAGTAGCTTGATTTGTTTCACCCCTTGTATCCTTCAGCATTTATTTGCTCCGTCAGTTGCCTGTGAATTAAAACACAATTATTTCTTTGCCCTGTGGAAGCCATAAGGTAGATTATGATAATCGCTGGTTCATAATTGCTCCTTACAGTGCCTTGTGTTCACCTTAATCTACCCCAGGAATCGTGGTAATAATTCCTCCGGTGTACCCACCCCTCATTTAGGACTAAGAAACTTACGTACAACTGGTGAGTTTTAAGGTGACTCGTACCGTCGAACTGGCATAGCTGCATTTTTTTTAAAGAAAACCTTTATTTATGATAAGGAAATTTTTTTTTCACAAACTTGTACAGTATTGTGAAACATACATTATTTGGTGATATCCAAGGCACTTGGCGTGGGTTATCAACACCCGGGATCCCTGACTCTAGGTGGCGATACGATTAATTTCTTATCGTTCACATTTTATTTTAGGTTCCATTCCACTTTGAATTGTGTTTTTAAGTTTAAATTATTTGGTTATTTTATGAAATAAAAATAAAACATTATAATCTTCAATAATGATATAATTATATCTATTAATATGTCCAAAACATTCAACTCTTCATGTTAGGAGGCGGTGAGACCGGCTTATCTTGGCGACTCTTTCCGACTTCTCTTGAAAACACCACACACAACTGGTCATAATCTTGAGCTGCTCCACTTCCCCGTATTTACAATAACTGAGATAAATATAAAAGTTAGCCTCTACCTGACCGAGGTTTGTGTACACAACACTTTCCTCTAAAATTCCTTCATCTTAAGGTGGCCATTCATGATCGTTCCACATCAGTCACTCCAAAAAAATTGACCGCGAGTGTAAAGTCTCAACTGGATTTTGCTGAAGCGGTGCGGCTTGACGGATTTCAGTCCTTCCTAAAATCCATCTCACCGCGCCAACTCTGAATCACTCCAACTCACCGTGAATGTGAAAACCAGACGTAATGGAATGATGACGTGGCTCGATGGAGCGCTCGTGAATGCAGAAACTAACTTGACCTAGAACCAGTGTGTTCTGAACTTTGGCCCTGAGAGGAAATGGACTTGTGTCGGGAATTATCACCCCCAAACGTTGAGGAGATATTGCAGTGACGTATTTAAGATCTTCATAGCTCATCCCTGACGCCAAGAAACGAAGGGTTGCAGCTAGCCTTTCATGGACACTGGTGCTCTGCCGCATATTTATGGGTTTTTTTTCAGTGGTGTTAACATTTGCAGAAGTTTGAAATAGGTCTCACTATCCATCCTCATATAATTTCTCCAATCGGATGGTTCGAGGATTAACTCATTCATCAACGTAACTTGCGAGAGAGTCACCCGTTTACGTAGACATATTTTTACCCATAGTTTTTTTGGGCTTCCGGCTCTTCACATAGAGGCAAACAGCCGCAGATATCAGTAGGAATTCGTCGTCCATGTCTAAACTCGTGATGAATAAGCACTCGGAACAACAGAAAAAGTGCAGGACACTTTCCACTGACGCGAGGAACGTGGAGTGAAGTGATCGTGAATGACCCTCTTTACTTTACAATAGTATTGATTTCACCTAATATATATTAAGGGCATATAAAATTGATGTATCAGGGGCTACGAACCATTCCCTCTCATCAGACGGGTCTCTTCAGTAGGGATTTCGTACAGTGACACCCGCAGGACGTACATTAGATTGGCCCGCCAAATTAAAACGTTATAATTTGAGTGATTTATTAGCACAAACTCTGAATTTCAGGCACATATGAGGACAAACATAGCACGAACGACTGTATGAAATTTAAATTATTTGGTGAATGGGATGGGCTATCTTGATATTCGTCCCACAGATGGTGATCTTTTGGTCCCGAAGGGACACAATTTAGTTTCAGTCTAGTTGTCAGACTTAAGGTAAAATAAACATCTTCACTTAAATAATTACCAGTTCCTTTGTCCAGCCAAAAAAATATTTGGAACCCAAAATAACTAGGAAGTAAAAATGTTGCAGACAGGTAGCCTTTAGCCAATAAGGGTGTAGAAATAATTGGTGACAGAAAATTCTAATAGGGGTCCCAAAAATTTGAACGTATTAGAAATAAGAGTAGAAAACATCTTTAAGCTTATTAGAGCTAAGAAGCTTAAATTTTACAGACAGGTAGCCCTTAGCCCAAAAATATGCAAGAATATTTGGTGACAGAAAATTTCTAAGGGGCTTGCCCAGAATGGGTGGTGGGGTGTTCCAGAAAAACAATGTTGAAATACTCTCAAAACCCAGTAGACCTAGGAATCTGACATTTTTCAGGCAGGTAGCCCCTAGCCCGAAAGGGTACAGGAGTACGTGGTGACCAAAAATTCGCATGAAAAGCCACCGAAAAACTAAAAAGTCTACGACAAATGTTGTCTATAATGAAATCTTCAATCTAGAAACGGTTTCACACTTCCATTAGAATAAATATTTGATCTTCTTTAAAGTCTTTAGTTGAAATGCGCCTCCCAGATTCTTAGGGTCACTAAAAATAATTCCCATTCGCAATCATTGTCCAACAAATGCCAATGGGACACATTACACGACAAGAAGTGAAGTCGTTGATTTTTATACAATTAGTATTATTCTAGTAGGCCTATTTTAAATATAGATCCATTCTTAATGGACGAATAATATGTATAAATTACAGTATTAGAAAGATTCCACTTTAGTGCAGCCCTCATCGGTGGGTAAGTGGACCAAACGTGAAGCTCATATGGTTTGATATTGTCTGTGACGGGGAGTTTGGGATTTGGATCCCAGTTGGGTATATTTAAGGTAATATTCTTTCCCTAAATGGTTTTAAATTTCCTTCCGTGCAAACGAAGGTACAGATTTCCCTCTAAAATTAAATTCTATCAATACCAAACCCATTATGTGTCAAATAAATGTGGGTAGTCAGGACGGGTAGAAAGGCGTGGAGCAGAAACAAAATATCTTAAGATTAGTGTGAACGTGATTAAGACTAACCCGCTATGGTGACCGCATGGTCTAAAGTGCTATTCCTCTCGCAATAGACTGGACTTTGGAAACCGGGAATATCAAGCTTCGATTTCGGTAGGATATACTGAGGCTTGATTTCCCTAAATAGTTGTCCACTATCCCTCCACGCAAATGTTGGTACACTTCCTTTAAACTCAACCATCCTAATAGTTAGCAAATTAGCGTAATTATTACATACTCGTATAGTCTGAACAGGTAGTAAGCTGCGGAGATTTTTTTTTTTATAATTAAGAGTTGTACTCGGGGTGATTAATCGCTTCAATCAATAGTCTTGCTTGTCAAATTCACATAGTTTGTAGTAGAGCCCCGTATAAGTTCAGGCGTTTTGAGATTTTTGTGCAAATATACAGTTCAATACTTATCTTAAAAAATAAACCTTAACCACTTTTTTTTACGACATCGGGAGTCCTGTCTTAATAGCGTCTATATATTCACTAACTAACCTAAGTTATATATAGTCCGTTTCCGAATTAAACAGCCAAATAAACCACTTCATTGGCCTGTATGGTCCTAATCGCTACTCTCGCAATAGACTTAGACTGCCGATGACGGGGAAGATCGGGGTTCGAATCCTGCTCGGAAGTACTGAGGGTAGTTTTTTCCAAAATAGTTTTCCACTCTTCTTCCACGAAAATTCAGGTACAATACTTCCCCTAAATTCAAACTTACTCATTCTTAACCTATCAGCGAAATTAGTACATATGCGTGTAAAGTAAACGGGTAGTAATATGTAGTGCTAAAAAAAGTAATCGAATAGTGCAACATTAAGATTCAAATAGTAAAAGCTATTATTTTTGGTTTAGTACGGTTATAGCCGCATCTAGATATCATATCCCGAAAATTTAAAAATGACACCTAGTTCGATTCCCGTGTCCAGGTGTCATTTTTCAATATTCGAAATAGTTTAACAGCTATGAAATAAAATACATTATTTACTTTGTTTTTCTACTCCTTCAGGTGGAATAATAGGAGTGGGCCCAATTTCTGATAACCAAAATTCTGGATAGTTTGTAAATTCGAGCTGTGGCGATAAAAATAGAAATATTCAGAAACAAACCTTATAATAGTAAAATTTAGTGAATATTTATACATTAGGTAGTAAATAAATAATTTTATTATTCAATTAATTAATTAAATTAACTAAATTAATTTTTTATTATTATTATTTAGCACCACGTCTTACTACCCGTTCGGGTTATACGCTTAAGTACTAATTACACTAATGGATTAGGAATTGGGAAGGTTGGATTTAGAGGAAGTGAACCCGCATTTGCGTGGAGGGAGAGTGGAAAACCATTTAGGAAAAACCACCCCAGTTCACCCGACCGAGATTCGAACCTCGATCTCCCCTTTCTCAGTGGTCTGGCTCAACACGACTGGCGCGTTAGCCAACTACGCCACCGAGGCGGGTACTAAATTAATTGATTCATTAATAGTTTGGAAATGTTAAAATGTTTGAATTTACTGCCATAATCATTTCAATAGTGATATAGTTCTCTATTTAATCCATGCAAATAAAACAACACCAAAAATGATGTATCGGCTAACCTGGGTTTAGGTTCACCAAAGTTCTACTGTATAGGAGTTCTCGAGACAAAGAGAATTTGAACGGAATTCTCAGTTTTTTTTATTTATTTCGACACTAAGTTGCCTACCTTATTAACATCCCGATTCTAATCATAGGCTGCTTCAGACTAGCTCATGTTTCCAGGTTAGATTACATTTCACAGAATGACAGATGTTCCTATTTCTCGGTGCATTAGCAAACGTTTATAGTATAAAACATCAGTTGAGCTGAAGTTACCAACTAGATAATTAAAAGGGAAAGAGAGTGAAATTACTGTTTTCCATGGTTTCCGTTTCTTCTACAATGTGTCATTCTACTCATTCAATTTAAAGCGTGAAATTTGGTATCCGGGGATAGCGTTGTTAGTAGGAAACAAAATGGGGGGGGGGAAGACTTCAAGGGTATATTATTAATTTGAGGTATTTAACGTGCAATTTCTGAATCGACTTATAAACTAACTTAAATCTAGAACAGACACAACATACAGCCCCCGGCCGTTAATTCATCACTGTGAAAGTGGAAATCCATATTTCACCTATGATCAATTTTTCAGCCATGCCAAGAATTGAACCCAAGGCCCTTAGCTCAGTAGAAAAACACGTTGGCTTTCTACCAATCTGTGCTATACTAATTTTAATTATACCAGAGAGGTAATTATGAAGAAGGTAGAATCTAGAATAAATCTACACTCATTTATGTAGATAGAGAGTGAGATACCATTTAGGAGATAAAAACAACTTCAGATCATTTTACCGGGATTCAAACCCTGACCTTTCATAATATACAAACCGAATACAAAGGGGGCATTATACTAAATAATATCATTGCTTGAATAAATAGTAACTATAAGGCTTCAGTCTTGTAATAGATTAGAATAACGGTAATAGAAAGGTTCAGGCTCGATTCCTGGTTGGGTACAATGAGAGTGTTTTTCAACATGTGAGCTAACCCTATTATTTTATCGCCCTCTTGGCTCGCTAATGCGTGTGCTATTTTCTATTTATCCTTCTTATCCCTTATATTCATTAGAATTTAACTAAATATAATTTGATCAAATATACACTTCTAATGGTCAAATTGGTCTGTGAAACTATAGGACTATGCATCTCTTTCAAATAAAAAGAAACATTAATTTCCTCTGAACCAACAATAATTTATGTCTAACTTTAATCTAGATAACATTGTTTATTCGCACGTAACTTAAATAATTATTTCATCTAAACCTACAAGATGTANGGGGGGGCTGGTGGCTATAGACCGGGAGGGGGGCCCGCTTTGGAAAAAAGGCAGGGACGGTACCCCCCCCCCCCCCAAACTCCCCTGTATAGTCCTGTAAATTAAATTGGTCTTATAGTTCTGTATCTCTCTTCTCTTATCTGCGCAATTATTCCGTTATTATCTCATCCACAAGACAGGTTAATAACAAATACGAGAACGCAAAAGAACTGGCAAAATAGTTGGTATTTTTAGTTCTGCTTTTTGTTGGGTTTTTCATCTGAGAATAAATTACGTTTTATGTTGTTCTGAGCTCGGATTTCTTTTTCTCTTCTCTAAAAGTGAGTTTTTTTTTTGTATATATCGCGCAGTATATCATGGAAATTTCTCTTGGCAGGCTTGTATTTATATCGAGAAGTGTTTCATGTTATTTTTTAACTCGCTTTGGAAATACAGTACGAGACGAAAATCTACGTTTTAAGGAGGGGTGAAAAGGGAAGCGAAAAAAATACCAGTGTTTCTGCAGTTTTTATATAAACACTTTTTTTGGTCAACATAAATAACAATAATTCTCCAGTAGAAATATAAAGTTTAATTTTCTTCAAATGGTATATCAACAGTTGTTGAATATCTGTCTACGAGTGTCCTAAAATTTGTTGACAACTTTTTCTCTTCATTTAAAAAGTTTGTCGTCTAATTCCGCTATGCTCAACTCTCTGTCTGAACGGAAGAAATATTTTATTTATTTTTGCCAAATAATAATTGTTTTGATGTAAAAAAATGCAAAAAAATTGTCTTTTCTCTCGTCCCCTTCCACCTGACAACCCGCTTCGGTGCCCACATGATCTAAGGCGTTACTTTTACAGTATATGAGGCTGCCGTTGATGGGGAGATTGGGGCTTGAATCCCAGTAGGGTGAAATCAGGTTGGATTTCCCTAAATGGTTTTCCACTCTCCTCACATGTAAATGCTGATACGTTTGCTCTAAAAATTCTACCTTTCTCATCCTTAACACATTTGCGTAGTTATTGCATGACCCGAATGGTTAGTGAGAAGAGGTGGTAAAAAAATATTCATGGAAGAATAGTGCAACAACTCTAAAAGAAACTACCAAGTTTTACTTCTCATTTAAGTTTTTCACATATATCTTAGCTACGCTAATGTGCTAGGGATGAGTAAAGTACTATTTTCTGAAAATGATGTCTCAATTGCTTGTGGAGAAGTGAGGAAGCAATTTAAAAAAACCTTATTACGCTCCGTCTGGATTCAAACAGTGACCTCCTCGTCGTTAAATGACTAGAATAAATAAGTTTTGACACTTAGAGCGCTTGCCCGGCTGTGTGGCTCAACAGCTATAGAGAAGTGATATATATATATAATTAATTGATTTACAGTATTTAATTTAATTGGCTTAATATTCAGTATAATATTTCTGAAGACTAATTAAATATATTGTCATTTTATCCAAGATGAGAAAATAATAATTACATTATTTGACATACATTACATTACATATACATTATTATTGACAATGTAAAATAGTCCCTCGATTCCAATTTTGAATAAAATCGTTGGAGCCATTTTTGAAAAATTTGAGATTCGAAAAAATCCCTCACACAATAAGTAAATTTCATAGAAAGTCTAATCATTAGCTTTTATTATTGATACATAATATTAATAATTATAAATCCACACCATTAGAATAGCGACATGTTATTTATGTTGACCCAAAACAAATATTTATGTAATTCTATAAGATTCTTCCTATGAACATTAGACTTTAAACAATAATTTCCTTCTATCTAGTCTACCTGTCCCTCAGTCTTTGCAGGATGTGGCAAGGTTTGGTTTCGTTGGTTGTCCGCCCGCGGGTGTGTGTATGGAGGAATGGTGGGGAGAAAGGAGGAAGAGAGGATAGGAGCGGGAGGGGTCGCCAAGTGACCTTGACCTATCGTCAAGACGTGGGAGTTACCTTGGGAAAGACAGATAAAACTACCTACCTCTCTACTACCGCTGCTCCGTGGCGTCGGCCCCACAGTACGTTGACTCGTGTTAGCAGTGTACTACTCCGTGTCCGTTCTTTTACCCCAGTAGGTGTCAGGTGAGAAGAACCCACAGGAGGAACTGTTTTAATTACCGGGTTGATGACTACCAGGAGGAGGGACTGTGGCTATATACCAGGTGATGACTATCAGGAGGAGGGACTGTGGCTATATACCAGGAAGGAGGTACTGTGGTTATATACCAGGTGATACCTATCAGGAGGTGGGACATTTTACGTATTCTATAACGTAGATATAGATAAAGCAATACTGATACAAAGTTCACAATATTTATCAAACCTCCATTGAAATTATAATCATATGTTATTAGTGAAATCTGACGAGCATATAGGCTACGTGTGATTACTTATGAGTAACATTAGTAACGTTTTTATATATCTTCACCCAACATACATTAGATGGAAGCACTTTTTTGTTGTTGAACATATTTGAATGTTATTTTATAATACGCTTCCCTGGATAAACACAACAGCCAAAATCAAGGCATTCAATATGCCTTTTTAGATAAAATGAACAAATATTATTTAATATAGATAAAATGTTTAATTTCACTTGAATTTGAAGCCGAGACCTTTAGGTCAGTAGGCTGGCGCGATTGCGCCTGAGCTAAGACGTCTTAACTAGTTAGTGTTTAATTTAAGAAGCGTAGTGAAAGCATTATTTTAAAATTAGTTAAAAAAATTAAACTACTCTGACTCTTTCTTAGTTTTTAAGGAAAGGGTTTTCGTGTGTTTATATATTGTATAATATATATGTAACTATGTATATATAAATATAATATGTATCCATACCTATGTATATATGCAAATACTAAGTCGGGTAGTACAATATTCTTAAGGCGATTTGGTAAATAATAATAATAATAATAATAATAATACTTAGCACCGCGTCTTACTACTACCCTTTCGATTAATACGCTATTTGGTCAGTAGAACAATGTTTTTGGTAGCGTTTATATTTAATACAAGGGATGCTTGAACGGCCTAAGCTATGAAATTATGATGGGAAAGGGAATTTTCTTGTAACTGCACCCGCATTAGGGTTAGAATTTATTAAAAAATAGAGTTAAAAATCATGACGTGCTTAAAACCAATTCCAGCGCACCCGGTCAAAGTTTGAAGCTCAGCCTCCCTCGTCATCGACCAATACAATATATTGCGAGACTGATATCCTAGATGATTTGACCACCAATGAAGGTGGTAGAGTGACATCTTCCAAGCCAAAAATTAAAGAACCGATTCTTTGCTAGGAAAATATTTTTCCAAAGTTTTTTTTTTCAGCCACGCGAAAGAGATTGATTCTGTGGTTAGTGTTAAGTGTGATCGCAAACATTAAGAGCCCCCAGTTGATTTAAATGCTAAAGAAAAAAAAAATCTAAAAATCATATTATTTTTTATTTTTAATGTAATAAGTTCCAGTTTAAAAGGTAAAAAAAAACTTTTCTTGAAAATTAAAAAGAAAGACAAAGCTAGGAATTAATTTGACAAATCTACATGATCTCGATACCATTTTGTTCTTGTTAGGGATAATTCAACGTAATGATATATGTGATGCTATAATCCATAGAGTTGAAGTTCCGTGTGAATTCATATTGATGAAGAATGAAAATAAAACAAATACTTGAACGGAGAAGGGGGAAAAAAAAAGAAATCGAAAAGAAGGCTGGCAACTCTCATCCCTATTGGCCGATTGATGGCTTCGTCCCAAAAAAAAAAAGAGCCTCGGGTATAAGATACTTGACAATCATGTTAGTTCTGATTCGCCCGTGCAGTGGTATGTTAACTAGCAGACGCCACAATAAAATGATCAGCCGTTATTACTAGGAGTGGTTCTTAGGAAGAGGTGCAATGGAACAAAGGTTCAAGCGCATTTATGTATCTTGTTGCTAGGAGAAGTGGAACAAAGGATTATATGCATATATAACTTTTGTTTTGTGTAGAATCGGAACTAAAGATAATGTGCATGTATGGCTTTTATTTGAGGCATCGGAACCAAAGATCAAGCGCATATATGGCTTTTATTTGAGGCATCGGAACCAAAGATCAAGCACATATATGGCTTTTATTTGAGGCATCGGAACCAAAGATCAAGCACATATATGGCTTTTGTTGTGTGTAGTATCGGAACCAAAGATCAAGCACATATATGGCTTTTGTTGTGTGTAGTATCGGAACCAAAGATCAAGCACATATATGGCTTTTGTTGTGTGTAGTATCGGAACCAAAGATCAAGCACATATATGGCTTTTGTTGTGTGTAGTATCGGAACCAAAGATCAAGCGCATATATGGCTTTTGTTGTGTGTAGTATCGGAGTTAAAGGTCAAGCGCATATATGGCTTTTGTTGTGTGTAGCATCGGAACTAAAGGTCAAGCACATATATGGCTTTTGTTGTGTGTAGCATCGTAACTAAAGGTCAAGCACATATATGGCTTTTGTTGTGTGTAGCATCGTAACTAAAGGTCAAGCGCATGTATGGCTTTTGTTTATGGCATTGGAACCAAAGATCAAGCACATATATGGCTTTTGTGGTTTGTAGCATCGGAACCAAAGATCAAGTGCATATATGGCACTTGTTGTGAGGAGCCGTAAAACAAATAATCAAGGGCGCTAACTCTTTGTACTCCAAATAAAATGGAAAGCCCTCCCAAAAAAACAATCCTCTGACTAGGGACCGAACTCCATTCTTCCGTATCAAACTCGAGAGAAAAAGCACTCACATAGGTCATGGTTACTGTAGAAGCTTCATTCTTGTCTACCAACAATCAAAACTCTCTTGGAGTGGTGGTAACTGACAGCTAGAAAAAATTACCAGATCAACTCTCATTTATCATTTCGCTAAACAATATGACCTGCAAGAACATAATAATGGAATTATCACTTTTAGCAGTTAAAATATTCACAAAAAACAATTGGTCTTTAATTATGTTTTTCTTCTAACCGTTTTCAAACTATCTAAACAAGAACTTACGAAAATATACTTTTGTATGTTTACTTTTTGTGGAAATGGCGGCTTTGGTTCATTTAAAAATGCTATACAAATAAGAGATTCTAAAAAGATGCCTTCTCTTCACAAATTAATATGGCGAATAAGCCGAAACAAGGAGGGTTGGTGACGTTATAAAACCATATTCTGCTGAGTTCATAAGATGATTAAAAAATAAAAACTTTTTTAGCACCACGTGTTTAGGTTATACGCATATCCATTAATTAATCTGATGGGGAAGGTTGAATTTAGAGGAAGTGTACCCACATTTGCGTGTAATAAGAGTGGTAAACAATTTTGGAAAAAACCAGCCTCGGTACCCTCGACCGGGACTTGAACCCATTCTCGTCATCGGCAGTCTAGTCTAATACGAAAGTGATTACTTAGACTATGCGGCCACCAAAGTAAGCCATTTTATTTTTAAACTAATATTTTGTATGGCTCTTTCTCTAAGTTTTATAAACACATTTATTTATTTTGGTTGTCAGTTATAAGAAGATACAAGTGTGATAACACTTTTTAATTTATTATTTGTCCGACACCTTAGTTCAGTCGGTAGCTTGTCTTTACACTGAGCTAAGGGTCCTGTATTCGATTCCTGGCATGGCCGAACAATGTATCATTTTGTGAACTCTGGGTTTCCTGAATGTTGTGTCTGTTCTAGATTAAAGTTAGATTATAAGTCGTATGCTAACATAGTCAGTCGGCACATAGAGAGAACCTCTAATAGATGAAAACATTAACATTTATTATTTCATGCACTGTTAATATATTTTGTTGCCACAACCATGAAACAAAGAATTATAATAGCTTTATTAATGTGTGTTGTTCTTTCAATAAGTGATGAAAAAGCCAACTATACAGTATTTCTTAAGAAAGTAAAATTAGAAGAGTTTATAAACGATTTTGATTGACAATATAATATTAATAAGAAAATAGCCTGCTTCGGTGGCCGCATGGTCTAAGGCGTCAATTTTGGAAGAGGCGTCAATGTTGGAAGAGTTTAAACTGCCAATGACAGGAATATTGGGGTTTGAATTTCGGTCGGGTGTACTGAGGCTGGTTTTCCCTAAATGATTTTCCACTCTCCCTCCACGCAAATGAGGGTACAGTTCATCTATATTCAACACTCGTCATCCCTAAGTCATTGGTGTAATTAGTACATATCCGTACAAACCGAACCGGTAGTAAGACGCGGTGCTAAAATAGATAAATAATAAGAAAATAATTATTATTTTCACTTAGGTTAACATCAGTGACACCCGCCTCGGGGGTCACGTGGTCTAACGTGCTACTCTCTCAATAGACAAGACTGCCGATTACAGGGAGATCGAGGTTCGAATCTCGGTCGGGTGTACTGAGAATGTTTTTTCAAACTGGTTTTCCACTCTTCCTCCACGCAAATGCAAGTACAACCTACCTAATCCCTAAACATTATTAGCGTAATTAGTATGCGAATGTGAGGAATGCCAGGCCTCCACCGTGGTTCGGATTCCACGTTAAACTGTAGGTCCTCCATTTCATCTCACAATCACCCTACCATTACACATTTGCGTAAGTGCGTATAACCCGAACGGGTAGTAAGACGCGGTGCTAATAATAATAGTAATTAGTACATAAGCGTCCAACTAAAACGAGTGGTAAGACGCGGTGCTAAAAAAAAAAGTGACTTTCATTCAACGTTTACAACAAAAATCTCCTGTCAGCTAAAGCCACACCAGTGGCAAACTGTATTGTAGGCTATACACAGTATAAATGCAGAACTGCAGACGTTGTGAACCCACCCTGACAGTATGTCGGCTGTAGTGTATTGTGTGACAGCTGGAGACGGCCCGTCAACGTCTCACGCAGAGTGAGGAACCCATACCACATACATAACGTGCTTTGTTCCAATCCACTCACGCTCCTGCGGTCAACCGGGGCAACTGGCGCGCGCGGGGCAATTCAAAACTTCCACTTTGAACACAAAAGAACGTTTTATTTCCTACAATATTTGCTCCAGCGTCGTAAAACATGGACGACCGGTTCCCCCCTCCCACCCCTCACCCATTACAAAATGTGATTCATTTCTATTTCTACACTGTTGTATTCGCAGAGACAAATTCATTATTTTACGAAGAACTTACAGCAGGACGCGTGGTCTTAGGTGTCTCTCTCGCAATAGACTAGACTGCTGATGATAGGGAGGTTGGAGTTCGAACCCCGGTTATGTGTAATGAAGATGCTTTTCCGTTTACCCTCTACACAAATTTGGGTACACTTCCTCTAGGTTCAACCTTGCTCATCACTAGGTTCTATCTCATTAGCGTAAGCTATTACTATTATTATTAGCACCACGTTTTACTATCCGTTTGGGTTATACGCACTTGCGCTAATGTGCAATGGTAGGGTGATTATGAGATAAAATGGAGGACCTACAGTTTAACGTGGAATCCGAACCACGGTGGAGGCCTGGTCTGGCATTCCACACATTCACAAGTTGTGATTAACACACATCTTGTCAGAGGTGAAGGAAGGGTTTGACAATCAGATAAATCTGTGCCGGGACCGAGGATTGAACCCTGGACCCCCAGTACAGAAGTGAGACACCTTACCCCTCGACCACCAGGTCACGTGTAAAAAAAATCATAATTAGTGAGAAATGCTCGTCACTGGCAATGATTATGTGATTGTGGACGGATTTTACATTAATTGAACATTTTAGCAAATGACTTGATCGAAACATGTGGGTATAAGGAGTGATGTTTTGAGAAGCTTGTGGTAGATTTCTACTCGCGCTATTTTATGGGTTCACACGGGGATAGTTGAACGCTTGTTGCTAATGGCGAGTCGGTCACGTAACATTGTGCCTTCGACTAGCGCTGGTAAAGTTTTTTTATTTATTTTTACTTAGCACCGCGTCTTATTACCCGTACGGGTTATACGCTTAAGTACTAATTACACTAATGGGCTAGAAATTGGGAGGGTTGAATATGTAGGAAGTGAACCCGCATTTGCGTGGAGGGAGAGTGGCAAACCATTTAGGTAAAATCACAGCCAGTTCACCCGAGTGAGATTCAAACCTTGATATCCCCGTCCTCGGCAGTCTGGCTCAACGCGAAACTAGCGCGTTAGACAACGCGGCCATCGGAGCAGGTAAACTAGTAACTAGAAACTAGTAAACTGTGTGACCGAGGCTTAGAGATTTTCGTGTTCATTTTACGCAGTAGGTTATTGCAATAGGTTCTTTGACCCATCAGGGGCTCGTCTATAACTTAGCAGTGATGCAACGAAAACTCCAAGATACTACAGCTAAAAAGTAACCCCTCTTTCTTTTGAGTCCACTACCGCCGTTTTATTGTAGCTCTGACAAAAAAATAAATATTTACAACAGTATAGTTGTTTTTTTGTAAACTTTTTCCCCCCCACCTTTTCTTACAAATAGTTAACTTCCTTTTTATTGGATTATTTTCATGTTTCCTTTTCAAAACAATCTGAAGTCCCGTTATGTTGAAATGTTCTTTGAAATGTTGTTGTACCTTTGCTAGTTTTATTGTGGCAAGCTTTACACAACCCATGTTGCAAACGAAACAAAAACCATTTAGAATGAATGGACAGAAGATAAGTTTTTTTTAAAGCTCTGTCCATTGATATATTTGGCTGAGAAATTTAATCTACACCTAATAAAGGAACATATCTTCACTAGTGCACAACTTCAAAATATCTTAAAAGTTAGAACAGTATTCCTACCAACCCAATCCACCTGGATATCTATTGAGGTGGGAGAGTAGAAAACGCAAGATAAGGGTGGTATTTTTGCAGGTTTATTTTCATCAAAACATTTTTTTTTTTGGTCAAAAGAAATCAAACATTGCTCCAGTAGAAACCTAAAGTTTAATTTTCTTCACAAGGTGACCTTAAGAGTTCTTTAACATCCATCAAAGATGTCCTGGAATTTAATGACAACTTTTTCTCTTAATTTAAAAACTTTCTCATCTAATGCCGCTATGCTCATGACAGATATGCAACACCTGTTGACATCAGCTTGTGAAGAAAGTTAAGCTTTATATTTATACTGAAACATTATTGATTTATTTTGGAAAAAAAAAATGCTTTGATTTAAAAATTGCAATAACACTGGCCTTAACTCGCATACATAATAAATCTTTCCTTCAATATCACCCTGAATCAAAAGAGGGCCTTCTATATACTACACCATTCACCCTTCTAATCACTTAGCCACAGGGGACGGACTTTAAGTCGTTAGAACTAATTACTATATTAGTGCTACACTAATGCAACTGGCTCTCAGCGATTAAACTACAGAACAATTTTTATAGGCAGGGCATTTTGGAAAAACAATTTTGTGTGTGTGTGTGTGTGTGTGGGGGGG
>CABFWB010000019.1:615511-632574 GCA_902151455.1 Timema bartmani | reverse complement strand
GTATACATGGTGCTATATTGGGGGGGGAGGGGGATATCATAGTGTTACATTTAACACAGATCTTATAATTAAGGTGGGGATTTAGAGGACGCGAGAAAAGGCCAGTGTTTTTTGGCGTTTTTATAACAAAACATTATTTTGGTCCAAATAAATAAAATGTTTCTTCAGTACTAACATAAAGTTTAATTTTCTACACACGGTGATATCACCAGTCAGTGAATATCTATCATGAGCATAGCGGCATTAGAGGACACATTTTTTTAAATGAAGAGAAAAAGATGTCATTAAATTCCAGGACATCCTTAACAGATATTCAAAAATTGTTGATCTCGCCATATGAAAAAAAATTAAACTCTATGTTTGTACTGAAGCAATTTTGATTTATTTTGAACAAAAAAATAAAGGTTTTTATATAAAATGTTCAAAAACATAGATACCTTTTCTTGCGTTTCTTACATCCCCACCTTAAATTATAATGGTGAAAAAATAATATCATTGTTTATGTATTCACATTTATTAAACGTACTTACATATAACTTGCGATTCTGAGTAGTATTAAAATTAATCTAAGTTCCTCTCTTAGTGTCACAAGAGTTTCCTTATGAATTAATGAATTCGCTTTTGATGTAAAAAGCTACGTAAAGCAGGTTACAGGGGGGAAAGGAGGGAGGGCAGGATAAATGTCTACTTGAGGCTGCCTGGGAGGAGGGGGTAGGATGGTCAAAAAAAGTAAATAAAACGCGTTACGTGGTTTATGGATGACCCACTTATGGTAGAGTATGTTGGGTATGTAAGGAATTACAGTATATTGATTTGAACGATAGTCTGGGTAACTCATTTGGTAAAAAAACTATGGGTGTCGTTAGTCGGGGGTACACGTCACTCCCCCTTTCCCGTGTTTTAACCAGAAAATTGAAAATACATGTTTGGAACAATGCAAACATGATTACAATTACTTTTCTTATATGACTTATAGAATTAGATCCTTTATGATATCAGTTACGTTTTATTCATTTGGTACGAAATAATTTGTGTTTTCTAATATTTAAGGTGAAAATAGGTTCGTTCTATCACCCCCCACCCCTCAATAATGGAAAGCTAGCTACATCTATAGTAGAACGGTTGGCTCATAAAGCTTGAAGACAAAGCTTTCTTGTAAGCGTGTAATTTTTTTTGAGTAAATTTATGATTTCGTCCTGCTATAGCAAATAGTTACATCTAGTAACCGAGATATATGGTTGTAGAGACAAGGCCTGGCCTTTAGGAGATGATGATGATGATGATGATGATGATACCAAATAGTGAAATAATTGGCTTTTCGGTTGGATATCTAATGTTAATTGTGCTGTCTTTGGTTAAACTATTTTCTAATGAATGTAATATTAGTAAACTATTTTCAAAAGAGTAGCGTACATTAAATTACCAACCATATAACAATAATCAACGTACAACAAATAGTATAATATTTTCTTCAGCGGTTCTTAAATATGTTGAATTTGGTATTTTACTTTGTTAATTTTAAATACATCCTAAATACTGATATTTTTAAATAAACTAACATTAATTTTTTTTCATAAATAAACATACGTGGTTGTTCTTTAGGGCTATACATTCAAGCCTTTGTGAAAGTGTAGCCCGTAACTTTTTATGTGTCTAATATATAGTACAAATATAAAAGGTACTATAAATAATTACCATTTGCTAATTGACAGTTTGGTTAGACCATAAACAAATAAATTAATTATGTGTGTCATAAAACAGGCCCTTATTTAGGTCTGAAAAATGTCATGAAACAGTTCGGTATTTAGAGTGGTGTTAGTTTTGTGATGTATAAAAATATATAACCAGGAAGGGAGGGGAAAACAATATTTAATTATAGTAATAAAATATATATTGGGTCCCTTATTTTATTTTACCAGTGTTATTAATTGTATTGTAAAATGTAAATTAATATTCTCATTTGTTAAATGGTAGAAAAAAATATCAGGTGAAGAATTAATAAAGCTCATTAATTTTGATGATATCATCAAATCCATAATACTAGCTAACCAAAGGAAATTGAACTTTTGTTATATATTGTTCAATTTTTATAAGAAGAGCCTTTTAGAAACTATAAACACATTTTATTTTGGCCAAAATCAATAACATTTACTATTGTTATTTTAAAACTATTGATAATATCTATCAAAAGTGACAGCTGAAGATAACATGACTAGGCTTATGAATATATCAAAGTAAACTAGCAACTTTTTTTTAACCGTTAGATTAGCCCCTTCTTATTAAAGTTGGACTGTAGTCTCTTTTTTTTTCATGCAACCGGTGTTGTGGAGATATACCAAAAGGAGAGCGATATATCTCTAGTAATGGACCTTAGTAGAAATAGCTCGGCGATATTGCAGGTGAGAGAAGGGGAGGGGGAAGAGAGGGACCACGCCCCTCAATCTGCGCAATCCCCTTAGGGCTGACAACTCTCTTCGACTTGAACGTAACAGCCACTGAAGTGATACAACCTCAACTACAAAAAGAGAGACTTTTTCATGTGAGACACAAAATGTTTTAGGTTTAGTATTTTTTATTTTCTATTTTTAAGAAGGACGATTGTTTTGTCAATGAAAATGCCAAAAAAGATGGTAGCATTGTTTTAAGTCAATTTTTAAATCAAGCTACAGTATTAATTTTAATTGTCATAGATAATATATATATATAAATAAACGAAAGAATTCCCGAAGTAAAAATAAAGTTTGTTAGAAACAATTCTTTTTAACAATGGAAAAATTATTATTTGAAACTGTAGACTAGTTTATGTCTAAGCCCAATTTTTTTTTAAGACATTGTGGCAGTAAGAGATTAAAGTTTTTAAATAACGCGATTCCTATTAAAATTAGACTTTATCTTTGTAAAGCCTAGTGTTTCTATAAATTAGCACTTTTACGAGGTCTAGGGCACCTTAGCTCAGTCGATAGCGTGTCTACCTACTGAACTATGGGTCCCAGGCTTGATTCCCGGCATGGCCGAAAATCTACCATTGATGAAAATATGTGTTAACCCTTTCACATTTCACATTGATAAATTAATGGCCGGGGAATGGTTGTTGTGCTTGTCCTAGTCTTAAGTTAAATCATAAGAAATTTGAAGCTACGACAGGACTAGCCAGCTGTTAGTGGAAAAATATATGGCTTGTATAAAAAACTGACCTAGGCCACAGGTTGGAAAAAGTAACGGTAACGGTATGTAAGAAGTCTAGGGTGAAATATTGTCAAGATAATTAGGTAAGAAAGTTCGTTCTAATGCTGAAGTTTTTGAAATTTTGGTCCTTGGTAGTGCAGTTTGTAGCCTTAATTGATTCTTATCTCGGTCAGATGATCTGGGAGTAGTTTAATAAATATCGTTTATTGTTGTAGTTATCCTCTAGGTCTACTCTCTTCGCGCTAATCTGGCCGCACTTCCTTTAACGTACCTTTATCGCCCCCGCCTCTTAAATTAAGCCGTAAATACCATGACACTTGAATTGGAGCGCATGCGAATTTACATCAAGCTTGTATATTCTGATTTGCTGGTGATGGGGCTCAAACCCCGGCCGGGAGCACTGATTAGAATTTATCCTAAACGTTTCCCCACTCTTGACTTCATATGTTCGTTGGTATTTTACTATACCTTCCTTATCACTAGCTCATTAGTGTAATTAAATGTGTATAGCCTGGACAAATAGCAAGAAGTGGTTCAATTTAAAAATAAACATGTTTGTAACCGTAATAATAATAATAATCACAATAATAATAAAATATTTATCTATCTTAATAATTAACATGCTTAACACTAGCTTCTTTGGAAATACCTTTGTTTCGCTTAATGTCACAGCATACTTCTCTAACTTAGACTCCTCGACCCAAACCTACTTCAAAATTCTTAAGATCGTCTGAATTCCTTGCTCTTTATTTCTAGTATGAAATACCATTCTGTTTGTAGAATAGTGGGTTATATCTGACATTTTTGGTGTAATTTCTTTAACGGGCTATTAAATGGTTGATAGAAAACTGGGTGTTTGCAAATATAATAGGTCTAAGAGCGTTCAATCAAAGTGAATCAAAGTCGACATATTTTTTTCTGATTGTTTCTTGGCTGTAATTAAAAATCCTCACTACTCTTTAGTGTAGGCTATTCTTATTCCGTTTTTTAGTTTTTTTAAAAATGAATATTGTAAATTTTTATTTTGTTCTTCATGAAAATGTATGATCTTTGAAATCTAATTCTTTGATGAAAATATATATATATTTTTTTTCTTTTAGAATTTATCTCTCTACGCATAGTAAATTGTAAAACGAGATTAATCCTTATAACGATTCTTGGCTAAATTAAAAATTTAATTTACTTTGTTGACAATTTATGAACATCATCAATTTTAAATTTATATTAATGAGAGATTAAACGTTTTCATAGGAAACTGGCCTAGTTGTAACATTCCCAGATTGTGACTTAGTTGGTTATAGCACTGTCACTCCAAATTACTCTAACGCCTGTTTTCTCTGCCCTAAACGGGAATTCGTGCCGACTCAGCAATCACCAATTTTCAAAATCGTGAGTATTTCATTTTTTTTTATTACTGCCGTTTCCTTTTGGTGTCTACCTTCTTTTACTTCCTAGGCGCATCGTGAGTTCTTTTATTATTTTTATTTCGATGAAACTTATGCCCCTCCCATTCATCTTTTCGGCCAGAGTAACTTCTTGTGTATTATATTATTTTTAAATAAAGCAGAAACCTCAAGAAAATAGCGATTAAAATCGTAATAGGTAATGTTTTCAGTAAACACCGAAATGAAACGTTTCGTTTCAAGAGACATTTAGATAAGTTTGAGATAAGACGTTTGGAGGATTGTTATTATAGTAATTATGGAGACGGAGTTAAAAAAAAAAGCCGTTCAATTTCTAATGGTTGTATTGTTCTTATTATAGACTATCATTGTTCGTAATAAGGGTACGCACTCTTTACATCAGAATATTGAGGTCGTGAAACGTTTGTTATTTCAAGACTAATAATGCTGGGGTTTTTGGGGCCGGTAGATATCCTTAACGAGAGTTTAGGTTTGTTTGAAAATAAGTAAAGTAAACCGATAGCTTATTAAATAGATATGCTACTCATCGTCTCGATTTGTATTATCTTATACGGGTTCGTGAGAGTACACGTTTTTCGTTTAATTATTTTAAAAGCTTACTGTACGTCTTTGATCGACAAATTATAAATAGTCACTAACTCGTTTTAATGTCTTGTTAGATGTTCGTCAAAGTTTTATTCAGTGGCGTACTCAAGGACGAGAGGTCGAAAACAACATATTGGTATGCCGCTCTTAACCCCCATCCCCGCCCCTTTCGATACTCAAGATCGCAAATTATTTTAATTAAAGCTCAACATATGTGAAGTACGAGTTTAACTAGTATAGAGTACTAGCGATGTGCTGAATGTATAGAATAAGTTTAAAAACCAGACTTATTTTTCCTTTGATGATCTTAACTATTAGTGCCGTTTCACACGATAGGTATTTTAATCGCACGATGTTTTTGTCACGTAAATTTTACCCGCTGAGATACATTGGTTCAAATGAGAGCGTTCACACAGGGATATAAATAATCGCGTGGGTAAAATTCCTCTCAACACTGGTCTCTAACAGCCGCTTGTATCCTACACCACGTCAAAATCACAACTGAACATGGGAAATAAGGGCCAGTTTCATAGTCAGATTCAGTACGTCTCAAGTGCGGCGCTATACTAATTACAAGACGTCACCTACCTGAAATTGAATGGAATGGGCCAGTTTCGCATATGCATAGGTAGGTGTCGTCCTGTATTTAGTATCGACTCGCACTTTAGGCGTGCTAAATCTGACTATGAAACTGGCCCTAAGAGGTATTTTCCCTCTCGTCTGAAAGCAACGTCAGAATTGATCGCACGAATAAAAGTTCAAGCGACAAAAATATCGCTTGATAAAATACCTCTCGTGGGAAACGGCCCTAATCATGGTACCTTTTTTGTCACCTCATCTTACCGCTATCATCAGCAAGCCCGTCTAGCACGAGTGTGAAGCTTTATACTAGACCATCGGGCCACAGAAGCGAGTAATGTTCACCTTGAAGAGTTATATTTATTCATGTTTATTTATGTAGAAAATATTTTACCGCGCTAGCATCTTACTACCTATCCAGACTATTCTCAAATCTACACTAATGGGGTAAGAAAGAGGAAGCTAGAATTTGGACATACGTACAAAGGCGCCAGTCTCATTTTGTTTTGTTTGCCAGTGATGGGGAGGTCAAAGTTTGAACTTGAGTCTGGCATATTTAGATTATTTTCCTAATAGTTTACCAATCTCTTTCCACGTGAATTCGGGCACATTTTCTGTACAATTTAATTTCCTCATCGCCAATCCATAGGTGTGAATATTCGGACAGCTTGGTTTCGTAGTTAGCCGCAGAGCAGGCAAGTAAATATGCTTAAAATAAACTATGTCTTAAAAATTTTAGAATATTTATTGACTTAATTTTAACTATTAGGTAGATCAAGCTGTAATTAAACCAATAACATTCCCACACTCTAACTTAACAACAGTCCCATTGCAGCCTTGGTAAAATAATTATAAAACACCATTAAAACTTAATTAACGTATCAGCCATGTTACAAATCACCTTTCCCACAAGACAACAGCAAAACATAAATAAAATAAATTTTAGAAAAATAGACCTAAATGGACAAGGGTCAAAGATCAGATGAGAAAACGAAAAGAACAAAAAAAAACCCTATATGTACAGTACATTTGTCTTTCAGAAGGGTGAGGGGGATGGGACTGTATATGAGATGTGATTGAAGTAATAGCCTAGGATTGGCTGGGGCTATCTGGCTACAGACAAACCAATTCCCGGGAACAATCAATCAAAAAAAGACTCCGGGGACCCATGAGTTCCCATGACCAGTTGTCCGCTAATAACCTACCTCAATCTAGTGGACCAGGGTATAGAGACTACGTTAGGTAAACTCGTATGTTTAATCCAAGTAACCTGAGACTAGAGACTACGACAGGTTGTATCATGTGTTTAATACAAGAAACTTGGGACTAAAGACTATAGAAGGTTGAATCACGTGTTTAATACAAATAACCTGGGACTAGAGATTATGGAAGGTTGAAATGTGTGTTCAATCTAAGTAACCTGGGACTAGAGACTACGACAGGTTGTATCATGTGTTTAATACAAGAAACTTGGGATTAAAGACTATAGAAGGTTGAATCACGTGTTTAATACAAATAACCTGGGACTAGAAAGTATGGAAGGTTCAATTGTGTGTTTAATCCAAGTATTCTGGGACAATATAATACGGAAGTTTGAATCGTGTGTTCAATCCAAGAAAACTGGAATTACAGATCATGACAGATTAGATAGTGATCTCAAACCAAATACTCAATGAGCAGAGACAAGGTCAGGTTCAACCATATGCTTAGTTATTCAAAACCATTCAGGAAAAGTCAACCCACATCTTTAGATACATGAACAAGCGCATCAATCTCGTGTTGTACAGTTTCAGATGATGACGAAATAAGTGTTTAAATCCTGTTTTAGTTCTTCACTATGCAAAATTCTCCATTCTCCTGTTTGTTCACCCCTCTTAGCCACAAATATATTTTTAAGTACTTTATTATCTAAAACTTTCACTTTTTTTTTTCCGTTACGGAGTGAAATACCACAATCTACATTCGTGCAGTGCAACGGTTTGGATTGTAGTAAAGTACATTGTCAGTTTAATATCTCGAGATAAAACACTATAGACCTACGGTAACAGCTTACAAAATGAATAGCAAGAAATGTCTGCATGAATTCTGTTTTTAGCATAGTTCCCGAATATTTGAATGTATCAACTTCTTCAAAATGAATGTAGCTGATTTCTATTAAACTATTCTTTTGAAATACAAGGTTCACTCATGTACTTAGTTTTACCCATATTTACTTCTAAAACTACTTGGTTTTTCTATTTTCAAACAAAATTTCTACTTTACTTTTAATTACAGCATATCTTCAATTCTAATATGCACTTTTTATGCAATTTAAACATATAAAAACGTGGTGCGTCTTAGAATCGATGGCGTCTTAGAATCGCAGTTCTTTTCGATTTTTCCCGCGATTTGCACACGGCACAACACGTTTTGTTTCTTTGCGGAAGCCCCACCTCCATGTTTGACCATTTAAGGATTACTTGGGAAAGGAATATGAATCCTGGCTGTTGACTGACAACCTTCCGTTGACACCTTCCGGAAATATTAAGAAAGCGCCAGCATCACAATTTGCAAAATGGGTATCAACAGTTTGGAAGCTAATTCCAGAAATAATAGTGCAGCATTCATTAAAAAATTTTTTGCATCACCAACGCTCCCGATGACACAGAAGACGAGGTATTATGGGAGAATGGCGATAAAGACGGTTCATAATAATCAGACTCTGGATATGAAGTAGACACTCATATTGATTCAGATGCAGATATCTACGACTCAGAAGAATCAGACTGATATTGATTCAGAAGGAAGTGATCCCACCTATTGATAAATAAGATACTTGCCTGTATTGTATTGTTAATAAATTGAATTCTATAATAAAAATATTTTTTAGATATAAGATTGCTTTTTTTTATGTTGGTGGTACTGAAAAATTAAGGTGTCTTTCAATCGATGGCGTCTTAGAATCGAAGATATATGGTATCACCTCGTTGTCACCCGACAAATATACATAATCAACAACTGAAACAAGCCATTTAATGTCAAACCCCCAATGTTCTATTTTAAGTGAAAAGTTAAATAATAGATGAGATAAAGGAGTATATCCTACCAAGGGAGCCCAAGTGAGTTTTTCAAATAGAGGGTGGATTGGAGTCCCATCTGTTGGAGGAGTGAACCCCCCCCCCTACCACCCTCCTCGGGAGAAAATTTCAGGAATTTAACCTTGTTGGAGGAAATTTAGGGTCAAAGCATGATTTGGCGCTATAAGTTTCATGAGCCAATTTTTGAAGAAAAAAAAGTTTCTGAATAATTATCAAAAACTAAAATGGATTGATAGCTGAACCACCCATTAAAAAGAAAAATATTTCCACAAGTTTATTGAAGAAAACAAAATTAAAAGAAAGCTTTCAGCGAGTAAGTGGGAGGAAATCTACATTTTATCAATTTTATCTTTGTTAATTCGAATATTGATGATTCATAATTGTTAATAGCAAATTGAAGCCAAATCCCAAATACACAATTTTATTTTTTCATAAAATTAACAAAGGAAAATTAAATATTACAGAGTGATGAAGGGGCTGAAGCCCATATCCTACAAAAAACAGTAAAATAAAAAAAACACCAACAAAAAAGTTTCAGTATAAATACACACCTCTTGATCTATAAGTACATTAAGATTAAGCAAATTCAGTACCAATTATAATTGGTAAAACAAATGGGACCAAATAAACTATATTTGAACCACTTCAATGGCTGAATAGTCTTAAGCATCACTCTAGTGTTATACTGGCTTGTTGAATATGGGGAGATCGGGGTTCGAACACTGGTCGGATCTACTGAGGGTGTTTTTTTTTCTAAATGGCTTCCCACTCTCCTTCAACGCAAACGAGGGCAAGTTACTTATGAAATGCTTCCTTCCTCGTCCCTACTCTATTAGAGTAATTATCATATATGTCTGTAGGCTGAACAGGTAGTAAGACGTGGTGATATATAAAAAATAAAAAAAAAACTATATTTGGATTGTGAAAGGAACACACAAAAACATTAATTAAAGATACCATTTGGGGTAGGTTCAAGGTCATCTAGGCTGAAGGTTCAAAATTAAAGAATAAAAAACTAAACAGTAAATCAAGTAGTTAAAAAGTATAAATCCCTCCCTACCCACTTCTTTCGGAAAATTAAGGGCTTGTTCACAATTGTACTTGATGATTTAAAGCCATTGTTTCCTTTTGAAAAAGGGGTCCCAAAGCTTGGTCTCTCTGAGTGTGTCCCTTGTACACGTCACTTTTCTTTCCGACGCTGTATTGATCCGTCGCCCTCCCTTATCCCCCCCCCTCCCCGCTTAACCGCCTCCACCCGATAATAATATCTTACACAGTATGCAACCCTTCCCACATCTTCCCGCCCAAACCCTTTCCCTGTCTTTCTCTAGACATATATCGTAACTTTTCTCTCTATATGTGTGTATCTCTTTCTCTCTATATCTCGCCCTTTCTTACACACACTTTGCGTCTTTCGGACAGTCGGGATAAAAATGATGTCCAGTTTATCAAACTGGCCGAACAGAATAAGATAGCTTTTGAAAAAAAATGTTGGGGGTGGGGGTGGGAGGAACAAGTTATCAGTGTTTCCCTTCCCTCTCTCATTCCCCTTTGCCATCGATTGTTTTGGATTCATATGTATATAGTAGGATTCTGGTATGAAGACACTTTTACTAAACACGAACATATATGTTTTGCTGTTAACATCGATAGTAAGTGTATATATTATTAGTGTTTTTTATTGGTAGATCCTATTAAAAAAATATCAAAGCTACTACCTCAGATCATATTACTTGACGTATGAATATATGGAATAAGTTTTAATGACTTTTGTAACTGTAAGATACATTAATTTCTACAAAAACCTTACAGTAATTGAATTGACATAGGAAGACCCAGCTGGGATTTGAACCCCAACCTCTCCATCACCAACAAACCATACTAAATAAGAATTAAATAGCCAAAGCTATTATATATGCTTTTAGTGAGGATTACTCCATCTAGATATCATATTCTGTAAATTGAAAAATGACACGTCCATCATAGGCTCTGCCTTAAAATGTAGGTGAAGAATGACCCTGGGCACGGGACGAATCATGGATAGCTCAGTGGTTAGGGCATTGGCGTACTAAGCCAAAGGTCCCGGGTTCGACTCCTGTGTCCAGGTGTCTTTTTCCATTTTCATAATATGATATCTAGATGGAGTAATCCTCACTAAAAGCCTAAATAATAGCCTTGGCTATTTAATTCTTAATATGCAACCCCATACAATTATAATAATTGTACCAATGGCAGAAATAATCCAACTACCGAGTCGAAGATGGCTGCGTTATCTGATAGCTCGTGATATTAATATAATCACATACTTGTAGCCGATGATTTCCGCACGTCCATCATAGTCTCTGCCTTAAAATATGAGTGAAGAATGACCCTGAACACGGGACGAATCCTGGATAGTTCAGTGGTTAGAGCATTGGCGTACTAAGCCAAAGGTCACGGGTTCGATTCCCGTGTCCAGGTTTCATTTTTCAATTTCCAGAATATCCTACTAAATAAGCTTGACATTTAGAGCTTCGAGTGCAAGTCTGTGATTTGATTACTTGTAATGGGTTATGTACTGAATTATGTACGAAAATATCGCCCATGTGTATGGGGCATTTAGGGAAAGAACGACTCGGGGAAAGAATGCTTACCAAGCGAAAGTGCGTAAACCGGAACAAAGGATAATTTACAACTAATAACAAGACAATTTCCGCCGACGTCCCTTACAGAGTCGTATAAAATCTTTTCATGGGTGTTCTCCACGGTTGTAATTAATAGTATAATTCTTCCTCGTTAACTGAGGGTGTATGTCGTCTTGTTAGAGGTTATTTGTTGGGGAGGGTGGAACTATAGTCTGATACAATACATACCTTTGAAACTTTCTTGAAAGGAAATGTTGGGACTCTAAATTATGTCAGCAATGAGACGGTAGTGTTTGTACCAAAGTTTGGTTAAAATCATTTTTAAAACGTGTCCTTTTTTTCACAGCTTACAATAAAATAAAATAAAAGATATGTATTTTTATATATAAGATTTTTTTACTAGACTTTTTTTTTACATCGTACAGTTTAGGGGAAGTAATACTTAAAAAAATATATTTTGTGTGCCCTTTTTGATAAAAATTTAGACAAAGAAACTATATACATATATCTATATACATACATATATAAATAATCAGACATATATATATATATATATATTTTTGCACATTCTTTTTATTTCAAAATATTCTACCCAAATCCAACTTTTTTTAGTGTATCGCAAAATGTTTAATACACAATACCTCATCCCTGTTTCCAAAAAACAAGAATAAAGAAGAGATTTTGTGGCCCAACATTGAACAAAAAGTTGATACAAATCAATAAAATATGGCTCGTATATGTGCCCCTCTAACAGATTGAAGAAATAATATAATAGTACTGATTCCACTCAATACTATTTGGAAACAGATGTTCAACTTTAACCCCACTTCAAAAAAATAAGTAAAAAGAGATTCGTTGTAACATAATATAAAAGAACAGTAACTTTTTTTTGCCATCCATACAGATATATTTTTTAAACAAATATAGTACCCAATAGAAATAGAAAAACATTCTTTATTGGCATAGCAGCTATTTTTCCTTTGGTACCAAATAAAAAGTTCTAGTTCAAAATAGTTTATAAATGTGTCTAATACGTGGACTACACTCTTTTAGGAATACAGGATTTATTGAATATTTAAATATTAATGTTAGATAGGTCTTACAACTTTCTCTTCTCATCAGATTTATTTACTAAAACGTGCTTAGTTTTTTAGTTTAATTTAAATTTTATTTATTCATAAATGTAATATTTTATTTTGCAATGAATATCCCAGGGTTCACACGCATTTTAAATTAGTAATCTATAGTATAAAATCCATGCTATGTTTATCTATTTTCCTTCCAGAGGTTTTTTTCACACTTCCCGGTAAGCTAGAAGGTTGAAATTCGACATGGATTTTCCTGGAAATTTGAGAATGATATAAAAAATCTTAAACCTAAAAAATTCGAAACGGGGCTGAATCTTAGGCCCCAGAAATTTCCAATGCTTATTTTATGGGCCAAAAAAGTCAAGTTTGTCCGATCACGCTTAAATTTGATTTCCAGGGCTTTCTAGTATAGGTAAACACAGCCCTTTTGTAATTAATTCCAAAATTTAATTCGGTTAGACCTAAACCATAATCTAAATGGTTAAAAAATAAAAAATAAAATCGAATCTTGTTATTTTCTGTTTAGTTTTCAATAAATGTTATATCTGGGGGTTTTTGAGGCTGTTAAACAAGATTCCGTCATTTGGTTTTTGAAATTCAAATTAACTGACTTTCAATTAGTACCCAAATAGAGGATAGGGAAGGAAAGGGTAAGCATATAATTAGAAAAAAACCTTTAGGGGAGGTGGACAACTTAATTTTCCAGGAATGTAAAGAGAACAATCCAAATAACAAAATTAGTCTGAAATATTTTATGTTTATATTTGGGGGATGGTGAAATGGATGGGAGAGAGGGGAATGGTTTCAAAATTGCCAAAACTAAGATAATAAACTAGTTATTAGTGTGGTAGAAGATTAAAATTTGCTGGAAAGGTGTAAGGACCAACCCAAACCTTAATGAAGGTTTGAACATTTTTAAATTTAAAAATGAAGGATCCTAAAATGGAGAGATATTTCCTTCAAAATTTCCAAAAACTGAAAAAAAATCTTTTTGGTAGGTACAGTATAAAATTGAAATATTTTATTATATATAAAGTGTAAAACCCAAATAACCAGGAGTGATTGAGATTGAACACTTAAAATTCAAAATGGGGTTAGGAAAAATGGTTCGGGCTGGAAATTTATAAAACTAAAATTATCAACCATTCATCGGTGAGGTAAAAAATTAAAAATTTGGCGAGATGGTAAAGAGATCACACCAAAAGCCCAACATTTTTAAAATTTGAAATTATAAAATGGGGATAGAGAAGACATTTCCAAAGCTATATAAAAAACCTCTTTCATTAAGGTATAGAAGAGAAATTTTGCAAATAAATAGAAAAGTAAAAGGTAAACTTGCTATCTTTCCGGGTAAACGAAGGTTACACGTGTGCATCCATAACCATACATAATTATATATTTGACAAAATGCTATGTTTTTGGAAAAATATTATGGTATTATCTATTTAGAGTAGGGTCTATTTAACATTCAAGCTCCAAACAGACTCATTATACAATCACACAACTTATAAAACTATCTTAGTTCTAGAACAAACATAAAATCCAGTCTTTCAGCCGTTGATTTTTTTTTAAATCACTGCGTCATACTACCTGTTCAGGTTGTGCGCATAGATGATAAATATTATATTGTGTTAAAGATGAGAAAGGAAGCATTTTAGAGGTAATCTAACTACATTTAAATGGAAGGAGAGTGGTAAACAATTTTGGAAAAACCACCCTCAGTAGACCCAACCGGGATTCAAGCCCTAATCTCCCCGTAATCAGTAGGTGAGTTTAACACAAGAGTGATGCCACAGACCATGCAGCCACCGAAGCAAGTGGGGCCGTTAATTCATAAATATAAACGGGGGATACCTAGTTTCACCAAAGATATAATATTCGATCATGCTTGGAATTGAACTAGGGACCCTTAGAAGAATAGACAGACGTGCTACTGACTGAGATAAGGTGTCGTAGAGCATGGTGTTCAATCACCCTATGGTACATTGAGTGGTTTGAAGTTACTCGCTTTCAATACATCTGCCACAATTGTTCGTAAGTCCAATGTCACCCATACGCTTCGATTTACAATCTTTATGCTTCTCAATAGCGATAAAAAAAAAAACCCCAATGCAAGTCAACCTTTTGCCAGAAGTTCAATAAATCATTTCTGTTTTATTATTTATTTTTTGACATATTTTTCCTATCGATTGGGAAGGGGAAGGTGGGAGGGGGAGGGTGAATGTCAAAAGTTGAGACGAATCCAGTTAGTTATATGTCCTCGGGTTTTATTTGTACAGAAAGAAACAGTGACAGCGAGAATGTGCTCTTTACCATGGATCAGGGGACATTTTTTAATCGATCAGACTGTATATTTGAATTTCTAGATTTTACAGGATCTACTTTCTTTTTTAGCCACTTCAGTAGTCGAATTACCTAAGGTGTCACTCTTGTATTGGACTGGGGTCCTGATGGGGAGATCAGAGTTCGAATCCCGGTTGGGTCTACTGAAGGTGGTTTTTCCTAAAATGTTTTTCTCATTTTACTTCCACACAAATGCGGGTAAATTACCTATAAAATACTTCCTTCCTCATTTCTACCCCATTAGAGTAACTATCTTATATGCGTACAACCTGAACGGATAGTAAGACGTGGTGATAAAAAATATTTTTATTACTGTTAAGAGAAATGTTTCCTAAGTTGTGATACGCGTAGCTCAAGAGGTACGTGAAGGATTTCAGGGGGTACGTGACGTAGCAATTAGTTTTATTAGTAACAACATATGTTTAGAAAAAAGGTTAGTCTAATTAAATTAACATATTATTGCAGATTTTGCCATGATACCATGGACTTAAGCCTTTCTTTCCTTCTGCCATAGATTTGTTTAGCTTACCACGTTTACCACTAGATATTTGTTGAAAGCTGTAACGGCATAGAAAGGGGTACGCGACTAGAGAATGGATGATCATTACTTAAAAAATCTTAAAAAAATAAAAACATAACATTAATTTGATGCAATATAGAAGAGAATCAGAAAAAATAACACTTTAGATATATCTACAAGCAGTTTAGTAATAAGAACCTTAAAGAAAATGTAAAAAGTTAGTGATGAGTCGGAGCAAAAATGTTTTCGGGCCTATTATTTCAGTTCTTGATTACAAATCCCACCTACTCAAACAAATTTTAAGTTATTTAGTCATAATAATTATAGTATTTTAAAAATTTCGTTACTTGCAGAGTTGTAGCTACAACTTGGCCTGAACGGCTAGATATTCATCAATCTTATACAGAATGTCCCAAATAAAACCGGCCCCAAACGCTCAGTATTTCAAAGTGTGTGTTTGAAATGTGCGCCACCAGTCGCTATACATAGTTTCAATAAATAAACGTTTATCAGTCGGCGAGCGGAACTATGCATAGAGGCTGTTGGCTCTCATTTCGAACATAAGAGTTTGAAATGGGACATCCTTATGGTGAGATGTAAAGGTATGCGAGAAAAAGCCAGTATTTTTGAAGTTTTTATGGAAAAACTTATTTTTATTGCCAAAATAAATAAAATATAGCTCTAGTACAAACATAGCATTTAATTTTCTTTATATAGGATATCATGAAATTTAATGACAACTTTTTCTTTTCATCTAATGCCGCTATGCTCATGATGGATATTCAGGAACGGTTTATATCACCATGTGAAGAAAATTAAACTCTCCGATTGTACTGAAGCAATTTTTTATTTTATTATAGCCAAAAAATGTTTTGCCATAAAAACTACAAAAACACTGGCCTTTTATCGTGTACTCTTCCATACCACCTTAAGTAAGACGAATCATTTTAAAAATAATAAATAAAACATTGATATTTTAACTTAAAATTATCTATTTTTAAATGAAACGCTATTATCACAACTAACAACCTTTACTTGCATTTATTGTATATGGCACAACCTTTACCTATTCTCCATAAATTAAAAAAAAACAATTTTAATGATTTATAAACTAAAATATTCCAGAACCTTATATGCATTAAATCGATTAGTAAATAAACTAATAATCACACAAGAATTAAAGTGTTGTATACAAATATATATATATATATATATAATAATTTTCAAAACTTGAATGAAATCTTAACTAAACGAACGCAATAAACTAGTTAAACTTAATGCTTTTAAAATTTATAAATCATTTGACCTATATATATATATATATATATATATATATAATAGACCTACCGTAGGGTATGATTCAATTTATTCACTGAATATTTTTTTTAAAATAAAAATAGCTGCTATAAAATATATTCGGTTTCAAAATCAAAGGTCATTCATAAGTCATACAAAAAAATGTTCGTTTATAAACTTCCTCCCCAACATTAAAACAGTTCATTCGAGTAAATGAAATCAGGGGAGAAAAAAAAAGTGAAGGTTTTAGAGAGGGATGGAAGTTTGGGTCACGTACTACAACTGTTAATATCACATCCCTTTTCGATTTTTCGCAATTGAACGAGTAAGGGGGGGGGGGG
>CABFWB010000019.1:589289-610138 GCA_902151455.1 Timema bartmani | reverse complement strand
GGGGGGGGGGGGACTAAAGATTCGGTTATTTTTATAATAATAGAGTGAGGGACAGTGATACATTCCTTTCTGAAGAGGCTCTCACTCTGTGTATATATATATATATCTTTAGCGGGCTGATTATCGTGAAGAACACATCAGAGTTTTTCTCTTTCATAGAAACTGTTGCATCTGTTGATTTTTTCGTCTCTTTGAATGTATCCAGAGGTAAAAATTTGAGCTAATGGAAAAAAGGGGAGGAAGGGGATGGGGAGAGACTGGTTTTAGAAAGCTGTATTTTCTGTGGGCGATGAGATTGAAAGGTTGATGGGTGGCGGGGAAGGGGGTTTAGAGGATTGGGGGGTGTGAGGTTGGGGTGTGTTCGCTGATCGTGTCATTTTGAGCAGGTCACAAGCTTAGTGTTTTTGAAAGAGGGCGTGAGTAGAATAAGAGCAAGAGAACCGTTTTTATGCGCAATGTCAAAAGTAAATAAGAATCGGAGGGGAGTTTTGGGATTCATTGTTTATCGTCGTGTGCATGACGCTTTGGAAAGCTTGATTTTTCAAATTATTATGTTTTTTTATAAAATATCAATACAATTGGCATATGCATATATTATTTTCTAAACATAATTTTGACTAAAGACCATTACAATTTATTTATTTCTTATTATGTAGACCAGTGTTACTTTGAATGGACAGTTTGATCCAGATCTATATCCAAGAAAGCCCTATTTACATATATATTTGCTTTGACCCACACCAACGGGCACATAAAATGGGCACATAAAACGGGCACTAAATTTCAAGTTAATCCGGTATTTTTTTTTAGGTAAGGGAGAGGTTAGGGTTTGAATGCTGGGTGGTGTACTGAGGGTATTTTTCCCTAAGTGGTATACCCACTACCCTTCTACGCAGATTTGGATGCATTTAATATAAATTCCATCATCCTCGTCCTTATTCAAATAGTGCTTTTTTTTAGAAACACATCTTACTACCTGTTCAGGTTATACGCATATATACTAATTACGCTAATGAGTTAGTGTTGAGGAAGGTTGACTTTTAGATTAAATGTACCCGTATTTTCGTGGAGGGAGGGTGGGGAACCATTTAGGAAAATGCCATTCTCAGTACACCCAACCGGGATTCGAACCTCAATTTCCCCGTCATTGGCAGTCTAGTATAACATGAGTATGACGCCTTAGACCATGCTGCAACTGATGCAGGTAAAATATTGTTATTAAATGCGTGCGATTAGGGGGGTAGTAATAATTGGAGCGAAAAACCACAACAAAATGCTTAATTTCTTCAATAAAACAATTTAAGCACATCGCAACATTTTATATATTCCCCCCGCCCCAAAATATCTCAATCCAATCATCCTCCCCCTACAAAGAAAAAACATATACTATATCCCTTTCCTTTTCCTGTTTCTCGATTAAAGTTTGCCCGATTTCCTCTCCCTCAAATCGTTTCTAATCCAATGAACACCACAAAAAAGGTTCAAATATAGCCTTCATTACTCCCCATAATTCATCAGTTGAGGCGATCTCCAGCATTAGCATAGACAAGCATATGTGTGAGTTTACACAAAACACACACACACATATACGTTGCTAAACTTCGCTAAACATAACGCTTCACCTATCATAATCGCCGTTGTCAACACCTTTATTGAAGACATAATCCATATCTGACGCCGAATGCCCCTTCTAACACCCCCTCTTCAACTCCCCACCCCTTATTAGCACACTAAAATAGAAGCTCGTTACTACAAACATTTTAAAACACAAAGCTTCCTCCTTTAACGAGTTTCAAAAAGTACTTGGTTCGCGTGTCGTCCGATACTGTTTTATTAAACAATGAGCTGGTAAGGTATTTATATTAAGGGTCGGGGGGGATTAGGGGGTACGCGAAACGCAAACTACACACACGACCATCATGTGTGTTCATGTTGAAAGTGTGACGTAAGCCTATGATGTGACACACAATACGTAACTTCAGTATGTGTGCTCATATTTAGCGAAGCAAGTGCACAGGATGGCGAATCTCGAACGTAAATTGACTTGTTTTGGACGCCTAACGCTTCCTATGCGCGATGAAACGAAATTAAGTTTGTTGCGCCGAGTTTGCAAGTGCACGATGCATAGCGTGCAATTTGCGTGGTTATAGAAAAAAAAACCCACTCTTTTGTTCATTGCATAAAATAATTAATAAAGTGTGGAATAGTTTTCCTTCATACCATTGTTAAATTGGTCGGAAGGCTGCGCACAATATTTTGCAAACGAGGGGAAAATTTGTTTCGCAAGTTTCTACTTGTTACACGGTTCAATGGAAAATATTTCTTTATTTAAAGTGATTTCGAAAATAAGGGAGGATATAATAATACGGAGATGACTCATAATAGCTTTTTTATTTTTTTGAAAAAAATACCATAACTAATCAAAAATTACTCCTTTTAAAATTGCTTGGGATATTAAGTTTCTTTGTGCTAAAATCAAAGTGTATATAACACGGATTAACTTTTTTTTTTAATGATAACTGTACAGTTTTGATAACGTTCTCCTAAATTATAACACAGACTGGAATTTCCAGAGGAATATTTTTGAGTTACATTGAGTGGGTACACTTAATAATTCAATTATATTTCATATCACTACGTGTATTCAAAATACACATTTAAAAAATGATTGAAATAAAAATACATTATTTATTTTTATCTTTTCATAACCTTTGGTTTAAAATGTATCTTAATTATTTTAAAGGCCAAGTGATTAGTTATAATATATACAAATGTATAATCAAATTTAATCTTAAATCAGTAAAGTAAAATTTAAAACATGATCAATTTTGCACAAGATAAATTGATCTTGAGAAGGAAATTTTTAATGATTATATTTATGTTGAAATTTAATATTCTACACCTTAGCTTAGTCGGTAGCGTGTCTGTATACTGAGATAAAGGTTCCGGGTTCAATTCTCGGCATGGCTGAAATTGTATAGTTGCTCAAATATGTGTTTACCATTTCACAGTGATAAATTAACGGCCGGGGATTAGATTTTATGCCTGTCCTAGTCCTAAGTTAGATTGTAAGGCAAATGAAACTGCGACAGGCCTAGCCAGCCGGCAGTGGTAAATATATTGAATGAAAAAAAAGATACAAGCCTTAAGCTGGAAACATTAGTGGATGTAAGAAAATTATGTTGAAATATGTTGTAGATGAAGACATTAGTTAGATATTGAAACTTTTTAAAATTGTTACACCTCCACACTGGTAAGTGTGCAGATTAAACGTTAAGTTTATCTAGTCTGGCTTGCCAATAAGGGTAGGTCGTGGCTGAAAACATGATCGGGTGTATTGAGGTTGGTTTCTCCAAAATTGTTTCCCCTATTTATTCAACTATTCCCCCTCCACAGTAATGTTGGTACATTTTATCTAAATTTCACCTTCTTTAGCCTTAATCTTTTATTATAATAAAAATGCACCGAGCCCTGACGTTTAGTAGAAGCCAAACCAACAAAAATTTATTAATACACTTTGAGAAAAAAACGTATTCAATCACAAACATAATATACTGGTTTAAAACTTATTGGTGTAACATTCTTAGTCACATAATAAATGGAAAAAATTATACTATTTGAAAAAAAGGCTTTAAAGATTTTAATCATCTTCTGAATTATATTTTGTTTCCACATTACAATAAAAACAATTCTATTTTTTCGTAGAAATACTAAAAAGAAAAAAGTTAAATCATCATGCTTTTACAAATCTCGTATCATAATGTTTCCTCTTTCAATATATATATATATATACAACTTGATGAGAAAACCAAATAAATACATAGTTATATTGTTATTTTAAAACTAATAAGCACCAGGTTCTTTTTATCACCGTGCCTGAATACCCGTTCAAGCTATACCCCTATGTATTAATTAGGCCTACTCTAATGTGTTGGGGATGAATAAGTTTGAGTTGAGAGGATATGTACCTTCATTTGCGTGGGGGGAGATTGGAAAACCATTTAGGAAAACCACACTCAGTACACCCGACCAGGATTTAATCTTGATCTACCAGTCATCGGCAGTTTGGTCCGTTGCGAGTGTGACGCCATTGACGATACCGTCACCGAAGCGAGTATCCGGGTTATTAACAACTATAAATGGTGGAGACCCGCTACCTCCTATTGACACCTATAATCGAGATTCGAACGAATACTGGTGACAATAGAAGTTGAGATTGATTTGACCAGTGAGTTTAGTGCTTTAGACCATGGTGAGGCTGAAAGAACACAAGTAGGAAACGACTCTTGTCAATCGGTCAACCGTCAGCACACTAACGATTCAATACCTAGCTCACACTATATTAATGACGAGGTATAGGAGCCGTCCTTTACCCGCGCACAATGAAGTCAGTAACCCGTGATGCAGACAGAGGTTTCTGCCTCATTTCTCTGAAAGAGGGAGGGGGTTGTTTAGGGGGTATCGACGGAGGGTGCTTGATTTCCTCACCCCTCCTATATTTCAGTTCCATTCCTCGGTGGCGGTGAGGTACAAAGAGACGCCACACAGTAGTTGGGACGTCGTGACGCCCACTGGACCGTGACGAGTTGGATGCTGGGGGCGTCAATTCAGGAGGGATGATTGTTAAGAATAGGGTGGAGAGGGTTAGTTACACATAGAGAAGGAGGAACACATTTTTTAAAAACTTTTCCTTTGTAGGCTTGGTAATTTAGATTCTTATTTAAAGTATAGTGTTTTTTCAAATGGTTTCGTGGTGGCAAGGTCGACTGCTGAGCCTAAGGAATCGAGTTTGATCTCAGGGGGATGTATGTGATGGTTTTTTTTAGTGATTTATTTGTCTCCATGATATAGACTTCTAGTAGTGGACGTCTGAAGCTAATGTTTTCACAATGGTGGTAAAAAATAGTACAATAATTGAATATACATTATTGGTATATTTAATTCATAGTGTTAAGATAAATTATGCAGTAATTCATAAGTAAGTATTAGAGAAAGCTTTTAAGAACTTTTTAGATTAAATCTCTAATTAATAAACCAATAAAAGCATATTTCAAGAATGCCACATTTTAGTGACTTTCAATTACTATAAAAATCAGACTTTAGCGAACACTGAAGTAAATACGGGTTTGAGTGGTAATCGCCTGCAAATAGACAGTCCTGCAATGCAGGATTACTGTGCGTGCAGCCTACCAGGGCAGGGGCGCAACAAGTGTTAGCTACCAGGATGAGACGGGGGAGTTTAGTCCACCACAAAGGGGGGAAGGGAGATAAAACTGGGGTGGGAGAGGCTCACAGACACAATCCGGCAGACCAGTTACACAAAATATATGGGACTGTTGGTCTCTGGTTTGGTCGGTGCAACAACGACACATACTCGAGGAAGATAAGACATTTTATGAAGCACTTTCTGAACTTTCATACAAGTATGTTTACACTTTATTCTCCCTATATTATATTATATAAGTTATAGGTTACATCATATCCATTAAATCCACGTCAACTTTACTTTACTACAAGCTCTTTAGTATCAAATTATAATTATGTATACATTACAATGTCATAAATAATCTATATCTTAACGATATTAATAAATCTATATATATCTTAACATTACACCATATTTATACCAATTAATGTGTTTTTGATAGAAAAAATATCGCTTATATGGTCTAGTGGTCAGATTTCCTGGCTACTGATCCATAAGTTCTTGGTTTAATCCCCGACGCTTCTAGATATTTCTATGAATCAGTGGGTTTAGAACGGGGTTAACTCAGCCTCGTGTGGATAAATGAGGAGTTACTTTAATAAATAATTGGTGGCTCCGGTCTGGCAAAACTTAGATAACGGACGGAAGGCTCGTTGTGCTGACCTTATGGAAACCTCCATCCGCAAATGTGGGCACTATCTTCACCAAAATTCGGCGGTGGCGTCCACTCGGTAGGTATAGCTCCCTTGCGTATTGATACCTTGTTTTGGCTGAATAAATAAATAAAACACTGCTCCAGTAAATATATTTAGTTTAATTTGCAAAACATAACTGTCCATACAGTTTTTGAATATTTGGCATGGTCATCACAAGATTCTACTAGTATTTTTTCTCTATTTAAACATTTTAACATCAAATGTTTCTATGCCTAAGGCAAATATTCAAGAACTGTTCAGAATAAAATATGAAGAAAATGTGGCTAAACGCATTTACTATATGTTATATATTTTGGCCAAAACATAACTTTTACCATAAAAAGTGTATAAATACGGGTATTAGCTTGCGTTCCCTTACCTCCAAACTTAAACAGTTTTTTTATGGTATGCACCTTAAAAACATAAATTATCGAACCAAACCAAAGCTTCTTAATAATATTACAAGTATATCGTTACAGAATAATATCTTCATAAAATCCCTCTCTCCAGGGCAAAGACTGGCTTAAATCAAGATAGTTTTTTTTTATTAATCTTACACGTTTTACTTGTCTCTTGCCTTGAATGTTGTGGTTTTACAACAATGTGGTAATCTGTCTTCGGCAAAAACAACAACTCCATGGCGTCACCCGCCGATAATCTCAGTTTTCTAGATCAGAGCCCCTATCTTTTCATTGAAGTAACTCCAAATTTGTTCTCAACTGTGACAACCATATCAGTTTGTATTAAATCTAAATCATAAGTAGTTATCTGAACCGACTAATTATTTCAGCAGCCCCTTTACTAATTCTTCATTAATGGCTAAATTCAAATTTCTTTCACTTAAAAAAGCAAATATGCATATAAATACTCAAACAATTAATTAGACGTATATGGATCAATACCTCCTATAAGCTATAATTTTCATAGTTGAATTAATATGTAAGTGCAGTTTCATGTTGAGTAATATTTCACTTAAGTGAGAGGCATCTGGTCTAATTACTATTTTTTACACTGGCCATAGCGAAAAATGCAGATGAGTGTTTATTTTAAAACTATTTATTGGGAGAATAAATGGCGGCGAGGGGCCCAGAAAAGGACTGCGGTAATTAACTTCTATAACAACAGGTCTAAAACGATTCGTGTTTGCTCTAACTTTTTTTTTTTACATTCTATTCACAAAGGTGTTGGAGTTTGTAATTCCCCTCTTTTTTTCAATGAACACAAAATAACATCTTGCTTTCAATTCTCTTATCCGAAATAGCATTTGGATTTTGTTTTATTCTTCATCTTTTTTTGTCAGAACTGTAATAGAAAAAAAAAGAAGAGTGAAACGTTAAATTAACACCTCAAATTGGATGTATGATTTGAATTCAGATGGCAAATTGACTTTCCCTCTTCATTCTTTTTCAAAGAAGATTTGGTTCCACCAAGTCAAGTTAATCCGATTTAACTTTAAATAAGAGATTCAAGTTTAAGATTTAGTATACATAAGTAAATGTAATAGTCCAAAATTGAAAACATTTGATTAAAATGTGTTTATTTTTCCACTTATGGTCAGCATTGGTTTTTAAACTCAACAACCATAAGTCATATCAAAACAGTCATAAAAAATATTTTATAGTTCTAATGCTAACATATTTTAATTTAAACATTACCGTTGTATTTTGAGGAATTAATTCAATATATAAATATATTTATGCATACATAATAGTGAATGACCTTTCATAATCTGACAGCCTACTATATTTATAAAATAAATTTTAAACCATCAATATTAAATTAAAGTTAAATCATCTTAACTTTACTTGGCGGAACCAAATTGTCTTTTAAAAAGAATTAAAGAAAGTATATTTTCCATTCATATATTATTTGTATTTTTCAATAATATAAGGCGTATAGTCTGAACGGGTAGTAATACACTATGCTAAAAAACTAAATATACACCCTAGTAAATGTGAACTTCATTTTCTTAGTATTACCCTCATTCGTACCTCAAATGTATATATTTATTTATATTTAGTACTGAAAAAGCAAATCGGCTTTTCAAACTATTTCAAACAAACTGTGTGCTTCATACATATATATTGATTCTAACCAACCAATTTCATGAATATTTAAAGCTTGATTTTATATAACGGATATTTTTGTCTCGATGTTGAATTTACTTAAAACCTCCCGTTATCATTAAACCAGCGGTGGTGCTGCAAATGAAAATAAAAGCGAAGCATGTCATCTTAACATGTAATTTCGTTCCTTTTGTTACGTGACGACAAATCTGTTTGCTGAACTTTTAATAGAAAAGGCTTCAATTCAACGGGCAAACGTTTTCTACTTCATTCAAATCAAAATAATCAGACCACTTCTTTACTTTCTTTTTTCGTCTGTCAAGGCCTCGTTAAAAAAGAAAATGAATATATAAAAAAAGTAATTTCAGCCTTTTCTTTTGTAATCAACTTTGGCCACACATTAAAAAAAATTGTTTGAGCATTTATTTTAGACAAACTTGCTGAGTCTATTGCATATTTAAATTAGTACAAACTGATGAATTCTCTCCATTTTAAGAGCAGATGTTTAAAAATTTGAAAACTATATAAATACTCCTAAAACTAAATAATTAGTTTTAAGTTATAAATATATATTTTAGATAATAGGCGTGTCATGTTAAAGATGTTTAAATATTTAATGATATTGATTTTAACCACCTATATTAAAGCTTGTGAGATTTTATTGTTAGGTTTAATGGATACATTTATTTAGTAATAAAATAATTAAATCAGTATTCATTGATTGGTAAAATTAGGGCTAAAGTATTAGCATACCTACCCATTTTTTTTTATCTAAACCAACTAGAACTTTTTTAAATTCAAGCTTACCAAGCACTTATTTTTTTAAACACTAGGCTTATGTATTTCAATATAAAACTTTAACTATATGGGTTACCGTTTTATTTTTACAAATTTCACAATATATAGGTGTAACACAGTGCTTTTGTTTACAGAGCTAACGTCAAACGTTTATTATTTTAATGGTTTATAAATAGTATTTGTTAGTGTGACCACAAAGAAAACATAATTATAAACCTTTATTAATAATGTTCCTAAAGAGAACAATGTGCCCACACAGCTTAATTAGAATATAATTAAATGTATATACATCTGTTATTTTTATGACCTTAAACACAACATCTTAGACCAGTTTCATCAGATCACTTTCGAACGCTAACAATTTTTAATCTTTTTTATAAGTCCTACAAATAGTAAATATTGCATGATTTATCATTTATAATTGTATTTGCCGGGTATCTGAGAATTACATTTACAACTTTGATACTGAATGAGAATATATAGCGACAAACTAACACTCATGTGATTACCACCAAGGAAATGTAGACACAGAAAACCCAAAGTAAAAAAAAAAAATTAGAATAATTAAGTTACAAACATCCAATAAACACAATTACTGATTTTCAAAGCATCCAGGTGATGATCAAAATGGTGCTTTTATAAATATAATTTTTGGGCACTCTGTATAATACCTTTCTATGTAGCATCTCCTGAACCTGAATGTTTTCTTGACAGCTAGTACAATCCGCGAGGTTAATTTGTTTGGATCATTTGAATGAGTGCGATTCGGGCGCTATGAATCATCGCAAGAGTGCAGGGTCTAAGCGTCCTGTCACACAGACGCCCATTTCAGACAGACTCTCGCTGCCACTGACATTTAATCTGCGTCCCGACGCCGACAGGCTTGGACTGGGAAAAGGGAGGGATTCTCCTGCGAATGAACGCGACGAGGGGCGCCATTTAAACTACACTTTTGTGTACATAAAATAAAATGAAAAATGTGTCTATTCATCTTTTTATGATAGAAATGAATTTAAAGTGCTATTATTTTTAGAAAACAGACTCATACGACTTACAAACTAACTTAGCCTAGGACAGAAAACTTAACACCACACACACTAAAACCAAGAATTATATCTGGTCCAACACCTTAGCTCAGTCGGTAACATGTCTGCATACTCGGTTGAGGGTCCTGAATTTGATTCTTATCATTAGTGAATTTGTGGATTCCACTTTTCACAGTGCTGAATTAACGGCTGGGAGCGGGAGTTTTTGTCTGTTCTAGATTTATGCTTGTTTATAAGTCTTGTGCTATTATAATAATTCAGTTCATTAAGTACACTTTAAATTCCTCAAATAATAACATTTCTAAGAATAAAGACCAAGCACGTAAATTATTTTAGCACCGTCACCCGGGCTCTCAAACCAGCACCGTCAAGAGCCTATTGTTGACCAGGCTTATTACTCGGCCACAGGAATATATCATAAAATAACATTTCGCGATTGTTTGTTTACAAATTATTATTTTTTCTTTAGTGTGTCACACCCACATTTTCAATAATTCATCTATGAGATTAATTAAATTAACTAACTGTAGGTCTTAAAATTATCACAATAATGGGTATAATAATTTAAATCAACCAAACACATCTTACAAAGTAAGCATCTCAGATACGATCTCTAAACATATATGTATAATATGTATACTATATGTATATAAAACATATATTTATAATTATGTATATATAAGAATAATTGGGTGTCATGGACACAAAACTATCATATACAGCCGAATGAAAGTGAATATAATGCGTCGGGTTATAACAACACTCTTAAAGTGTAGCAAATAATTTACCAACAAGATCAATTTAACAGATGTTTCTTGAGAAAGATAATTATTTAATACACGCATCGGTGGGCAGTCTCATCTGGTTTGGTTAGAGGGTGGCGAAGAGTTTGGGGTTCAAATCATAACTGGATGGGATGAGGGTGTATTATTTCCCCAAATATTATTCCACTCTCTATTAAATTAAATAACGAGCACATTTACTCTAATTTTAATCTTCTTCATCCCTAATTCATTATTATAAATATGCAGATATACCGGACGGATAGTAAAAAGCGCTGCACCATTAAAAAAAAACTTGCTAATATAATAATATGTTACGAAAGAACCGATTAATAAACCTCAAATCAGTAAGCAAACACTTTATCCAGTTACTCAATATTTGAATTCGTAAAACAAACTTGTGTTTTCTCGAGATAAAGTCTCGAGAAAGAGGGTTGGGAGGGGGGGAGTCAACTTATTACTCAAACACAGTTCCTGAATACATAACTAGGGAGATCTGCAACAGTGAGACTTTGAAACCTGATCACATTTTGAACGCGTCATTTCGTTTCTTGGTTTAAAATGAAGATAAGGCCCTCATTAAAATGAAATTTGAAGACATCGGTGGGGGGTTAGTGGGGGGGTATATATGGGTCTCGTGCAATGTTCCCGCTGCTGCTTTTGTTCGATAAAGGCAGACGTAGCGCCATACTCGGGGTTACAAAAAAATAGATACCCAAGAAAATACATAATTTTGTTCACCTTTAAGATATAAGATCTTAAGACACTTTTATTTGTAATATCTTATGGTTATTTTAATTCCCTGTGCTAGGGTTTAGTCAAATAAAATAATAATTTTTTTAAAAGTCAAATATTCATTTGTAATAAGTTTAAAAACTGTTTAATTGTATCATACAAGTTAAAGTATCTTCGGCAATATTCTAGAGGTTAATACAAAAAGTTAGTGTTTTTTTTTCGTGAAACAGACTATCCACCACGGAATTGTAGGAGGCCTAATATGAATATAAACCTTCACTTGTTTCTTCCTGCGCGGCTCCCATCGTAACAGACAATTCCCCGGATCAAATTGCTTCTCCTTCCCCTTTTTTTTCTTGTTTCCTTCTTCTTTTTTTTTTCTTATTCGCGTTTCTTTTACCCCTCTCTTGCCCCTTGGGATGACTGGGGGGGTGGGAGGGGGGGTGCATAGGCGCCCCCAGTGGGTGAAGGGTGGACTCAATGAGTAGAGACAATTGGATTCTGATACGTAAAATTGTCATTGCTGCTCTTTGAAACTAGAATAATTGGCCTTGTAATTCTGTGTTAGAGCTTTGAGCGTATTAAACCAGTAAATCCAGACAATAAGATGGAAAGCCTGATTCTAGCTTGGTAGGCCAATGTTCGATCTTCAACTTTAATTGACTCAAAGTGTCCTATTTTACGAATAATCTTGGTTCAGCAATCCCACACTGTGAACATTAAATTTTCTTACAACGTTTATAGTTTCGCTTATTAAATTTTTATTAAGAAGTTTAGACATAATTAAATACTTTTAAAAAAATTTGAATATAAATATTAAATATTTTTTAAAAATTATTTGAAGTAGCATACTCAACGTGCACTTTCTTAACAGACTAATCATATCGATACTCAGCTTACAAACTAGATTAATTCCAGAAGATAAACAACGCGTAGTCCTCCAACTGACAATTCATCTTAGTGAAAGGTAAATTCCCGATTTTAATAAACATTTTTCAATGCTGGTAATCGAACGTGGTGCCTTTTAACTTAAAGAGCAGAAACATTACGGACTGATCTAAGGTGTTAGACATTATAATTCACTGCTCGTTAAATACAACATTTATTTACAAATTATTATTTAAAAAAAATTATTTGAGGTATTTAACACGAACTTTATGCACCGACAGTACACGCGTACCAATGTTGCCGGTAAAGGTATTTTAACATACCTTCAAGGGTTCCTTTAAATACCACAATTAACATGGGATCGACGGCTTTACTTCCTCCAATAAAAGTTGTTTGATTGAGGGTAAGGAATGCATCCGCATTAGCACAAAGGTATAATGGAAAAAAAATATCATATGATAGCAGGCGTTCTCAGTACAGTATGTTAAGATCTGAACCCAAAACCTCCTCGCCGGCGGTGATCAAATGTAATAGAAACTAATGCTTTAGACCACTTAGCCACCGCGTTGGGTACCTACCTAAATTAAAGATGAACTTCAATCTGTTAAATATCGCCACTTTTATAGTTAAACTAATACAAACCATCGAATCTCTATGAATACTTTGTTGATAAAAAACTTATCTGAAAAAAATTTCATTCCATTTTATTGCACCATCCAGGATATCGCATCTCTTACTTCCTGATTAATTAAGAAGGAAAATGAAAAAAAAAAAGAAAACATTTCTTAAAAATAATAAGATCTCTCATCTTTTTTAAAAAAGGAGATGAAGCTACAAAATATTTGTTTATTAGAAGAATCTTAATTTAGTTCCTTGCGAAATGAAAAAATAAAGAAGCGAGTAAGTAGGGTGGAATCAACACTAGTTACGTATAAAACAGCACTTCCGTTCATCCGGTTCCAGTACAGAGAAAAAAAAGGGGGGGGGTATGCTTTCAAAGATTGAAGAGAGAAAAAAAATTAAAATGAAAAAACGGTACTATAAAGTAATTTTTTCATCTCTAAAGAATTTGATGAGTTCTTTTCCATGTGGCTCTCAAAATATTAGCGGAGATTGATTCTTGATATTCGCTATATTTTTTAATCTTTAGAAAAATGGCAGATGATACTAAAAAAGGAAATACCTTAGAATTATTTTACATTAATATGAGTATATATCATGGGTACAACTTTTTAATATTTAGTTTAATCCTACGATTAAAATGTAATGATAAACCTAGTTAAACCCTCTTTTTCACTATATTTTAAACCTTGATACTATCTACCCTAAGACGTACGGATAAAAATAAGAATAAATTTTTGAACTATTTATTTTTTCCTATTAAAAATCAAATATAAAGTAAATACTGCCTTGGGTAAGAGCTTTAGTTCGCAAACACTCGCATAGCTTTTAAAATAGTTCTTAGTACACTTATGGTGTTCAAATACAACTGAGATATATCCATTTTTTCCTTAGCACATCTTACTACTTATCATATCGTATTTGGATACGATAGTACTTTATAAATTAGGAAGATAGACTATAGATAAAATTCATCCACATTTGCATAGAGGGAGATAACATTTATTTAAAAACCATCATAAGTAAACTCATCTGAGATTCAAAACCCGACTTATTCATTAGCAGAAAACCAGACTAGAAGAGCCTTACATTTTGTCCGCGTTCCTACCGATGCTATTCAGAATATATTTATCTTTAATCAGTAGGTCCCATGTTCTTGTAACAAGACGTGTTTTATTGAAAAAAATTAATAAAATTATAATGCACCCAGAATTATCTGCGTGACTACAAATTTAAGCTTGGCGTTTTTGTGAAAACTCTGTTTTATATCAAATAAAAACCATCCACCCGTTTAGGTGGCCTCGTGGTTTAAGGCGCCACACTCACAATAGACTAGACTGGCGATGACTGGAAGGTTTTGTGTACTGAGGTTGGTTTTCCATAAATGGTTGTACACCCTCCCTCCACGCAAATGCGGGCGCATTGCCTCTAAATTCAATCTTCCTAATCCCTAACACACTAGAGTAATTAGTATAGGGGCATATTACGCGTATAGCCTGAACGAGTAATAAGACGCGGTGCAAAGAGAAATATCAAGAATATCAGTAAGAGCAGTTGAAAACTTTTGAACTAATTCTGAAAATGACTTGCAATATTTCAAGTGTCGCATTGCAGATATTGCACATAGGTCGTGCCTTTATATTTTTGCTTGTTCCTAAAAAAAAAACATCACCACTAATATCTAATTGTTTCATTAATCTCTCGCTGGTCTTTTTACTAAATGTCACTTGCCTATATTATAGCTTCGACAATTAACAAGATTACTTTTTTTTTTACATGTGAAAGGCAAAGAAGCAATTAGTTACTGCATTCACATTTTCCAAATGACAGTCAAAATTTCGTTTTAATGTCTGATCATATTGCTGACTTTTTCATTATTATTTTGTTAAATGTCACACGTGAAAGAGGGAATTTTATGGAGCACAATGACATTTCATAAGTGAAAACTATTATAACTTTACAAATTTTCAGTCTTTTATTATTTCATACTAAAAATAAAACTTGAAGAAAAAAAATGGTGTCAAAGAAGTTGGTACAAATATTTATTGAAATAGTTTAAAACTTTATTAGAAAATGAAAACCACGGAGATATTAATCTTATATTAAATATAAACTTATGATCCTTCGCCATTGGAACATTATGGACATTCAACTGGAATAATAAAAACAAAGAGCTAATCAGCAAATTGAGAACGTATATTAAACGAAAGTCAAATATTTCCATTTAATTTAGCAAAAAATTAAAATAAGCGGGAAGTTGTTCCTCACCTCACCCCTTTTTATGAATTAAGAATTTATTTTTGTCGTATTAAATTTTATTATGACTCCCTAAACTAATACGTAATACATTTAGTTTATCAGTTTGTTTTTCAAAGTAAAATTTAACAATTTTTTAGACCACGTATGATATTTTCAAAATACTTATAATACTTTTTAATTTCAGCACAAAGGCTATGTATTTGTGACACAGTGTGTAGGTCTACAACTAACGCACCCGTCCTAGATATGAACATCTTACCTCCCGCGCCAAATGTGCTGGTGCTAAGCTAGCACTTTCGGTTTGTAAAATGGTAAAAGCTTGTCATTGTTATAAAGTAACTTTAAAACCTGCCATTAAACACCGTAACATCGTCCTCAATTAAGTTCGCTTCCTTTTATTTCTATTGCGTGGCTTTATTCGTGTTATTACTTAACTAGTTTCTAAAGCTAACTTTAATTACGGAACAAACAAACAAACTTTTCTGCAAATCATTGTTTGTCTGAGAAACAATACCGAGGTAAATGAGCCAATATTTGTATTTCACAAACTTTTTTTTAGAAACCAAAAAGGAGTTTTTTAACACTTCACAGAATTCTTTTTACTAGAAATCAAACCAAAAAAATACTACAAAAGGGAAATAGACTGAAAAAAAAACTTTGGGCGTTGGCTATTATGGACGGTAAATATATTGTGAGGAAGGCAGTGGCAAAAGGTGAGGGGATGGGGATGCATTAATGTATTTATTAATTCAACTCTCTAGTCCTATTGTGTTTTGACCGTGAAAATAAAATTGTTAACAAAAGAGAGGAAGACGATGGGAAATGGCTGTTCATTTGTCGGACCAAACTAATTATTTGCAAAAAGGATTCAAGTAATTTTTTTTAGGTCATCAAAGAATATTAGCCCTAAATAATGTTACTATATTGATTGGTATTTTATTTATTTTGTTTTATTATTTCCATTTCAATGTGATACAGTTTCCGTGGTTCCGAAAAGTGTTTTCTAAAATATCAATTTGACCTGGAGCTCCTATGCGCTAAAATTCTGACACAATGCGTGTTTTAAAACATAAAAGGGAACAAAACATGGTTTACAAAATTACAATAAACACATACACAATTTATTCGACAGAAGAGAGAACACAATCTTTCGCCAACTCTCCAAATTGACTAGTTTTGGGAGGATGTATAAACGTTATAGATAAGTACCTGGTTTGATCCTTGACCATGTCTTAAATACTTTAATTTAGTATTAATGTATAATCTCGTCATATTATTGCTAAAATATTAGAAGTGATTCTGTTGGTTCGTTCGGATAAAAGAGTGTTACAGGCCTTCATGGATATTCATGGTAATACATTTTACCTGGAAGTTATCTACTTTAATGTACATACACAAAATAAACCATGTTTTGACTCTGTCACTTCTCATAGATGGCGTCAATTGTGATGATTCTAAGCTAAATATATTAACCTTTTGTCAATGTTGACCACCAGATTTTTTTTAAAAAGGCATACTTTAAAAAGTTATTCATAAAGTACAATTTTAATTGGAAGGGCCTTCAAAAAATACAAACATATACTTTAATTTTGCAGTTAACATTAATAACATTTTACTATATTATTTGTGTTGTTTTATAGGTTTTGATAATATCTATAAAAAAGTGACAGCTGTAGATCACATGATTTGTCATAAGAATAAGTGAAAGTAGATATAGTAACTTTTCTGTCAGATAAATTTGACTGTAAAATACACACATCCAACTGATGTAGCTGTTGAAACGTCTATATCTAGAAATTCAAGGCGAGTACTAAAATAAATGAAACCACCCCCCAATTGTTGACTTGCGCCCTTATGAACCCCAGAGGCTAGGGTTGAAGTCATCCCCTCTGCCAGCGTTTGGGTGCTTTTCGCTGCTCTCCACACGGCTCGGGTTTGTAGGAGAGGTAGGGTGGATTGGGGATGGGGTGGAGGGGTGCTTTCACTATTCATTAAGACTTCATTAGGCACTGATAAATTAATTATTTCTTTTGATTGAGTCGCACCGCAATGTGTCCTGACAAAAACTGTAGCGAGAGAGCGGGTGAATTCTGCCGGAGAGACGCTTACTGATGCTTCTACTGTCGCCACTGTCAAAGTGCTCTCTTCAACCGTAGGTCGCGAGAGAAAAATCGTACAACTCGCAAATGATCAAGTAATTGCTTTTTTATTTTCGTGTGATGAATATTTTTTAAATCAATTTTTTGTTTTGGGTTATTTACTGTGAACTGTTATAGATAGTAGTTCTGTCAACAACAGATATAAATTCTTCCATTTTCTTATCGTTACTACAGTCTTACTAGTAGTTCTGTGAACAGTAGATCTCGTTCCCTCTATGTTATTATCGTTACTACAGTCTTACTAGTAGTTCTGTGAACAGTAGATCTCGTTCCCTCTATATTATTATCGTTACTACAGTCTTACTAGTAGTTCTGTGAACAGTAGACCTCGCTCCCTCTATGTTATTATCGTTACTATAGTCTTAGATTTATCTTTGGATTTCAAGTTGAAATATTTCCTATAATCTCTCCTTGGCTTTGAAGTTGATATTTTTCTTTGGGATCAAGTTAGACAGAAAAAAAAAGAATTCTTTATTCAATAGTTAGTTATATTAATAGAGACTAACCGTTATTCACGTAGCTTAGCATCTCTGTCTCACAATATATGTAGACATAAATAAAAATACGTCTTAGGTATTCAATCGATTAATTAGAATTTTAAAGTAAAATCAATTAAGAGCTATTAAATAAAAAACCGTTTAAGAGGCCGCCATAGTGAAACGGATAGCCATATTGAAAAACCATGCACAAAAGCTACTCGTCCTAAGTTAAAAGAATGTCCCTGCAAAATTTCGTTAAACTCGGTCAACGCATTTGAAAGTTTTTGAGTAACATGTGGTTGAGTGACAGATGTGGTTGACAGACAGATGGACAAACGTACAAACAAAATGCCAAATGATAAAGTGACAGCTGCAGATCATTTGACTTGACGTATGAGTTCGTAAAAGTATTTTTTTTATTCAGCACCATGTCTTACTACCCGTTCGGGCTATATGCACATGTACTAATCACGCTAATTGGCTAGGTATTAGTAAGGTATTAATTTATAGAAAGTGCACCCGCATTTGCGTGGAAGGATGGTGGAAAAACTACCCTCAGTACACCCAACCAGGATCATAACCCCGATTTTACCATCATCGGCAGTCTAGCATATGGTGATAGTGGTGCCTTAGACCATGCGTCCACCGAATAGGATCACGTGAAAGTAGATCCAGTAACTTTTACAACCGTCAGATAAGAGATCTTCGTTTGAAGATTGGACTGTAAAACTTATATAAAGTTGAAATACGGACGTCGAACAAAGGTATTTTGTCGTGTGACGGGTTGTTACCCTGAAACCGGTGAAACAAAGCCCAGTGGCTGACGGGCTGAGTGGTTTGGCAGTAAATGTACGGACAAATTAGTATGGATTATTTGTGAGTGAGTCAGTGATGTAGAATAGGAGACACTAGTCTGCTCGGTTCTCTCAGGACATCAAAGTGCTCCGAGATATGAGAAGGTATAATATATTTCTTCCCTCCTTCATATTAAGCCCTCTAGTCAGTGGCGCACCAGAGGGGAGGAAAGCGAGGTATTTATTTATCCCATAAAAAACAACAAATAATGTTATAATTTTAAAATAATGTTAAATAGAATCACAAACAGACAGGTGATATTAAACCTTTATTGAAGGTGTAACCCCAGATATAATGTATCTTAAGGTGGGAGATTAGGGGATGCGAGGTGCGAGTAAGTGTATTTGCAGTTTTTTTTTTATATCAAAACACCTTTTTGGTCAAAATAAATCAAATATTTCTCCAGTAGAAACAAAGAATTTAAATTTCTTCACATGGTGATGTCACTAGTTGTTGAATATCTGTAATGAACATACTAGCATTTGATGACAAACGTTTTAAATGAAGAGAAACAGTTATAATTATATTCCAGTATACCATTGACAGATATTCAAGAAATGTTGATATCGCAATATGAAGAAAATTAAAATCTATGTTTTATACTAGAGTAATATTTTTATGTTGGGCAAACAAAATATTTTGCTATAAAAACTTCAACTACACATTTTACCTTTCCTTGCGTCCCATAAACTGCCATTATAAACTTGATACTACCAAAGTGGTTGGTGCATAATGTACATCCAAAATAATGTATTAAATAATAATTTTTAAATGAGAAACATAATATATGTGTATGTGTGTATATTAATTTGTAGGTACCCTTTATGATGTCTTCACATACCTCGGGTTGAATACCACTGAAATAGTGAAGTGAAATTGTGCCGAATATATTGGATGAATTTAAAGACCTTCTCCCAACATTATATTCAACATATTTATCTGCATACAAAGTAAAAGTTGCCCCCAAATTACCAAAAGCTATAAAAAGTATTGAAATAATAGCTTTGATGCCTTGTATGCGCCATCCTCCCCCCTAAAGTAAATTTTTGGGTTCGTCCCTTTTCCTTATCACTAGGGGTAGTTGTTTGATAGCGACTATACACGAGTGGTTTGAAGTTTATATGGTACTTTATTAGAGTAATAACACTTTATTTAATAATTAATAATCACATCGATGATCGCATGGTCTAACGCATCACTCTCGTGTGTGACTGGATTTACGGTGACGCAAGAGATCGGGGTTCAAATCCCGGTCGGGTGTACTCAAACTTGATAGTGTTTATTTTACCCTAAACGGTTTCCCTTCCGAATACATTTATTTTAATTTATATCTTCCTCATCCCTACCGGATAGAGTAATAATCATAAGTGGCTAGCCCAGACGGGTAATAAGATGCGTCTCTCTGCATATATAAATGTATATAAAAATGTAAATATACCATAATACACTACACTAAACAACCAACACTAGTGTCAATAGAATCTTATCATTTAAAAAAACAGGGCACAAATAGTATTTTATTTTAGGCACCGCACATCTAAAAACACAACGATTAGTAGGATACCTTTTAAAATATATTGTTTGATGAATCCTCTTCTAACATACATGATTTTTATAAACCATTCTTAGCATTACAACATTCTGTATCGATTCAATACTACCCATCCACCCGACCTTAAGTCACTTTGTTACCATCGTTTGCAGATATATCACTATATAGAGATACATGCATTTATATATGTATGTATGTATGTATAAATGTGTGTAGTGTACTCGCCTTCCCCTCAAGCTTATGAATTCCATATCTTCTGAACGCCATCAAACAGATCACTAACTACAAAGGGTTTCTACAAACCTTCTCAAGTTGTCTGTAAAGAAAACCCGTGGAAAGGGCAATAGGAGGAGGAAGGGGGGTTTAAGAGATTGAAAAAAAAAAAATCCCTTCCCGCCCTTTCCATTTCAAGCTCATCTCAAACAACAATCTAAACCGAAATGCGGATTGTTTATTGAAGTAAAGAAAATACGGAACTCTTGTTCAGACAAATAGAAGTGTGTCTTTTTCACATGGATACGAGGGGTTGAGATACAGTGATTTAACGAATCATTTTAAGGGGGACGGGGTGAGGGGTTGGTGTGGTGTTTGCAACAGTTAATTAAAATGCAGGCGTAGCTCCTGAATGTTGGGTAAGGGGTGGGGGGGTGTTAAAGGATAGTAAAGTAGGGTGGTATAATAGGTGGGGGGGGGGGGGGGGGTTGTGTT
>CABFWB010000019.1:538694-587440 GCA_902151455.1 Timema bartmani | reverse complement strand
AAAAAAAAAAGAAATAAAAGGGATTGGTTGAATAATGAAATATATCAGATCAGAAGGAAAGCTAATTTTCGTGTCCTTACTATATAAGGGTGAAAAAGGAAAGTAAAAATCTGTTTCTTCGAGTGATAAGAATGAGGGTGAAGATAAAACTATGTCTTTTTATCTTACAGAGATTTACAAACAGAATAAATACAGTAAACATTTCTTTGAATTCTCTCTCTCTCTTTCTTTGGAATAGGATTTTGATGAAGTTTTCTAGAAGTTTCTTCCAACAAAAATCACAAAAATCCTACTGTAGTCTAGTTTATCGAAGATAGGTAGGTCGTTATTAGAATCACGGGCTGAGTGTGATGAGGGTGGTTTTTTACTAAATGTTTTTTCACTCTCGCTTCAAGTATATGTGGGCACATTTCCTCTAAAATTTACCTTAATAATTCCTAGTATCTTAGGTGAAAACTATATTTTATTTTCGATTCACTCATTGCATGTTGGTTTTTTTCATCCATGGATATTTTGTTTAAGTATTTAGGTACAATTTTAACTAACAATAACGATATTGGAGTAGTAATTAGGAAAATAATACAGTTAGGAAATGCATTTTATTACTCGGTTAGTATGTTGTTGACATCTCGCCTGCTATCAGGGAATGTGGAACTAAGAATATACAAAACAATCAACGTACCGGTTGTTCTCTATGGGTGTGAAACATGGTCTCTTACCTTACATGACAAAAACAAATCTAAGGTGTTCCGAAACAAGGTGCTTAGGAAGATGTTTGGTCCAAAATAGGATGAGGATGGGGAGTGGAGGAGGTCATATAATCATGAGTTACCTACTCTGTACTCATTGCAAGCCATCGTTATAATAATTAAGTCTAGCAGATTACGGTGAACAGGATATGCAGCACGAATAGGATAATCCAGGACCGTGTTCAAGGTATTGACTGGAAACCTCAGTGGGAAGACCTAGTCTTATATGGGAGGATAACATTAGAATGGTCCTGAAAGAGATAGGGTGTAATGAGATGGACTCGATAGAGCTAGCTCAAGATCGAGATGGCGTGTAATGGAAAGGACTGGATAGAACTAGCTCAAGATAGGGTTAATGTGTAATGGCGAGGACTGGACGGAACTAGCTCAAAATCGGGATGGGGTGTAATGGAAAGGACTGGATAGAACTAGCTCAAGATCGGGATGAGGTGTAATGAGGTGGACTAGATAGAACTAGCTCAAGATAGGGTTAGTGTGTAATGGCGAGGACTAGATAGAACTAGCTCAAGATCAAGATGAGGTGTAATGAGGTGGACTAGATAGAGCTAATTCAAGTTAGGAATAGGGTATAATGAGGTGGAATGGATAGAACAGTGTCATGGACGCCCATAAATGGGTGGTAAAGGGGGCTCCAGCCCCTCTGATCACTCTGCAATATTGACTTTTATTTTTGTTAATTCTTATGAAAAAAATTATGTAGTGTATTTGGGATTTGACTGCAATTTGCTATTAACAACTTTGAATCATCAATATCCGGGCTAACAGAGATAAGAATTATAAAATTTAGATGTCCTCCCATTCCATCTTTAACAGCTTTCTTTTCATTTTGTTATGTTTAGTAAACTTGGTGAAAAATATGTTTCTTTTTAATGGGTTCAGCTACAACTAAATTCTATTTTTTGTTAAATTTTCAGAAACTTTTTTTTGTTGTTGCGAAAATTGGCTCTTGAAACTCATATATTTAGCTCAGAATTACGTTCAGATGCTATAAGATTCCCTTTCACAAGGTTAAATTCCTGAAATTACCTTACGAAGAGGGAACGGGGCCATACTCCCGGCAGGTAGGGGTTTCCATTCCACCCCCACCCCCTACCCCCAATTTAGAAAACCCGCACGGGGGCCCTTGAACAGTGTGTATTCTTTTTTTAAAGTTATATTGTACAAACTAATTTCTCAATTGGTATACGGTGTGGCGAATTTCACTCCTCATTCGCCGCACTTGTGGCTACATTTAAAAATATGTTGCCCACCTTTGCCGTAATACGTGAATGTATATCTTCTAGCCCTCAGATGAATCTCTTCCTATGAAAATTTGATTGTAGATGAGCCTACAATCTTCTCCACGTGCCCATCGATGTAGGGTTGTATTCATTGAATTTTTTTTTGTTCATTCTGTGGTTAAAATCTTCTTTAGACATGAATGAACGTCTGATGATGCAGGTGTTGATGAAAACATGATCTACTGTGTGTCTGCCATGAGGGTACCTCCATTGCTGGTCCATACACACCATTCTATTGTCACCTCGAGAGACATAGCCACCCTCGCGTATCAAGTTATAGTGTTGGCACCAGCAGGTTATAAAACCTTGCATCCTTTTGTGTACCTTTGGAGATCATATCACAAGCCCTGAGGTTGCACCCAAGATCTTAGCATTCATACGAAGGAGACTTACAAACGAGCTATCCTCATTTTGCTTAGAAGATATTTTTTTTCGTGCTCAAATTTACACTCGTGGAATATTTATGAGAAATTTGTAATATAAAGTAAACGTATCCGAATTCGCGTGGAAGAAGAGGGGATATAAATTAAGGAGAATATCACCTTAAATAAACCCACACGGTATTTGAACCCTAACCTCCTCATCACCAGCAATCAGCACTATTTTGCAAAAGTGATTCCTTACACCACGTGACTACTGATGCAGGTAACCATGATGTGTTTTTAATTATAATATATTATACTCGATTTGCTAACCCATTTATTGTAGCAATTTACAAATTAATTTCTTCCTTCTTTTTATAACCTATAAAGAGAAGGAAGAAGATAGAGGATACATTTACTCTCTTTCTATCCATCTCTCTCTCTTTCTCTTTCTCTCTCTTTCTCTCTCTCTCTATATATATATATAAAATAGGCCTATTTAGTTCGATTCTGATACTNTTTAAAGTTATATTGTACAAACTAATTTCTCAATTGGTATACGGTGTGGCGAATTTCACTCCTCATTCGCCGCACTTGTGGCTACATTTAAAAATATGTTGCCCACCTTTGCCGTAATACGTGAATGTATATCTTCTAGCCCTCAGATGAATCTCTTCCTATGAAAATTTGATTGTAGATGAGCCTACAATCTTCTCCACGTGCCCATCGATGTAGGGTTGTATTCATTGAATTTTTTTTTGTTCATTCTGTGGTTAAAATCTTCTTTAGACATGAATGAACGTCTGATGATGCAGGTGTTGATGAAAACATGATCTACTGTGTGTCTGCCATGAGGGTACCTCCATTGCTGGTCCATACACACCATTCTATTGTCACCTCGAGAGACATAGCCACCCTCGCGTATCAAGTTATAGTGTTGGCACCAGCAGGTTATAAAACCTTGCATCCTTTTGTGTACCTTTGGAGATCATATCACAAGCCCTGAGGTTGCACCCAAGATCTTAGCATTCATACGAAGGAGACTTACAAACGAGCTATCCTCATTTTGCTTAGAAGATATTTTTTTTCGTGCTCAAATTTACACTCGTGGAATATTTATGAGAAATTTGTAATATAAAGTAAACGTATCCGAATTCGCGTGGAAGAAGAGGGGATATAAATTAAGGAGAATATCACCTTAAATAAACCCACACGGTATTTGAACCCTAACCTCCTCATCACCAGCAATCAGCACTATTTTGCAAAAGTGATTCCTTACACCACGTGACTACTGATGCAGGTAACCATGATGTGTTTTTAATTATAATATATTATACTCGATTTGCTAACCCATTTATTGTAGCAATTTACAAATTAATTTCTTCCTCCTTTTTATAACCTATAAAGAGAAGGAAGAAGATAGAGGATACATTTACTCTCTTTCTATCCATCTCTCTCTCTTTCTCTTTCTCTCTCTTTCTCTCTCTCTCTATATATATATATAAAATAGGCCTATTTAGTTCGATTCTGATACTGGTAAACCTTTTTTGACAGTTATATAAGTTATTAAAGCAACTTTCACATATTTTTACGTCAAATAATGTTACTCCCAGCTCACTTTTGATGTATATACCTATAAAATAATACTACCAATATAGTAAAATAATATCAATATTGATCTAAAAATAAATAGACGTTAGCATTTTCCAAAATGTTCTTCTTACCTGAATTCTACTACATAATATGTACACTCAGTTTACAATGAAAGGTAGCATTCTTGCCTTGCATGTTTCCACTATGATGTAGTTCATAATCTATGGCTATAGTGTAACCCGTAAAGGCATGACTGTTAATTTTCAAGAATAGTGGAGTGTACATTTGTGTGAATACGCGTATGCCACGAAGAAACTTTTCTACGATGTACTGAAATTTTGATTTGTACTACGATTAGTTTCATAGCTGAACACAATCAAACTATTCAACCAAATCAAGACGATTACAAAATAAATAAGTAAAAACCCTAACGAAGTAGACGCTTCAGAATCAGTTCTAAACATAAATCAAGGCTACCACAGACAAGGAAAACTTGGAAAATGCAGTGAATTGAAGACTGCCAAGAAAACCAGGGAAGTGTCAGGGAGTTTTGTCGTCGATCAAGGAAAATGATATATTTAGCTATCTAAGAAAGAAAATGGTCTCAGTTGCATCCTATTAAAAAACCCTTTACTTATTTGTTTTAAGTGCATTTAAAATATATAATAATAAAAAATTGAATATATTTGATATTTTTTATACATCTTTATAAACCTCGATATGGGTTTATTCAGGGAAAAGTCAAGAGAATTATATTTCCGAGATTTTGTGGCCACCCTGTTAAATGAAAGAATGTGTGCATACCTTCCTTAAAGGGTTTACCTAACGGGATGTGTATTACGTCACAGATTCCCGAACATAAAGTTACCACACCTCCTCCTTCCCTCCAAGCGGCTGTAGAAAGACATAAACCTCCCTCCAACAGGAGGCATACCAGAGTGTTCGGGGAGGGGGTCGGAATAAATAAGTCAAATTAAAAGTAATCGTTGTAACGGAGAAGCTTTCCGTAAGAATAAATCATTTTGGCAATGTTGTGCTGTTTTAAGTACGGGCGTGCTAGTAGGTGGTGGTGTAGTAATCAAATCTTAATTGCGCGCCCTGTAAGACAATACTTGGGGGGATGGAGGGGGAGATGATACGAGCTGTAATGGGAGAGATTTCGCTATGAATTGTCACGAAGGGTTAGGTTGAAAAAGACTTTAAGTACAGTGGAAATCTTTATCATTGTTTTTCACTGTAATAACGTAGAAATTACGTTAATGTATTGTCTTTTTATGTTATACGTAACCTCTCAAGTCAGGTATGAGGGAGGTAAATATTAGTGGAAGGATAGAACTCGTGTTTGAATGGTAGACAGAACGAGAAACAATTATCTCCCAACATCTGGCTGGTAATCGAACTCCGACCTTCTCATCACCAGAATACCAGACAAGACGAGTACGTCATTTTTATATAAGTACCCACTAGTGCGGGCTGTTATTAACATTAAAACACCGCTTTGTAATGTTGCCTAGTTTGTTTCTAAATAATGTATTGAAACCCTTTAAATTGTCGTACATAATTTAATTTTCTATTTATAATTCAAATACGTTTGTTTCTATCATAAGAATTTAAAAATAAATAAATTAGGCGTTATTTACTTTAGAATGAGATTAAGACTTTTTGTTTCATATTGTTAAATTTTATTGAATGGCTATGTTTTAGAAATAAACTATATAAATGAAAATTACATTTTTCAATAAGACTCTTTGTTGATATTACAATACTAAATTCTGGTATAAATACTTAAAGATTGTATGTTCTTTAAAAAATGTTCTAAAATAATTATTTGTTGTGTTTCTCGTATTACTAGAAATATATAGAAATCAAATAAATGGTACGAATGGGTTTATGCAAATTCTCAATGTAGTGTATTATCTGTGCACGGCTTACAAATTAATTTAACATACGGCATCATATCAAGCAATCATTTAAATTCATGCAACAAGTAAAAGACAAAATCATTTTAGGAACGTCACAGGACCAAATTAGAAATCAAATAAGAAAATAAGAATCTTATTGATCATCCGAAATGACCGCCAACTATTCATCAAATAAATACTCTTTTTTTAAGTTTAAATTTATTTATATTTAAAAATTTAAGAAAAACTTTATTTAATTTGCAAACTAATATGATATAAATAATTTATTTTAACCTTTTTGTGCTTACAATCTTTGCTTAGACCTCATTCTACATTAAGGTAAATGACTTGATATATTCCATTGAAAAGTTAAAGGCAGTTTCTACCTTAAATAAGTTCTGTATTATTTCCATGCTAACCCAAGGGGGTTGTAGGTAAAGGGTTACATACGTACTAAGTTGATGTCATACACTTGAAGAATGGCGGCGATGGTTACCCTCCTCCCCTCCCCCCGCATGCTTCTCAACTTTTCCCCACATCCCACGCTTTAAAAGGAAATTACAATGTATAAATTTACCTAAAGGCGACGTTAATGAAAATCTTGTACGTTTTGTTCTTGTGTTGAAAGTCTCTTAAACCCTATCGTATGCCTTTTCTCCCCCCCCCTCTCTTTCTCTCAAATTTTACCGCATTTCTCAACTTTTCAATAATTTATAGTCTCTCTTGCTCTTAACATATATTTTAATTATGTTTATTTGCTTTTATGTTTTATGTTGAATAGCTTATTTGTTTATTTCTATATATAAAAAAATAATTATTTTGAAATCTCAAACTAACGAAATTTATCTCAAAAGAGTGTTGTTACAACGACAGTCTAAATGTATGAAATAATTTCACCGACGTGGATTAAGCCTGGAAATATTTTTAACTCAAGTGATATGTTTAACATTGCACATTTGACCCAGTAATAGTAATAATCTAAGAGGTACATTTTAATTTGTAATTTTGTAAATAGTAAGCAAGCAAAAGACAATTAATTGATTTCCCTGGGTCACTGACATAGCTGACAGCAGAGAGAAACAAAGAAGCTTCTAGAATCTTCTTCATAGTTTGAAATCACCATTGGTTTATTTCCAATTAAGGTGATGAACGGTATGGAGACGCGGTCAATCCAAGTTCATAAAAAGGAATAAACTGATCGAAAAAGTCACTTGGTTTTCAAATTCTTTTCATTCTCTTTCAAATCCTGTGGCATATTTTACTGTATAATTATGTAATTTATGTAGGTAATCAAAATAGTACAAGCTGCTACGATATTAAATCGCAATTAAAAATAAATGGCAATATTTTTACAAAATTGTTTGTATATTTATGTTAAATAATATTTAGCACTGCGTCTTACTACCCGTTCGGGTTATACGCTTAAGTACTAATTACGCTAATGGATTAGAAATTGGAAGGGTTGAATTTAGATTTCTAGAATCTTCTTCATAGTTTGAAATCACCATTGGTTTATTTCCAATTAAGGTGATGAACGGTATGGAGACGCGGTCAATCCAAGTTCATAAAAAGGAATAAACTGATCGAAAAAGTCACTTGGTTTTCAAATTCTTTTCATTCTCTTTCAAATCCTGTGGCATATTTTACTGTATAATTATGTAATTTATGTAGGTAATCAAAATAGTACAAGCTGCTACGATATTAAATCGCAATTAAAAATAAATGGCAATATTTTTACAAAATTGTTTGTATATTTATGTTAAATAATATTTAGCACTGCGTCTTACTACCCGTTCGGGTTATACGCTTAAGTACTAATTACGCTAATGGATTAGAAATTGGAAGGGTTGAATTTAGAGGAAGTGAACCCACATTTGCGTGGAGGAAGAGTGGAAAACCATTTAAGAAAAACCACCCCCAGTTCACCCGACCGAGATTCAAACCTCGGTCTCCCCGTCCTCGGCGGTCGAGCTCAACACGAATAGCGCGTTAGCCAACTACGCCACCGAGGCGGGTATATATATATATGTTGTTTTACAAAAATGGTAAGATCCACTCTATGTAATGATGATTTAATTAAATTAGTTTAAAATTCACAAAATCACAAGACAAAATAATAGAATCCTAAATAAAATACTGTAATTACCAAACTACTCGTGTGTGTAACATTACAAAAACTTAAATAGCACTGATATTTTAATCTACTTTATGGCTATTTATATATATATTTTTTATCCCTCTCCGTTGTTGCACCTACTCTTCTATTCCATGTTCCATATTGTTCTGATGGCGGCGGTATTTAAATAATAGCCGCGTTCATGCCGTACTTTTATTGCGACAGTAGCAAGAAGGTTTTCTCGCTTTTTATATGCATTAATTCTAACGGCTTACATCTTAATTCTTTCTTCCCCTTGTTTTCTTCTCTCCCCCTCTCCGTACCATAATTACCCTAGTCCGTACACAAGTAGCTTTGTTTTTTAAATTTTTATTTCGTTTTGACTGAGAATAACAACGAACAATGTGCCAATTTATTTGAGTGATCTCTCATTTGAGTGTAGACCTATCTGCTTCGAGTTTTGCACAGAATTCATTTATTATAACCACATTGCCATTCATTTACAGATACAGTGCAGTTTTGATATTTCTAGTTTCGACAGATCAAGGTAGTGAAAAAATTTAAACCTAATTTGAACCATGTGTGGCTATGCGGAAAAACAACGATCAAAGGTTTTTAAGAAAAAATACTTTGATATTTTATTTCAAATTCCTCTAATCTCATGCATATATTTATATTTACGAATTAAAATTAAAAAAGTTTTGTTAACACTACCTCTTACTACTTGTATGGGTTTCCACATAATGCACTAATTACTCTAACGTGTTGAGGGTTAAGAAGGTCGAATTTGAAGAAAGTGTACCCACATTTGCGTGGAGGGATAATGGAAAACCATTTAATAAAAACTACACTTGGTACACCCGAACTGGATTCAAACCCCAACTTTCTCCGTTATTGACAGTCCTGTGTATTGAAAGAGATCAAGCATGTCAAACTAGTTTGATCTTAAGGGTCACACTGACCATTAAAAATACTGAAAGGAGTACATAAAAAATATGTATTGTAATAAAAAAGTAAAACTAATTCCATCTTAGCATCTTACTATTAGAAAAAGAAAATTTACTCCTAAGATATAATAAGGAGACCAGCACCTGCTTCGGTGGTCACACGGTCTAAGGTGCCACTCTCGTGTTAGACTAGACTGCCAATGACAGGGGGATTGGGATTCAGATACTGGTCAGGTGCACTAAAGGTTTAAAAAAAATGTTTTTCCACTCTCCCTTCACGCAAAAGCGAGTACACTTCCTCTAAATTAAACCTTCCACACCCTTAACACATTAGCATAGTTAGTAGGCCTACATATGCGTATTACCTGAACTGGTAGTAAGACGCAGTGGTTAAAAATAGGACAACATATTTTTTATAATGATATAAATAAGATAACATAATAAGATAAGATAGATAAAATAAGATAACGTTATATTTTTTACCAAAAATTTGAAAGTTTTTATTTACAAGAATAGCATTAATGGTGGGTTTTTATTCTTACGCCTAAGTAATTTTTATAATAGTTGACAAAATGTGTATACAAGCCCACATATCTAAGGGTTTTGGTTTCATTTCATGTACGAAATATACTGTTAACATACGTATGTACTGCCGAACATTGCATTTATTTGTAGCGCAAATTCAGCGGTTTTTGGGAGCTGATCCACGTCGAAGAAAGAGTAACCTAATTTGTTACACCAACCTCACATGCCAGAATTCTACAAATTACGTCAAATTCCCAATTATCACATTCCAAAATGTTGTGTTTTCTCGATGTTTATATGAAAAATAAAGTTTGGCATGCCTGTCTTAATAGTATTCGACCATCAAAGCGAATTTGAATTATTTAATTTTAAAATATAATTTAAGTCTTTTTTAAACTAAAAAACACGAAAGTATTTTTATTTTTAGAGTAGCTCAAGCTTTTGATGGTCCAGGATAAACCTGGACCTTCTCAACTTAAAATTATTGCAACTCTACTACATTTATGAATAATTGTTTGTCCTCAACGTGGGGTTGCTATGTTTTTAGGTATTTAGAATCGATATAAAGAAATTAAATTCAAATATTTTCATCATAGACTTTGTTGTTGACATTTCTCAAAAACACATTTCTAAAACAATATTTTTATTTTTATTGTATTATAATGTTACCTGATTTGAAGATCATCTGCAATGGTCATTATTATTTCCATTTGAATGACAGTTTTTATGGGAATAATTTATACAATTCAAGTTTATTTGAATGTAATATTAAATTATACCCGAAATAAATACAAGTTAGTTTTCAAAGGAAGACAGCCAGACAAGTTACATCTTCTTTCACTTAGTCTTACGTCAAGTGACGTCATATGTAGCCATTACTTTTGATATATAGTACTAGTATGCCTACCTATAAAATCAAACTAATAATATAGTAAAATGTTATCAATTTTGGCCACAAAACAGTTTTTATTTTCCAAAAGGCCTATTCTATGAAAATTGATTTAACTATAGATCCAAACGCTTACATTTATTTATGTTAACTATTCTACTTTGGTAAATTTACATATTTTTTTTTCAGAGGAACACTCCAACGTGAAATTCTTTACGAAATTATTCATCTTTATTACTTTTGAGATTTATGTGCTTCTTCTATTACTTCGTTGCATACCTAAGCAGTTTTTAAATTACGCCAGAAGAAGGCCAGTCATAAGACAGCGGTATTAAGAAATCTGTGTAATACGTAGCTTGGTTGGATATATTGAGGTTTATTGCAGGTAGGGGGGAGTAGGGGGAGAGGTAGGTCGGGGTGCCAGCCCACCCTCGCGCTAAATTACTAGTCACATTGTACTCTTAGGGTGGGTAATTAATGGTGAAATGCCAGGCCAACACTTTTAAGGGGTGCGCGGAAGCCATTGCGAGCCATTGTTTGGTAAATATTACCGCTTGTATGAGATTCAATAATAAAAGTATACGGCGTGAATGGTTGGTATCCAAATTACCACTTTGTGTTAAAATATAATGGTCTACGTTTCGGTGTAAGGTGGATATTTACTGTATGAATTGTCTTGTTACATCGAATTAGTGATTTATAATAATAATCTAAAATAAATTTATGTTACTAAATATGAATCACGAAATAGAGGGGCTCGGAGCAAAAACATGATAACCCTCAATTTATGGAAAAGTGTGTTAGCAGTGATTTCTGTTAGCCTAACTCTTGAACTATAGGTTGTTTTTATTAGTTAGGACCTTAAGCTTTGCTAACGTTGAGGAATATTTTAATTGTTTGTTATAGCTAGATTCCAGCTTTTTATAGACGTTTAAATAGTGAATATATCATATATATATGAGGTTTATAATGTTTTTGCCCTGACCCCTTCAATTATGATTTAGCAGTGATATGTTTAATGTAAAATAATTATATTCAGAATATTTTAAAAAAGTTAAAAAATATGGTAGTAAATTAATAAAATCAATTTTTCAGTTTTGTTTAATTATACTTTAATATCGATACATCTTGTATAATAATAATAAGTCTATAAAATAAGAACTTAACTTTGAGATTTTGTCTTGCGTTTTTATGAAATTGAAATATACTAATGTGTGTGTATTGTTTTTCTAAAATTAATTGTTTGTAATGATATAAGTTCAAATAATCTTTTTCACATTAATAATTTATTAGAATAGTGAGTAATATGATGTATGAATGAGAAAAAACTTGTTAAAATTTATCAAATAGTGATTATGAGTTTGGTTGATTTAATTTGATATTATTAATTGTTTATTTTTTAATATCCGTTTTATTACTATTTTTGTTCCTTAAGATATCTATTTCTAATTTTAAATAGCTATACATTTATTATTAATTATCTGGTTAAGTTAAAGAAAAGGTTCCACACCTTAACTTCACCAAATTAAAACATTTAAAATTAAAAAATTCTAAGTAAGCTCTTTGTGTATATTTATATATTAATCCGAGAAGAAGTCTTACACCTTATTACAGTCAGTAGCGTCTATTCCTAATAAGTTAAGGGAGCCTGGGTTTGATTCCAGATATGGTCGAACAATTTATTATTGGTTAAATGTGGATTTCTCCTTTCACAGTAATGAATTAATGGCCGGAGACTACGTGCTTTGTCTCTTCTAGATATAGTTTATAAGACGTGTGCTGATATGAGTGGGTTCAGAAAGTGAATGTTTTCCAGTGGTATTTAGCAGCAAAGGAATATGGAGTGTTTGAGGTGTACCACCAGATAGTGGTCTTTAGCAGCAAATGAATATGGAATGTTTTAGGTGTACCACTAGATAGCGGTCTTTAGCAGCAAATGAATGTGGAGTGTGTTTGAAGTGTACTACTAGATAGTAGTTTATAGCAGCATGTGAATGTGGAATGTGTTTGAGGTGTACTACCAGATAGTAGTTTATAGCAGCATGCGAATGTTGAGTGTGTTTGAGGTGTACTACCAGATAGTAGTTTATAGCAGCATGCGAATGTGGAGTGTGTTTGAGGTGTACTACCAGATAGTAGTTTATAGCAGCATGTGAATGGGGAGTGTGTTTGAGGTGTACTACCAAATAGTAGTTTATAGCAGCATGCGAATGTGGAGTGTGTTTGAAGTGTACTACCAGGTAGTATTTTATAGCAGCAAATGAATGTGGAGTGTGTTTGAAGTGTACTACCAGATAGTAGTTTATAGCAGCAAATGAATGTGGAGTGTGTTTGAAGTGTACTACCAGATAGTAGTTTATAGCAGTAAATGATTTAGGAGAGTTTTTGAGGGGTATACAGGGGGAGCGGGGTAAAACCTTGAAAGGAGAGATTACAAGTTATGAGAACGCTCTGGTTTGGAATTACAGCTGTTTTATTCACCAGCTTTTAATTGCAGCCTCCAACCCCTTCCTCCTTGGAGTTATCTTTCTCACTGAGGAACAATGCCAGCTTAGCGTAGCTAAATGTCCCTAGTGCCTCGATGGAAAGTTCATTAAGTTATTTTGTCATGTGATCATAACATTTCTTACCATAACATAGGTTCTAGCAACGGTTCCCTAATAATGGATTTTAAAACCAATGTTTGGAATTTAGCGTTTATTGAGCTAATAATTTTAATACACCCCACTTCGGTGGGTGCGTGATCTATGGTGACACTCTCCTAGTAAACTGGTCCGCCAATGACGGGGAGATTGGTGTTCGAATCCCGGTCGGTTTTACCGAGGATAGCTTTTCCTCAATGTTTTCACACTTTCCCTAAACGCAAAATCCGATAAACTTCCCCTAAGTTCAACCTGCCTCATTCCTAGCCTATAGTCCGAACAGGTAGTAAGACGCGGTGCATAAAGTAATAAAAGTATTTTATGTAAATAACTTTTATATAGTCTTTAATTCAGTGGATATTGAAATTGTGTGGAAAAGGACGCTATGACTGTTGCAGCACGCCACCGTAGCGCATGCGTTTCGGCAGCTTATTTATTGATAACGAAACCTAATCCACCTAGGTGGTGGCAGAGACAATTAATTGCTTGGACGGAGATGATTATTATTATAATTATTATTATTAGCACCGCGTCTTAATATTCGTTCGGGTTATACGCACTTACACTAATGTAGGTTGATTGTGAGATGAAATGGAGGACCTACAGTTTAACATTGGATCCAAACCACGGTGGAGGCCTGGCATTCCACACATTCACAAGTTGTGATCAATACACGTCTTAACAGAGGTGAAGTAAGGGTTTGGCAATCAGATAAATCTGTGGCGGGACCTAGGATTGAACCCCAGACCTCCAGCACGGAAGTCCGACACCTTACCCCTAGACCGACAGATAAACTATTCTTGGACGGAGATGTAAATATAGGGGAAAAGTCTTTCGGGCGGACTTGACGGCTGGATAGGTGCCTGTTGACTAATTCTACCAGAATGTAGAATGGGGCATTGGATTACTGAGCTCTTAGATAAATTAACTAAACACTTGTAACTAAGATGGGCAGTAAAATACGGCTCAGTTAAAAAAACTGCTTCAGTGGTCGCATATTCTAAGGCTTCACTCTTGCGATGGACTAGATTGCCTATAACAGGGAGATCGAGGATCGAATCCCAATCGGGTGCACTGAGGGTGGTTTTCCACTCTTCCTCCACGTAAATACGAGTAAATTTCCTTTAAATTCAAATTTCCTCATCTCTAACACATTAGCTTAATTAATACCTATGCTTATAACAGGTAGTAAGTCGTGGTGTTAAAAACAAGTTATTTAGTAACTTTTAGTGCTCTGATATGACTGTTGGTAACAGTCCTCCCCCACAATCCATAGCGCAAACAAACGTCGTGCAGTCCGCGGCTTATTAAAAGTTTGATTGTTCCCTCTGTTCGTTTACAACTGTTTTTTTTGTCTGTTTGTGTGTCATCACTGGCCAACCTCTTCAAATATGCATGGCGTTTAAATTGGGAAACTTCTCATCTCCCATACAGGCTTTTATTTTTCACGACTTCTTTTATTTTTTTACTCATGAGTCGTGAATATTTAATATAGGCGTGGACCATAAAGGTAACATAAGCGTTCAAGAAAAACAAACATAATTGATGCAAGGAAACTGGTATAAAGCAATGTTTCCAGCTTATACTATTTTTAAGAGTCAAGTTTTGTGTTGTTGTTTTTTAACTAAAGAAACAATAAGGATCTGGTTCGAATTGATTTATGATCTAAATTTAGTCTGTTGTTTTGTGAGTGAAAAGGTGTAGGGTGTATGAAGATTGTTTAGTTAATTGAACACGGGATTCTAAATGTGTACAATTTTGGAACATTCCGGCGTAAGATACTGACGCTTATAACCTATTGATATCGATACTACAACATTCACAATCACTTTTTTTTAACGATAATTAGAAGCTATTAAAAATTACATATATATATTCATCCGCCTCATATTTATAATTGGTTTGGAAATAAGGATGAAACTGATGAAATGCTACTTTAGGAGCATCGCGCTGTATGTAGCAGAAGCTTGGACTCTCAGGAAGTTAGAAAAGAAATACTTGGAGAACTTTGAAATGTGGTGCTGGAGAAGACATGAGGTGAACAGACAGCGTGATGAAGTTACTGGACAGAACACATATCTATAATAACAATAATAATAAAGTATTTTTTATTTAAATTGGTATTAATTATTGTTAATGTACCGAAATATAATTCTAAGGGAGATTAATGTGTTTTTGGATAACTTTTAACTCTCAGTAAAGGCCAAATTTATCTTGACCAGACATTTATATAAAGTTTTTGAAGATTTGTTAAATAAAAATACATGTTTAAGATAAGGATTCGATATATTAAACTTAAAAATAATTAAAATTTTAGAATTATAGAAATATATATCATTAAGTGTAGCAGTTTGATGAACCTCATTTAAAGAATAACTGGTTTTAATTTATTTACAAAAATCTTTAAACATAATATTTGATAACAGTTTAATTTTGAAGGGAAATAATTTAAAAGTGTACCCATAAGTGTGGAGAGAGAACGAAAAAACCACACTGATAAATCACATATAGAAAACCTCCCAAAAGTGCACCCGGCTAAGTCTGACTTCCCGTCAGCGTTTGTCCAGTATATTGGTGAGCCTGGCACATAAGACACCGTGACCACCGGGGAAGGTGTTTCCTTCATACATACTATGACACTTAGCACCACGTCTTACTACCCGTTCAGGTTATACGCCTAATTATTAATTACGCTAATGGGCTAGGAGTTGGGAAGGTTGAATATAGAGGAAGAAAACCCGCATTTGCGTGGAGGGAGAATGGAAAACCATTTAGGAATAACCAGCTCCAGTTCACCCGAGCAAGATTTGAACTTCGATCTCCCCGTCCTAGGCAATCCAACTTAACACGAAACTAGCGCGTTAACGAACTACGCTACCGAGGCGGGTTCCTTCATACAATATCTACTTTATTTTGTGACCTAGTGGCTACTCACACCTAAAATAGTAGGTAGATTCCTGGTCGTAATATTTTGAGAGGTTGTTTGTCATAAGATTTTTTTTTCTTCCATTGTTTATTTCTATTCTCTGCTTCACCCGCAACCTTTTCATCACACACATTCACACATACACACACACACATACACACACACACACACACACACACAGAGTATTCACAACACTCAAAGGTATTTAGAGGAAGAAGGCGATAAAAATGACCAATTTTCTTTGCATTTTTTTTATTGTTACCATTATTTTCACGGTTGTCGGCGCGAGTGTCGGTTAATTCCGTCATTGCTCGGAAGGCTTCAGTCATGTTAAGGTGCGACACTTTGCTCTCTGATTGACAAGAAGTCTTTTCTTCCGCGAGCTTCTTTGGAACGCCTCGCCGCGTCGATCAGTTGGGATGGATGTTAGGGGGTAGGGGTGGCTTTGTCACAGAGTAAAACAGGAAGGAAAACGTACATGCAACACTGACATGTGTCAACATTAGGTAGTGTTATTTTGTTTGTTTTTTGCGTAATGGTAAAAAGTAGCCTCTTTTAGGTGGGAGTGTATGGAACGTGGAGTAAGGGAAGTAATTTTGAATTTGTTAAAGCGAAACATTTATTGGTCAAAAGAAATCAAATATTTCTCCGGTAGAAACTTCGGTTTAATTTTCTTCCCACGGTGATATCAACATTTCTTGAATATATTTCAAGGGTATCTTGGAATTTAATGAAAATTTGTTCTCATAATTTAAATTTCTTCTCATCTAATGCCGCTATGCTCATGACAGATATTCAACAACGGTTCGTATTACCATGTGAATAAAATATTACTCTTATGTTTCTACTGGAGTGATATTTTATTTATTTTGGCAAAAAAAAAAAGTTTTATTCAAACTGCATAAATATTGCTCTTAACCCTCGTCCCCTATACTCGTACCTTAGTCGAAATAAGTTATATCAAAGATTCATATAAACAGTAGTCTAATAATTAATTTGAGATAAATACCAATTGATTCATGAGGCTCTTTCTTTAAATTCTTCAAATTTATGGCGCTTAGTTCATTGTTGCGTTGGAGCTGTATGTGTCCAAAGCGTCACCGTACTACATCAAATCACTGGTTTTACATCACCAACTTTTAGCACGTAGTATTTGTAACACATCTCAAATATATAAACCATGAACGCACCATCACAATAAGATCCCACTTCTTTTCAGTCTCTCGCAATTTTGGTTCTTTTCTTAACAACAGTGTCTCCTCCATCATTTTTTTTTTGTCGTTGAACACCCGTGGGTGTTAAGATTACTAGAAAAGCAACACTCAACTGGTTGTTATTGTCAAGGAACTTGAAGACGATACCAATCTCTCAAGAAATTGTCAGATAACTTTGGTGTCTTGTAGCGTTATTTGGTTCACTTGTTTTCCTGAATGTCCATCTCTACGTAAGCTTCTTCTTTTTTTTTTCTTTTTTTTTAAAATAGGTATAGTTGATAGAGAAATGGGTACTTTTTCATTTGTCTCCTTCTTCTATTCTTCTACTAACCTATCATCGAGAGTTGTAAACATGTTCTCGTATGGATGTTCAAAGCTTTGGCAAGATCTTTAAGTGATGGGAGTGAGGAGTCGTTTCGTTATTCTTAGCATTTTATTACGGATGAATCCCTTTCGGTCCCGGATTATTTTCTTGTGATATTCATGCCACTTTTTTTTTTCTCTCTCAAAACATCCAGCACCTAAAGGTGTGAATAATGCCCATAAAATTTTGAGACGCGTCACATTTAGGTTTTGTAGGCTTACCTCTTCTTGCGTCGGTACTGTTTGTGTAATTAGTTTTCCACAAATAAGAATAAGCTTCTACGCGTCTGCAAATAGCAATATGATAAAATAAATGGACTTCACGATCGGAAGTACTTTCTCTCATAGAAGATTACGGTATAGAAAGGATGTTAACAGTAAATTGCCCTTAAATAAGTTTTCACAAAAAAAATATTGTATAATCAGGTGAAACATTGGTATTTGAACCTTTTATACAAAAAAATAGAATTTTAAAAACACAGTCTTTAGGAATATTGTAGATTTTATTTAACACGCTAGACAATCCACATTTATCAATATTGTACTAAATAGTTAAAACAATTGATGAAAAATCGCAAATTTACAAAAATCAGTCATAAGTAAACTACTTTTAATCTTGGAGCTAGAATATAAATCCCCACTGCAGATCTAGGTATGACCCTAACAATTCAAAACATTTAGTTTGAGCAAAATCAATCACACCATTTCGTATCTAACCCCAGAAACAGATATACAGACATACATACATTGGGACATACAAAATTGAAACACTCAAAAGTTTGGAGTCACGTAAAATGTCTAGCTACATCACAATCGTAAAAACATAGTCAAATATTATTAATGTTGACTTTCTTTTAGTATTCTATAGTTGGCTCTTCTGTGAAAATTGAAATATATCATAGATCGTGTGATATTGGGCATTAATTCCTATTCCAACCCTGAATTAATCTATGTTGTGTAACAGTGTTGGTTTATTTGGACTTACTTTAAATGCCTCCTCCTCCCTTCTTCCAAAGCTCTCCTCTCCCTTAACTTCTAACTCAATGTGTTATCTCACCCTGAAAGATAACAACTATGTACAAACAATGACTATGATAAACTTCGTAGGGGTGAAGGTGGAAATTTTGTCTGGACACTTCATTTCAACCACAAAAGAGGAAAGAGTCTATATCCAAATCCCAATATTGTATTCGATAGTTCGTATTTCATTTAATACCCATGTCAAAATAATATCTACCTAACATTTTTTATACATTCAATTTTTCTTTGTAATTTTTGAGGAATTTTTTCCCAAAATTTCTATAGACAATGTTCGACGTCTTGTTAGATAATAATTATTCTCTCTCTGGTAGTTACGGTGTTTATTCTTACTACGCCTGTGTTATAGAGGTCAGAGGAAATTGTTAAAGCTGCAGAAAACCCCTGTTATTGTTTAGTTTGTGATGTCAGCACTTTGTGATGGTTTACATGGTACCGGCGCATGTGTGGACTTTCACACACTCCACGTGAAGGAGGAGAATTAGTTTTTTACTTCACACGTAACTTTGGGTATTACTCTTTGGATATGATCTACATTTTTGCTCTAATAACTCTTTTGTATAATGTGTATTTGGTTTTAAATACTATATTTTCTTTGAATTTTTTTTACCACTGTGTCTTACTACCTGTTCAGGTATAAGTATATTTGATAATTATACTATAATAGGGTAGGGATGAGGAGGGAAGTATTTTACAGGTAATATCCCCGCATTTGCGTGGAAGGAGAGGGGGAAACCATTTTGGGAAAAGCACCCTCAATAGACCCGATCAGGATTCGAAGCCCGATTTTCCAGTAATTAACTGGCCAGTCTAAAACGGGAATAATGTTTTAGATCATGTGAGCACTGAAGCGGGGTTCTTTGCAATACATTTCAGGCTATGCCTAGTGTTTGAATTTTAAAGAAACGGTGGGCGTCTTAGTAAATACAAACATAATTTTTATGTGGCAAAAATTGGTTAAATTTTCCTAATTATTTGTGTTACTTTATAGATATTGGTTATATATTCAAAAAGTGATAGCTGCAAATAACATAAACTGACGTATAAATACGTGAAATTAGATCTAGTAGCTCTATCTGTCAGATTTATATGAAAATTTTACTCTTATAAATTGGTATTCGTGTAAAGTAATATATTATTATGAATGAATCAAGGCTTTAAAAGTACCAGTAATAATTAAAACTTCTTTATATTATATTTATGTCATATATCTAACATTCATTTGACGTAATAAGACGAAGTGGGGATTGGCTTGATACTGAAGAAGGATTTAACATTTAATTAAAACCACACCGGTGGCCACTGAGTACAAAACGTCAGAGTCGTTTCAGAAAGACTTGCAGGTTAGATTATATTTAATAATAATCTTAATATATTGTAGATAATTAAGTAAATAGATAACAAGATTATTGAAAATAAACTTAAAACTAGGGAATTGGTTGTCCAAGTATTATTTCTAATGTTAAAACAGTTTCCAAGGGCACTAAATGTAGTTTGGGATTATTAGCGCGTAGCAGCAGATTTGAAGTGAATGCCGGTTGGTTCACATTCCACCCGCGTTTTGTGACACGTGAAGGTGAAAGTTAGACCTCGCCAAGATTAGAACCAAAGTAATTTGGAGGTGGTTTGGCAACTCTTGCATATCTTACTCACTGCAGAAGACTTTTGATTAAATGCCTAGACATTTATGTTTAAAATGCATAAGTTCAACAGATAGGCTCAGTCGGTAACGCATCTACCTACTGAGCTAAGATTCTTGGATTATATTCATGCCATGGCCGAAAATTATACATTAGCGAAATTGAAGTTCCCTTTCATAGTGATGAATTAACGGCTGGGGGGCTAGGTTCTGTGTCTTTTCCAGATTTAAGTTAGTCCTGTGCTGATATAATCATTCGGTTCAGAAAGTGAACATTAAATACCTCAAATAAAAATATCTATAATTTATATTTTCATGGTTAGTTAAAAAAGAAATTGCACGAAACGATAAACATATCCAAGTAGAGGGTTAATATCTCATCAGGTTTAAAAAGCACACCAATCTTTGGATTATGTTAATTAAAGCGAGTGATATAGAAACAAACTGCCTCCCTCCTTAACTCGTTGTAGCAAGAGAAGGGCAAGTTTTTCAAGGGGAATTTAGTAAATAACCCAGTGCCCACCACTGTAATTATAATGGGGCAATAACATTGCATTGCAGGCGTTAAAACACTTGGGCCGGACGCGTGGAGTGAGGTCGTAGTAATAATAATATCTGCACACAATGGAATCAGCCGGGTCCATCGGGTGGCACCTGATGCTGCTGGCACGCCTTGCAAACTGCCAACCTTCCCGAGATATCACTAACACACGCTATACGTGAATAGGTCTGTTTTCATAAACACGCACTAATGTTTTATTTAAAACTAGACCGCTGGGATGTATACATGTTTTAAAATACAAAATCTAATATATATTTCTTTCTTGCGTGAAAATGATGGAACTATTAAACTACTATAAATCCACGTGGCTGACTCACTCACTCACTCACTCACTCACTCACTCACTCACTCACTCACTAAAATTAATGTTTACCCACTTTCAGATGAGCTAGAAACTTAAAATTTGCCAAACTTATAGTTTCTAGCCTGTAACCTACGGGAAAATTCCAAAAAGTTAAAAAAATTTAATTGTTAACCCACAAATATTAAAAATGGTGGAGCAACTTTAAAGTCGGTGCGGACCTTTCTTTGGAGGTTTCTTGTGGCTAAACGGTAAGACCTATCAAAAAACGGACTGCACAAACGCAACGGATTTGGTGAGATCCACAAGTTTGGTCCTATTACTTTTTGTCGTATCTCCATCGGTTATACCTTAGATAGAGCTATATTTTTCGATTTTTGGTAAATTTTGCACATTTTCCACAAATTTTTTAATTTTCTGACACAATTATGGGACAGCTAGAATTATAGTTCAGCCTATCCATACATTAATAATTACTTTAACTTAACAGCTGTTGCATATTTGTCAAGGGTGACCTGGAATTTCATGAAAACCTTTTTTTTTTCATTTAAAATGTTTCTCTTCTAATGCCGCTATGCTCATGACAGATATTCAACAACTGTTGATATCACTATGTGAAGAAAATAAACTCTTTGTTTCTACTGGAACAATATTTTTAATATTTTGGTTAAAGAAATGTTTTTTCTATAAAAACGTTAAAAAAAACTGCCCTTAACTCGCGTTCCCTACACTCCCTCCTTAAGTAGAAGGAAACGCTGACTGGTAGAAAATGTTAATTAATGATCTATTGACTTTTAGCTGTGCGGTACTACTAATTAGTACAATCGGTAGTGAGAATCGAGTTCCACTCAAAGTCCTTCATACAGATCCCACTCTTCTATGTGAAACCTCTTACTATCCTTTTAGAGATAAAAGGTCATTCATTGTTGTACATATCACATGGATTACAAAAAAAGAAAAGAAAAAAAGGTTAGGTGAGTAATAATCATTCATTACACAAAACATTAATTTTAATTACGTTTTGAAACAATCCAGTTATTGTTAGCATGACGGACAATCCTTAAATGAATCGTGACCGTTTTATTAAATAGACTCGTCAGTTTCATCGGGTTCTTGTAGCGCATCTACGCGATTGTTCCATTGTTATATTCTTAATTCCTTTCACTTGTCATTATTAAAACTTAAACTTCCATTAGCCTACAATTTGGACCAGAGGCTCTGCAGAAAGTGATCACCCCTCCTCCTCCCCCCCCCACAAGTCGCTGATGCACGTGTTAATGTTGAGGGGAGGGGCTGGTCCGGAGCTATTAGTGATACTGTTCATTGTTTTTACTCTGTGCCTAAGGATGGTTTCAACCCTACCTACGTCCTGAAGATGTAAGGGATGAAAGGGTTGAAATCATCCCTTCCTCTAATGACAGGGCGGTATTGTGACTCGATGTTATGGTAAGGAAAGTCTTTCAATTATATTTGAGATAACGCTATTACTATGGCAATAGGGTTCCGCTTAGTTTAATAAGTAGCAATTATTTTTAAAAAGGTTTAATATAATTTTTTTATGTATTTTAGTGTAATTGCAACATTGTTTATTGATAACTAATAGTCTATGGTAAAAATAAGTTTGATGATAGTGAAACTTTAAGGTAAATACTCCAAAATTTGTTAATAGAATGGAATGGAAAACCACTTTGAGGCTGTAAAAAAAAGCCTGATACACCGATTTGGAATTTAGGAGTCTGTCTCACCCCAAAGATAACACCTAAATCAGGTAGATAATACAATCCAAATCAGATATCGCATCGGTAAGCTTTCTCTATTGTGTTAAAAAAAAACACATTGGAATTGAGACCAGTTTCATTTAATGATGTGAAAAAAAATAAAAAATAATATTAAAAAAGTGAAATCATATTATTAAACTGACCGCAATATTACTTCTGTCATGGAATTACTCATAAAACCATACTTCGATATGTCTTCTGGTTCAAGCGTAATCTTCCAAGCTAGGTTGTATCTTATGCAGACTTCAAGTTGATATCGCCTTCTGCTCTACTTAAAGTTTTTACAGAGGGGAAAAAAGTAATAGTTTTCGTGTTTACATTCCTATATTGTGTAATAGTTCATCGTTTGTTACCTATTATAGCCAAGGAAAAGAAAGAGAGGTTCCATAACTCTAATTTTTAGGGGTAGAGAGTTTAAATGAATGTGTATGTCATTTTTAATCTCAAATAAATAAAGGAGTAGGTCTATGCATTATGTGTAGTATTATGTATCGTATTTATGGTATTCTCCTGATTCCGAACAGTCTTGAATGCGAACATGAGATTTTTTATATATAGGGAGGAGTCCAGATTTCGGACACGCCATGTTACTATGTCATTTCACCCCTTATTATATAATAGAGGCGTTACACGGGGGCTTAGCAGCCGTACGTTCTTTCAGCCTCGTCAGTCTCAATTTAACTAAATTAAACACACGAGTATTTATAGGTTAGGTTAGGTTAGGTTAGGTTAGGGTAAGCTTGGTCAGGAGGAAAGTCCCGGTGGCTGGTGGGTGCTGCCAGTAACCCCTTTCACCCGTGTTCCCACCCTCACGTTGGAGTTCCCTTGAGTTGTTCTTTTACTTGTTTGAAATCTGGACATTGGATATTGCCCTGTTCGCAATCAGGATACAACCGTATTTATAATCGGACGTCAGACAAACCCTCTCCTTATTTGACTTGAACTTCTTGTTAATTCTATACCAGATGATTGGTTGACTACCGTGACTAGAGATTATTTTTGTACATGTTTTCCCACTCTCCTCTCAAGTAAATGCGGGTTATTTCCTCTACCATCCTCATCTCTACTCAAATAGTAAAGGCATATAGCCTTGAAGAATATTCAAACGCGGTGGAAAAAAAAACACGCTAAAAACAAGTGATTTTAGGGTTGCATTTACACACGATCCACAAATTACATTAGAGTAGTTCTCGTGTATGTATTTTCAACCGTCAACTTTCCCCTCCAACTATGCCGGCATGCAATAATGCTGTTCCAGATGTGTGCTAGGCAAGTTCGTGCAACAATGGATCTTGGAGAGAGGTTAATAACCAACGGCTGTTCACGTTGTCAAACCAAGAGCTGCCCAATAAACACATCTTAGAGAACCGGGATCATATCGTGGTGGAATAAAATAAAGCATGAGAGTCCTCTACAAACTATTAGGCTAGCTCCTATTAATTTTTTTAGAAAAATCGTTTATAAAATCAAATCTAGGAAATTATTGGTTTGCTTTCCGAAGATATTATAAATAAAGGAAACTAAAACTTTAGAGAAGTTAAATGTGTATTTGACAGTGACGTGGAACTAAAATTCACCCGCTTCGGTGGCCGCGTGGTCTAACGCACTACTCTTGCAGTAGTTCAGACTGCCTATGACGGGGAGATCAAGGTTCAAATCTCAGTCGGGAGTATTGACAGTGGTTTTAACAAAATGGTTTGCCACTCTCCCTCCACACAAATGCGGGTACACTTCCTATTAATATAACATTCCTAGTTTCTAAAACCATTAGCGGAACTAGTATATAAGCGTATAACTCGAACGGGCAGTAAGACGCAGTGCTTAAAAAACCACTAAAAGTCCTGACATTTATTAAAAGCTACTTTAAGTTATTTATTTTATTATTACTATAAAATATTGTTTATATCATGTGCATTATTTCAATAGATATATTTTATTAAATATATTAATTATAATGTTTAATTTTACAATTATATGCTAATATTCAAACTTGTGTGGTTAGTTTATGATTTATGACGGTATAGAAAATATTTATTGATATGTATTTATATGTATTTATATGTAAATATATTGAAAAATAAATCATATTGATTCATTTAAAACATAATTTGTTTAAAAAATATATTTCATATTTATCAGTATGAGTTTGCTTGAACATTTTATATTTATGGAAAAACTTCTTTAATTTTTTTTTAGAACCGCGTCTTACTACCCGTTCAGGTTATACGCCTCTATAATTATTACATTAATGGTATAGGAATTATGAAGGTTATATTCAGAGGAAGTGTACCCAAATTTGCTTGGAGGGAGAAAGGAAAACCACTCTCAGTACACCCGAACCAGATTCAAAACTTGACCTCCCCATCATCAGCAGTTTAGTCTACTCAGTGGGTAGTGCGTTAACCACACAGCCACCGAAGCGGATATTTTAAAATAAATTAAAGATACAACAGTATAACATATACATAACAATGTCTTGAAATTGATCATTTAAATAAATTCAATTATAAATATCAACATGAGTTGGGATGTTTTAAATAAAGATTTAGTTGTGATTTTTGATATATTTTTTTAAACACTTAACAAATGAGATATTAATGACAGTCTAATAGTAAGGGAGGCGAATGATGTACTAGAGTCTTTTCATTAGATTAGAGAGAGTACGGGAAATCTATCTTGCTAGCTCACATGTGTAAGCCCACCCCAATGCCCCCGGAAACCAAAGATAGTGCGAGTCTTCTAACGTCGTAGAACCTCCGGCAACAGATGCGAGTCTTAATTTTAGTTGGATGACGTTATTGCTTTTTATTTTTAAATTAATAGGACAGTACATAGTTAGACCACTTTTATTTTAACACTTTCTCTGGAATGTTCACATTAATATGACTTTATGTGAGTTTTGCACGTGATAGAAAATAAACACATTTATATTTGTTTTTGTTTGTGCTGAAACTCGATTTTAACGCCAGTACCTGCTACCTTTATAACAGAACAAGTTTTTAAACAATCAAGTAATAACATATAAATACATTTTTTCATTTACTATTACTACCAGTACACACTATCCACATATTTATCCTTATGGAATAAAAATAAGTAAGGGAGTAACTAGATGAAATGTATCCACGTATGTATGGAGTGAGGGTGGAAACCAATTTAAGACATCATCCTTTAGTAAGACAAGCCGGGAGTCAAATCTCGATCCCTTCGTCACCAGAAAATAACAATTAGTCGATCGGTTTATACAATAATACAATAATACTATGCTACTGTGGGACTGGTTGTAACATATAGCCGAACTAATTAATGTTCTTCTGATAAGCCTATGATTTGACAAGCAAAAGTTTATTCAAACAAGTATAATACACCTGTATTTTAATGATCATAAAATATCATACTTCATGCCATTTTAATTCTGAATGGTAAGATTTGCTTGAGATTGCGTGTGCAGCTTAAGACGCTTGGTTATGATACATTTAGATTTCATTTCTCGCCCCTTTTTAATCAGCAAGACTTAAGTTGCATGATAAGTAAAAAGTTAGTCTACCTAATGATTGCATTGTATGGTGACTAAGAATTACATTTATTCAGATTCTCTTTCTTTATTATCAAAGTTATTCCAATTATTTAATTTTTCGCTATAATATAGTAGGACATTTTAGAAAATTCAAACATATATTTTGGCGGTCAACAATGAAAACATATGATACAGAAGCCCCATGGCTTCTTTGGTGCTGACTGACAGTTCACAGCTGACTTCTGACAGTCAACATTTAAGAATATACCTAAATTTTGACTGTCAGAAGTGACAGCTGCTAAACACATGTTTTTTGCAGATCATATGGTTCGGTGTAGGGATACATAATTTGGTCTGGTAGCTTTTCAAAGCCGTCAGCTGTCAGCTGTGAGCTGTCAGTCAGCACCAAAGAAGCCATGGGGCTACTGTAGGTATTGATAATATTGATTAGAAGTGACAGCTGAAGATTATATTATGACTTTGTGTATGAATATATAAAATAACTTTTATATTCTGAAAATTGAAAAATGACACTTGGACACGGGAATCGAACCCGGGACCTTTGGCTTAGTACGCCAATGCTCTAGCCACTGAGCTATCCAGGAATCATCCCGTGTTATTTTTCACTTTTCAGAATATGATATCTAGAGGCGGCCATATCCGTACTAAAACATATTTGACTACAATTCTTGATAAAATAACTTTTAGTAATTCTTCTAAGTTCTACCTATCAGATAAGGTCTTTCCTAACAAAATTGTACTATTATTTCATTTTGCTCCCTTCTAATGTAAACATTTTTTAGGTAAACTATATTTTATGTTTGGTACAACGACCTAAAAATAGGTCCAGTTTTGAAATCAGGAACTGGTTAAAGACTCGTTAGTCGTGACGAAGTAATTTATTTATATGTATAAACATATATATGTATAAACATATATATATATAGATGTGGGTTACAAAGTAACGGTAAGTTAATTGTTGTTGAATGTTGAATGGAATGAGTGAAGGTTGAATCTCGACCATGTCAACTAGAGATAATTTAAAATTCTAAATTATATTGCGGTTTTGTGCATGATTCACTTTTAGTTTATGTTTATTAAGTTCAAACTAAACAGTCTTTATGAGCAAAGAGGTGTACCTACGCAAAAACAGTTAGGAATATGTATAAAATAAACGTATATTAGCTAACAATGACATTGAGCTGGCAACTATCAAAATGCAAACAATCCGTCTAAAGCCCCGTCCAGACTAGAACAGAACAAAGAAAACAGAAATGTTTGCGTCAAGTGTGGACGGTTTTCCGAACTGAACATTGTAACAAAATGTGTTCGTTGTTCTGTTCGGCACCGATCCACCAGTTGTCGGTTTTTTCCCCGTCGCATCAAAGGATGTTCATATTCGGTCTTGTTCTAGTCTGGACGCCTTCGCAAATATTTCTCCGAACACACAGTCGTTGGCTGCACAGCAGCGGAATCGCACGCGTTTTTGACTTTTGTAATTAAATCTACATATATCATTTGACGAATGTATTTCTTCATGTGTGTGTGTGTGTTGAGTTAATACTTTGGTATTATCTTGTCATCCACCATCGGCGAGATTTTTGTATATTTTTTCTTTGATAGTAATGCTACTTGTACACGTTTTTTCATCGCATCACCGATATTGAAACACAAATGAGCTAGATGGAAATAATTATGTAGTTACCAGCTATGGGAACACGCTGCGATCATGTTCGTGAACATGTTCTGTTCGAGTCTGGAAACTCGGCCACAGAGAACAGAACAACGAACATGTTCATGGAAATGTTCGTGTTCGTTGCTCTGTTCAAGTCTGGACGCGGCCTTAAATGACAATTTAATAAAAATATCTTGGTTAATGAATACATCTAAATATATTCAGAAACTTTTTTTTTTTGCTTGTTATGGTACACTTCCTCAACATTTAACCTTTCTCATGCCTATTTCGTTAGTATAGCCTAGGCTGGCCTTTTGGTTTAGTAATTAGCATTCTTATCTATTAGTCCGACACCTTAGCTCAGTCGGTAGCGTGTCTCTCTACTGAGCTATGGGTCCCAAGTTCGATTACCGGCATGATCGAATATTTATCATTGATGAAAATATGGGTTTGCCCTACCACATTAATAAAATAACAGCCAGGGACTGGATGTTCTGCCAGTCTTAATCATAAGTTAGATATATATTGCATATATGAAGCTACGACAAGCCTAGCAAACCGGTAGGGGTAAACTATATATGGCTTGAATAAATACTGAACCAGACCACAAACTGGAAACAACAATAAATATAAAACAATTGCTAGCTACTCATCTAAAGGCCACCGGTTCGATTCATGTTGGTACAATGGTTGATTTTCCTGAAGAGGAATTGTTCCTATGGTCACCATGTTCTGGTAAGTTAAACCTTAATTGATTCTAAAACATCTACCTGCAACCTATAATCATCATCATATCATTGGAACGAATTAACCACACCTACATGGTGTCCCGACCTCAAAAGAAGGCTACATATCCGTCACTGTCAGTAGAGAATCAGCAGACAAACCCTCGTGGCATACGAAAAAAAAGATCCATTATGATCATATATACTTTTTACTCATTTTCATTTAACTTACAATCCTACATCTCCGTAGATGAGTGGCCTAGGCTGCTAAACTGCAGCTATAGTGTGACGTAAATTGACCTTTAATGATAGAGCCCTTTTTTTATATAGAAAATACCTTTTAGAAACAATACATTTTTTGCGGTCAACATTGATGACATTTTACTATTGATTGCTGTTTTTTTTATATATTAATTGATAATATCCATCAAAAGTGGCAGTCGTACAAATATGTTAAAGTAGGTCTAGTAACGTTTCTGTCAGATAAGGATCATCCTATAAAAATTGGACTGTACCTGATTTTATGAAAGAATCGCATTTGTTGCCCTTTGAAAGTAATTGATTGATACATTAAATTTAGATGATAGATGTAAAACATAGGTTATTTATTTATTTTAATCAAAATAATCGATATAGGCTTAATTTAGGTGTTAGGGATGAGGAGGCTAACTGTCTAACCCTTATCATGGCAAACATAAATACATTTCTGAGTGAAGGAAAAAATCTCCACGTATAAAGTAACTTCCCCTTGTCTTGAATTCTAAAGAGAACACTTTGTAGTATCAACTCTCTATAACTTTATACAGAACTAACTAAAACACACCGTTTTAGGGACGTGAAACGAAAATGAGTTTTTTTTTCTTCCCAAGTGACACTTCGCGTGTGTTTTTTTTTTAAATCTTAAGCCACGACTGGTTCAGAAACAGTGGGAAAGGATACACAGTTTCTTTCTCCCTTTCCTCCTCCAATTCTAAATCCCTTACCTACTTCAACAACGGCTAAACCCCCCCTGTTCTTAACTGTCCTCTTCATCTTGTATTCTCTGTCTATGTGTAAGGTTCGTTGGTGTTTCGACAGAAACTTGTATCAGTCCTTCTCGTCTCACCCTGCACTTGAATTGTGGAGAGGAACATGTAGAGAGTCCTTGTGTGATAGGGGGAACACAAATATGTATACTTGTATAGTTCTGGTAGTTCTCAAATACTAAACAGAAACTCTCAGGGAGTGGAAAACGCCCTATTTCGGGCTGAATTCCGGAAAGTCAGACACCTTTAGCTCAGTCAGTAGCGTACCTGGCTTTAAAGCTAAGGGTCCCGGGCTCGATTCACATCCTGGCCGGAATATATGTAACTATTGAGATGTGTAATTTCCCTTTCACAGTGATAAACTAATGTATGGAGGCTGAGTGTTGTGTCTGTTCTATATTTAAGTTAATTTTTAAGTTGATTGCTAGGTGACCTGGTTGTCTAGGGGTAAGGTGTCAGACTTCTGTGCTTGGGGTCCGGGGTTTAATCCTCGGTCCCGGCACAGATTTATCTGATTGCCAAACCCTTCCTTCACCTCTGACAAGACGTGTATTAATCACAACTTGTGAATGTGAGGAATGCCAGGCCTCCACCGTGGTTCGGATCCCACGTTAAACTGTAGGTCCTCCATTTAATCTCACAATCACCCTACCATTACACATTAGCGTAAGTGCGTATAACCCGAACGGGTAGTAAGACGCGGTGCTAATAATAATAATAATAATAATAATAATAATAATAATAATAATAATAATAGTTGATTGCTGATATAACCAGTCGGTTCAAAAAGTGCATGTTTTATAGCTCAAATAAAAAAAAACATTGAAAGAACCTACTTATGTGGTTCAAATGGCTTAAGAAGTCTATCGTAATATATTGGACTGCTGGTGGTGGAGAGATCAGGGTTTGAATCCAGATCGAGTGTACTGGGAGGGTTATTTTCCTAAATAGTTTTCCACTCTCCCCCTCCACGCAAATACAAAAACACTCTCGTCCAAATTCATCCTTTTTCATCCTTAAAATATTAGCACAGTTAGTACATATGCGTATAAGCCGAACGAGTCTGACGTGGTGTTAGAAAAAATCCAGAAATTTAAGTGTTTGTTATATTATTTTAGTAGGAAAGAACCTTTATAGAAAAAACACACAATAAAAAGTTGTCAGCTGTGACAACATTTTATTATTGCCTATAACTGGAGAGGATAGCTTAGAGAAGTTCATCCGAATCAGAGTTTAAAAAGGATTGTATAGCCACAGTGAAAAAAACAAATACATGTAGAAAACATCGTATAATTCACCCAACTACGATTCGAACTTTGAACCTCCCAGTCACTGACAGTTCAGACTATTTTAAGGCTAGTGCCTTTATTCACGTATCCAATACTATGGGCAGTGTTAGTGATATTCTTTCATTTTTCTCTTGAGTTCATGCTATACTTAAATAATAAACAAAACAATAATTTTAACATTTGCTCTCCATAAGTGTGAAACGCGTTACATACCCTGTACTCATCACAATACATTGTCGGGATGATCAAGTCTCATAGAGTACGGTGTTCAGGACATGCAGCGCGAATGGGAGAATCTAGAACCTTGATCAGGGTATTGACTAACAGAACCAATGGGAAGATACCATTGGGAAGACCTAACCGCAGATGGGAGTATAACATTAGAATGAGCCTGAAAGAACTAGGGTGTAATGAGGTAGACTGGATAGAACTAGCTCAAGATATGGCTAGGGTGTAGTGAGGTGGACTGGATAGAACTATCTCAAGATATGGATAGGGTGTAATGGGGTGGACTTGATAGAACTGGCTCAATATATGGATAGGGTGTAGTGAGGTAGACAGGATAGAACTAGCTCAAGATAGGGATAGGGTGTAATGAGGTGGACTGGATAGAGCTAGCTCGAGATATGGATAGGTGGCGTAAGTGCGGTAATGAACTTGCAAGTATTTAGTGCCATATTGTAAGTAAGTTCATGATCTGTATATTATGCTATTTATCCAAATATATGGCAGTAATTAATATTTGTATTGCTCTTTTTAACAACAAAAAGTGGCTAACTATTCATTCTAAGCCTCACTGCGGGCAGTTTAATTTTTGTTACTAAAACCTGTATTAACAAAGTTTAGATACAATGAAAATATATATTTAATTTATACTTTAGCCTACATACCAACTAGTGATATTGCAATCCAGACCATATTAAAATAAATCTGAGGAAAAAACTAGATTTTTTTTTATAAATCTCTGCCAAAAGAAATGTTTATTTTAAAAATGCCATCTGTGAGCATTTGTATATGACGGATTCCACTTTTCATCACCTCCACTTGTTCCTATCAACTCTAGTGGAAATAAAACACAAACATTCGCAAACACATTCGTGACGGAGGAGGGGGAGGGGGCGGGAAGGGGGCTAAAAATGACGGAATATAAATATCTAGAAGACAGAGAAAGTTACTCCTACTACAATGCACTCCACCGGTCCCAATGGATGCTATTTTTATAAATATTTTTGTAGTATTCTGTATCTACTAGAGTTGATAGAAACGAACAGAGAATGAGAACTAGTGTATAATTCAGTGTTTGTGTTCGGCTCTAGTTTAGATTATAAAAGTTTGTGGCGTGGGTTTGACTGGTTCTAGAAATAACATACCATCATCACTCCAATAAATCATAAGCCACTGGGAATCTTTAGACGTTGGTGAATGTGTATAAAGGCGCGCAGAAACATGAAGCTTAGCGTTCAATTTTTTTTTTTGCTACGCGTCTTACCATACGTTTGGGAATTACGCACTTAATTTTTTTAGCACTGCGTTTTACTATCCGTTTGGGTTATACGCTTATGTATTAATTACGCTAAGGGTTTTAGAGACAAGGAAGGTTATATTTAGAGGAAGAGATCACGCATTTGCGGGAAGAGAGCGGGAGAACCTTAGTTCAGTCGGTAACGCATCCTTTCTTTTTTTAATTTCAGCATCGCGTCTTACTACACGTTTGGGTTAAACGCCTATATACTAATTACGTTAGTGCAATAGGGAAGAGGAAGGTCGAGTATAGAGTAGGTTTACACGCATTTGCGTGGAAGAAGAGTGAGAAACCTTTAGGAAAGACTAACCTTAAAACACCCAACTGGAATTCGAACCCTGATCTCCCCTTAATAAGCAATACGGTCTGTTATGAATTAGACCATGCAGCCACCAAAACGGGTCTGGATTAATTTGAACTTTAGATTTAAATTCATTTTTTTTTCGTGTTTTGTGTCTTAGTACCTAGCTATCTAAATATTTCCATGAAGGGGAAGGACGAAGAAATGTACCTGCAGTTGCGCGAAAAAAGTGTGAAACCAAAGAGAAATAACAGCCTCAGTAATCTCGGGAGAGATCCGAACCCACAACTCCCCGTTAATGGCAAATCAGACAATATGAGACTGACATCTCCATCCACGAGGCAAATTTGAAGAAAAACCACAGTTTAATTTTATCGCGTACTCTGCCTATAAAGTACATGTTGTATTTATTTATGTTCTATATTGTATTATGGAGCCTCACTCTTATGTAGAACTAGAAATAAATAGGATAGAATAACAATATATGGACTTATAAGGGAATATTAAAATAGGAAATTAGGCTTGAAATATGATAATTTGACTTCGAGTTAAAGATCATTTACAGGAAATAAATAAATAAATATTTTATTGTCTACAGCCTATCTATAATAGGATTTTGGTAGGTATAAACTTTAAGGAAATACAGCCATATTTTTTCGGCCAACGTAAATTTTACCATACTATCAGTGTTATTGTATAGGTACTTGTAATTATAACGTCTTTCAACAGTGAGAGTTGTAAATCACATGAATTGACGTATGAATACATTAAATTAGACCTTGTAGCTTTTCTAGCTGTCAGATAAACCCCTTCTTAAGAAAATTAAACTATATTTAAATCGAGTACAACGTGTGAAAAGAACAGGGTTTTTTTGCAATTTATGTAACACAACCTTTTTTTGATGAAAATAAATAAAATATTTCTCCAGTAGAAACATAAAGTTTAATTTTCTTCACTTGGTGATATTAACAGTTCTTGAATATCTCTTGAGTAAAGAGGCATTAGATGATAAACTTTTTAAATGAAGAGAAAAAGTGATCATTAAATTCCAGGACACCCTTGAGAAATATTAAAAAAACCTTTGGTTACCATGTGAAGAAAATTGAACTCGTATGTTTCTGCCGGAGCAATATTTGATTTATTTTGGCTACAATAATGTTTTGCTATAAAAACTGTAAAGATGCTGACCTTTTTTCGCGTCCCCTACACTCCCGCCTTAACTCTTATAACCTGCTCCATTATAATGTCTGCTCGCACACCCAGAATCCATCTTTCTGGACCAGAATCGTCTCCATCTGCCCCCTCTTCACAATGTTGACGCTAAACAGAGACAAATCCATGTCAATCTGGTTCTCCTCGAGTGCGTTCATGGGATGAGACGAGAGGGGTTGAAGGGAATGGGGGGGAGGGGAGGTTGAGATGGAGAGGGTTGCAGAGGTTAAAACGACGTCAAGAAGTTAGGGACACATTCTTACCAAAACAAAGGCATAAGTGTTAGAGGTGGAAGGGCTGTGTTTTAGAAGAAGAAAAAAAAGTCTTACCATAGTCTAGAAAACTAATACTATGCTTTTCCATCCATATCTTTGTGTGTTTCGAGACTGCTGTGAATTTCAAGGAAGGTTCATTTAGAGCAGGGATGTGAAAACTTACTTACAGGAGGGCCAAATGAAAAAAAAATATATAAAAAAATTGCAGGTTGAAGATTATTTCCTTCAAAATTCACTTAAAAATGATATACACACATGATAGACTGAATGAAATATATCCTGAAAATTGAAAAAAATTGAAAAATGACACATGGACATAGGAATCAAACCCGGGACCTTTGACTTAGTGCGCCAATGCTCTAACCACTGAGCTATCCAGGAATCGTCCCGTGCCCAGGGTTATTCTTCACTCATATTTTAAGACAGAGTCTGTGATGGACGTGCGGAAATCGTCAGCTACAAATGTGTGATTTTATTAAGATCACGAGCTACCAGATAACGCAGCCACCTTAGACTCTGTAGTTAGCTTAATGCTGCCACTTGTACAATTATTATAATTGTAAGGGATTGCATATTTAAGAATCAAATAGCCAAAGCTATTGTTTATGCTTTTTAATGAGGAATACTCCATCTAGATGTCATTTTTCAATTTACAGAATATGATATCTAGATGGAGTAGTCCTCACTAAAAAGCATAAATAACAGCTTTGGCTATTTTATTTCTGAATGAAATGCATTGAGAATGCAAAGCAATCATAAATACCTGAGTGGCGTAGTATGTTTTTAAGTTCATTCAAGAGATTTATTCTCTAAGATCACTTTTCCTAAGTTTTATGGTTGAAAATATTCGTTCACAAGAACATGAAGATGCAAACACTGCTGTATATATTTGGGCAGGCTCTACCAAGTTTTCAAATGTTGATTTTGACATGGTTTTACAAAACAAAAAAAATTGTTTTGTTATGTTTAAAAAAAACTTGTTTCACATTAGATTAGCTATCCCGCGGGCCGGATTGAACACACCAGCGGGCCGTAATTTGCCCATCCTTGTTTTAGAGTGTCCTTCGTTTAACTTGAACAGTGGCAAGCTTACCTTACATTGTTCCACTATGGTGTCATTTATAAGATAGGGACATAATCTAGTCCGTCAAGGTAGGGCTGATACCTTTCGGGGGTAAACGGCTTGTGCATTATTTTAGCAGGTACCAATAAATAAATATTATATTATAATATTTTATGCATCACATCTTATTACTCGTCCGGATTTTCTGCATATTTAAACTAATGGAGTAGGGATAAGAAAGGCGGACTTTGGAGGAGTATTTTCTAAGTTGGGGGAGGGGGGGTTAAGGGTGAGTTAGAAGGGGGTTGAAATTGGGGAATTTATGAGGGAAAAAACCACTCTCAAAGCATCCAACCTAGCTTTGAATCCAGACCTTCTGTCACTAGAGAACTAGAATAGACTAAACCGGCGGTTCTTTTGTGTGTCCACTGGTGCAGCTCATAGCCAATATTTGCTTGATAAAGTAGACTTATAGTTAATACTTTTTGATGAAATATTTAATTATATAGTAGAAATATAAACATTAAAGACACGATATTATTATATATATTTTATTTCGTTGCATACGCAAAACAGAATTTTAAAATTATTTGACCAAATACCATTTTTAAAATATGGTTCTCTTAATTACACTAGCTACAGGTAGCAGTGGTGGCACATTCAAAATGTTCATATGAAAGGCTTTATCAGACAGCTAGAAAATATACTTGATCTACTTTCATCCATTCATGCGCCAAGTCATGTCATCTGTAGCTTTCTTTCTTGATGGTTATTTGTCTCTCTTGGTAGTTTCTAACAACACCTATAAAATAACACTAACAAACAAGTTTTTAAATTTATTTGAGCTATATAACTTGCACTTTCTGAACCGACTTTTATTAGCACACAAGAATTTCTATGAGTGAGAGTGAAAGAGATTACAAATTTTGCTGAAAAAGGTATTTTATAATACCTTCCAGGGTTATTTTAAATGGCACAATCGAGATGGGACTGATGGCTTTACTTTCCCTCCGAAGGAAGTTGCGCTACGAATTTTTACCGCCCAAGAAAAATCCGTCAACCCAAACTGGGTCTGATCCCACGAACATCGGGTCCAAAGGCGAGCACTTTACCCCAAGCCCACCAAGGTTGCCAATGAAATAGTGAAAGTTTATTAATTTTAACCAGAAATAAAGTTCGTATTTTCTAAAAGAACCTCCGTATGAAAATTAGACTATAATAGTGATTGTCTTGGTTTAATTTCAACTTCATTGTGTGCATTTCTAATTATTCCACTTCAAAGGTCGACCATTTTGACTTATGTTTGTTTTCCTCTTGAAAACCCTTCCAATAAGAAATGGAATGTCTGAGAGGGGTGAAGAGAGAAAAAACAAGGAAACAATTTGGATTCTGTCACCCTTGATTCCATTTTTCATCTCCAGCAGGCGCCACTGCGGTTTTCTCTGAGAGTCATTTTGGTACTCTTAAAAGAGAGCAACAGAAAAGGGAGATAGCGAAAAAAACAACCAGTCGTTTTATCTTCTAAGAACGTTTAGAAGAAGGAAAAAAAAACCTCTTCACTCTGTTACAGGAGTAGTTCCAATAGATGCGTGAGAGTTTCTTTTTACCTAGTAGTTTGTAGTATTGGTAAAGAAGATTACTACAAGATAGTAGGTATCATAAGTTTACAAAATAACTAGAACAAATTTAATATTTTATTACGTAAAATTAAATGTTCAATAGTTGTCCATTTGAACAGCATTGCATTGGATGGTTGCCTGTTCCTTGATGATTGTGCACACACACATATTTAATTAGCACTCAAGAAATGTACTAAGGCGTCACTCTCGTGTTAGTGTTCGTGCATGATGAGGAGCTTGCACATCGCCAATCACTCCTATCTCCACACATAACTCATCACTCCTATCTTCACACATCGCTCATGGAACATCCTGTGCATACCAAACAGCTCACTCATCACTCCTATCTACACACATCGCTCATCACTCCTATTTCCACATATCGTTCTTCACTTCTATTTCCACACATCGTTCATCACTCCTATCTCCACACATCGTTCATCACTCCTATCTCAACACATCACCCATCACTCCTATCTTCACACATCGCTCATGGAACATCCTGTGCATACCAAACAGCTCACTCATCACTCCTATCTCCACACATCGCCCATCACTATCTCCACACATCGCTCATCACTCCTATCTCCACAGCTCACTCATCACTCCTATCTCCACACATAGTTGATCACTCCTATCTCAACACATCGTTCATCACTCCTATCTCAACACATCGTTCATCACTCCTATCTCAACACATCGTTCATCACTCCTATCTCAACACATCACCCATCACTCCTATCTTCACACATCGCTCATGGAACATCCTGTGCATACCGAGCGGATCGCTCATCGCACTTCGCACCCGGCTAGAGAAAACCAGTCTGTATGGAGCGTTCCTACTGCATTGTTTCTTATATGTCTTTTTATATGTTTTTATTTAAAGATTTTTAATTTTACTTTTAAAGTATTTATAAAAACAGGAAAAAAAAAATTTGACAGTAGTAATAATGATAGTGATGACATTTCAGCAGCGGTCGGAGTGAAGTGTGGAGACTGACGTCACGCCTCCGTTTCTTTATATGGGTTTGTTTCTACAACTTGTACGATGTGTGGAGATAGGATTGATGAGCGATCTGCTTGGTATGCACAGGATGTTCCATGAGTAATGAGCGATGTGTGGAGATAGGAGTGATGAGCGATGTGTGGAGATAGGAGTGATGAGCGATGTGTGGAGATAGGAGTGATGAGCGATGTGTGGAGATAGGAGTGACGAGCGATGTGTGGAGATAAGAGTGACGAGCGATGTGTGGAGATAGGAGTGATGAGCGATGTGTGGATATAGGAGTGATGAGCGATGTGTGGAAATAGGAGTGACGAGCGATGTGTGGATATAGGAGTGATGAGTGATCTGCGCGCTCCTCGGCATGCACGCACCCTTAGACTGACCTGCTGATGACGGGCAGATCGGGTCTCGAATCTTCATCAATTTTCTGAGGGTGATTCTTCCTAAATGGTTTTCCACTTTCCTTTCACACAAATGCGGGTAGATTACCTCAAAAATGTTTCCTTTCCCTTACCTCCTCCATTAGAGTAATTATCATGTATGCATATAACCCGAACGTGGTAATAATTAAAAGCCGATTTAATTACATATATTATACATACAAAGGGATATCAAATCTTTCCACGACTGAGGGCCGCATAAGTTCTTGGGGAATTGTTCGGGGGTCATACATTATATTTATTACACTACCTAATGCCCAAACATAATATAACACATACAATGCATACATGACATTACATGGCATTTTACGGCACTACATGACATTACACGACACTACATGACATTACACGACACTACATGACATTACACGACACTACATGACATTACATGGCATTACACGGCATTACACGGCACTACATGGCATTACACGGCATTAAACGACATTACACGGCATTACACGACATTACACGACATTTTACACGACACTATACGACATTACACGACACTATACGACATTACACGACACTACATGACATTACACGGCATTACACGACATTACACGGCATTACACGGCATTACATGACATTACACGACATTACACGACATTACATGGCATTACACGGCGTTACACGGCATTACACGACACTACATGGCATTACATACATACAAAGACATAGAAAGCTAATTTTTCTAGGGTGGGGAGGGTCAGCTAAAAAATGTGTATATCAAATTTAAGGGATGGTCCGGATCCCCCTTAAGCCCGAACTGTGCCTTTCTACGTCCCCTTGCTATTTATCATGTAAAACACTGCCTGGATATCCAATTTTAGCAAATACATTAGAGCCATTTTCGAAATATTTTGAGTTTAAAAAAATAATAGTCATGTGTAAACTAACTATAAATCAATTTTTCTTTTGAAAAATAAGTATACAGTGCTATTTATCATGTAAACTACTCCTATGGTGCACATTTTAAACAAAAATCGTAGAGCAATTTTCGAAAAAGTCTTATTTTCAAAAAGTAATGGTCAATCAATTACCCTTAAGCGAATTCTCCGACAAATTAGGTATACGGTATTCCTTGTTATGTCAAATACACCCCAGATATCCATTTTAAACAAAATTGTTAGAAATTTTAAAATGTTTTGTTTACTACAGTTATTTATGTTTGACAATAATTTGAAATAAAAGGACAAATATTTTAATAATACCTATTAATTATTATAATATTTGTTATTTTAATTTTTGTTTTTTTACTGTGATACATACAGAGTGTCATCTGCGAGATTATGACACTTTTAGGTCAAAAGTATACATGCTCTGCTTGTTATGACCGTAACTTTTGTGAAGGTTGTTTTGTGTTTTCTTTAAAAAGGGTAAAGTGGGATAATTCAGGACGTCTGGCATCCGTGGCCACTTGAGATGTCTGCTAGGTTTAGGGATGAAAGAACAGAGGAGGGAATTGAGAAGTCTATCTTTAGATAACTTTTGCTGTACTTCAAACATTTCATTTAGGTTTAGCCTGGTTTTTTTATACGTCCTACATTAATTAAACTAGAATGATATTTTTTTGTTTAGCTTATTAAATATTCTAATCAAACAACATAAAAACTTTTAAAGACTTTATTTAATTTTAAAATTCTTCCAAATAGGTTGTTTTATTTGAAGCAATAACTCAAGAGACTAATCAAAACATATCATATACATCCCTCAAAGAGATTTACCTTTCATGCTTCCACTATGGATTAGAATATTAGATAGGGCCATGGTGTAATCCGTTAAGGTAAGACTGTATTTGAAAGCCTTTTTCCTGAATTTATTCAAGGTATGATTTAATTTTTACTTTTTTTGATCTGTCACGTAGATCTTTACTTCCAAAAGATTCCCGTGATTTATTAGCTCTGACTTCGAGAGCAAAGGTATCGTCATTTTAATATTTACCAACGTCGAAAGACACGCGGACTAAATTTCAGTCTAGTCTCATACGAATTTTTTTGATAACAAGAAGCTTGGGGTCAGAATACGAGTGAGATGTACAAAGCCTTTTTTGGTAAATCATTTCTCACGCATCTTTATGATCCCTATCTTGTTAGTATAATTAACTGTAGCAAGCCAGGACGGGCAGTTAAATGCGGAGGGAAACCAAAATAAATTTAATATGTGGAAGAAAACGCGAGTCTAGCTACGTTTGAAAAAAAATTTTTTTACAATAAAAATACCTTGTTGGCCAAAATAAATAAACCATTGATTGGGTAGTTACAGTTAGTTTAATTTTCTGCACAAATTAATATCAACAGCTGTTCTTGAATACTTGCTATGGGGATCGTGGAATTTTAACAAGACTTTTTATTTTTCAGTAAAAAATATTTGTTCTAGTGCTACTATGCCCATGACTGATATTCAAGGACTGTTTCTTTTTTATTACTGCGTCTTACTACCTGTTCATATTATTCGCATGTATTATAATTACCCGCATTGGTGGCGTAGTTAGCTAACGCGCTAGTCGTGTTGAGCTTGAATTCCGAGGACGTGGAGATCGAGGTTCGAATCTTGGTTGGTTGAACTGAGGGTGGTTTTTCCTAAATGGTTCTCCACTCTTCCTCCACGCAAATGTGAGTTCACTTCCTCTATATTCAACCTTCCCAATTCCTAACCCATTAGCGTAATTAGTACTTAAGCGTATAACTCGAACGGGTAGTAATACCTTGTTGGCCAAAATAAATAAACCATTGATTGGGTAGTTACAGTTAGTTTAATTTTCTGCACAAATTAATATCAACAGCTGTTCTTGAATACTTGCTATGGGGATCGTGGAATTTTAACAAGACTTTTTATTTTTCAGTAAAAAATATTTGTTCTAGTGCTACTATGCCCATGACTGATATTCAAGGACTGTTTCTTTTTTATTACTGCGTCTTACTACCTGTTCATATTATTCGCATGTATTATAATTACCCGCATTGGTGGCGTAGTTAGCTAACGCGCTAGTCGTGTTGAGCTTGAATTCCGAGGACGTGGAGATCGAGGTTCGAATCTTGGTTGGTTGAACTGAGGGTGGTTTTTCCTAAATGGTTCTCCACTCTTCCTCCACGCAAATGTGAGTTCACTTCCTCTATATTCAACCTTCCCAATTCCTAACCCATTAGCGTAATTAGTACTTAAGCGTATAACTCGAACGGGTAGTAAGACGCGGTGCTAAATAATAAAAAACTATATATTATAATTACTCTAAAAGGGTAGGGATGTGGGAGGAAGCATTTTATAATTTAGAAGTAGGTCTAATCCACCCGCACTTGCATGGGAGGAGAGTGGGGAAACCATTTAGGGGAAAACCACCCTCCAAGAAATGTTGAGATTAGTCTACTTTAGTGTATAGATTAAAAACTAAACAAAACATATCTACTTGAGGAATATTTCATTTATTTTACCCAAACATGCTTTTTTGTTAGAAAAACCCTACAACTTGCATTCCCTTCTATCACACTTCTTTTTAAGCACCGCGTCTTACTGCCCGTTTGGGTTACACAGTTAATATTTGCTTACTACGCTAGGGATGATCAAGTTTGAATTTAAAGGAATTGTACCCAAATTTGCGTGGAGGGATATTGGAAAACAATTTAGGAAATAAACACCATCAGTACATCCGACCAGGATTTGAACCTCCATCTCTCCATCATCGGAAGCACAATCTACTTTGAGAGTAATGACTTAGACTATGCGGCCACCGAAGCGGGTACAACATAAATTAAATTTCTCTGTGATCAATAATAAAATCTTGTATTTTAATACAAGAGTATATTTAAACTGTTCCTGCACACGATCTTCATAAAAAAAAAACACACAGAAAAAGTGACATATCCTCCATCCCCCTTTTCACCCCTCTTACAAAATCCTGACCAATCTCAGAATAAAGCACGCTGTACCCCTCCCTCTCCCCCTACCGACCGTAATTTACTTAAAGGTCCAAGCAAATTAATTGTTGTTAATTAATTCTCAGCAGGGACTCTCCAGTCTTATCAAAGTGACCACACAGAAAGAGGGGAGGTCAGGGTGGCTAGAATCGACAGTGTTTTGTTACTTTCCGTAATGGCGTCATGAGGGGGCGGGCAGGATTGCCAACGCAACACTATATTTTCCAAGAAAATCCCTCACACCCGTTTTATGCTCCAATTAACAGCTTAACAATCTAACTTTAATTTGTCGATTTTGTGTCTAGTTGTATGAGGCTCAATCTGTATCGTCGAATCATTTCACTTTCAACCTTAATAATAAAAAAAAAACTACCACATCATAGGGTTTCTGTAGAAACTTGTGTGTTCTTGCGTCAGGGGGAGGAATATAATGTTTGCCTGTTGCAGACCTTCATAATTTTAATGAATTTTGGAACATATATTGGTGATATGTCGAAATATAATGTCCTCTGTATGAATTTGAGGTCAAATGGTTTTAAGGAATCGCTCTCGCAATCAGATTGGGTTGGTCGATGAGGGGAAAATCTGGGTTCGAATCAGGGATAGGTCAAGGTTTTCATGCCCCCTAGCTGGGTCCTAAAAATTTGCGCCCTGGTGGTATTCCGTATAATATAAATAAATTGAATGCCCTTAGAGACGCAAAAAAAAAGGGTTATATGATACCAGGAAAAAGGAAAATAATGAAAAAGAGATAAATGAATAAAAAATAAGTTGCAAACCCTCCCGCCCCTCTCCCAACTCCCACCGTCCCTCCTTTTAATCAATGTGTGCACAAATATTATATCTTCTTTTCTTCCTATTTTCTTAATATTTTCATAAACCTATAATAATTTGTTTTTATCACAACGTCTTTAAAAATCCTTATTAACAAATATATTATATTATATTCCTATGGTCTAGTAAATTGCGTTATCTAACCTTTTATAAACAGGATGAGAATTGAGAGTTCTAACTATTTACACCAACACTTGAAAGTCTTACCCGCCATACAGTCAACCGGGGTTGAACCTTACCTGCCCGAGACCAGAATCAGAGGTGCCAACAGCTCACCCAAACCTAACGGTTAGCATTCGTACTCTAATATTTTAATAAAACCATCAAATGGCAGGGGGTTGGATACGTAAAAGCCACCCCCGAGATGAGTCAGCCTCCTACCCACCCCTCCCATACACCCTATGCAGGAAGGAACAGTGGCGGGTCAGGTCGGATGTGGGGGAGGGGAAGGAGGGGTAACACACGTGGGCTGGTCACGTGTCCAAAGCACGCACTTTACCTCACCAGTCTAGCCGTCACAAGACCCGAAACCCTTTAAATTTATTTTTATTTTTCTAATCACTCGCTCTTATTTGATTACTTAGAAAAAATCTCTTAACGAAATTGTAACATTTTATTGTACGTTATCGAATTGGTCATGACCAATGTCAGACAGAGCTACACGGGAAAGGTTGAAACAGTTTTTTTTTAAAGTTTTGGTTCTTTTTCATTAAACTCCGTAACTTAACTATAAAAAAAATCGCTTCGGTGGCCGCATGCTCTAAGGCTTCAATTTCGTGTTGGACTAGACTGCCGATGTCAAGGAGATTAGGGTTCAAATACCGGTCGTGTGTGCTGAAGGTGGTGTTTCCAAAATAGTTTTCCATTCTCCCTGAACGCAAATGCGGGTAAACTTCCTTTAAAGTTAGTATTTCTTATCCCTAACTCATAAATGTAAGTAGTACACATGCGTATAACCTGAACAGTTAGTAAGACGAGCTTATAAAATAAATATGTAAAGAAAAAGTATTGTAATCGTGAAAGTTTTTGACTGCGAGATCATGTGTTTCTGAATCTAAAAAAGTGTATTTTATAATTCTTTGTCTGTCTGTCTGTCTGTCAGGCTATAATACACATATGAGAAGGTTTGTGTGATTGTGTCACGTCATTTATTTTAAACGTTCCGTTGTAATAAATATAGTAGGATTATGGTAATGAGAAGTTTTTAGAAAATTTATATTTTTTGCTGTCAGCAACGATAACATTTTACTTATAATTAAAAAAAATCCTCCATGGCGTCAGTCCATAATCTAGCCATACCGACCGAGTGGCCACCATCTGTTGGCAAAGATAGTGCCAACTTCTGCGACTAAAGGGTGTCATGTGGTCATTACAATGAACCCTCCAGTTTTCTAAACCGTAGCCGTTACTTTTTCATTCAAGGAGCTCTTATTTTGTCCTCTTGACCTCACAAGGCCGAGTTGACCCCGTTCCAGACCCACTGTTTCATAGAATATCTGTAAGTGCCGGGTATCAAACCCAGGACCTCTGGATCTGTAGCCAAGAACTCTTACCACAAAATCACAGAGGCTGTAATAACTTTATTATTATTGTTATTTCATAGATTTCAATATTATCTATACAAATTTAAATCTACAGATCACATAGCGTGGCTTGTGAATAGGTGAAAATATATCCAATTACTATTCTATCTGACAAAATAAGGTATTTTTTTTTCTATTAAAATTGGTCTCAACCAAAGTGGCATGCAAGATTGTGTGCGTTAAATACAATGTACTCAAATTCAAACGGTTTCCATCATTACAATTCCCTATAAGAATTAATTCTGACTTTCATTTCTAACACTACTTAATTTTCAAAATGGTTTCAATTGGTCGTAATTTCAAAAGGATGGAATAGAAACGCAAATAAGAGAACAAAACAGTTGAATGGGAACATTTTACAAACCCACACAGCTAGTCCTCAAAACAGAAGGAAGAGTAAAAAAAAGTTATAATTAGCTATTGGAATTAAGTAGAAGAAAACGTGTTGTTAATTAAGTTAATTTGCCTTGGAGGTGTTTTTACTAAGGTTTCAGACTTCTTCCATTTCTCCGGCCGCACGTCTTACGTTCTTTGGGGGTGAAAAGGGGGTCGGGTTCGGGGTAGGGGGGCGAAAGGGTGTCTTTAACTACCCCGTGCCGCGCGCTCAAAAAGTTTTTTCCCAAGGAAAAGACGTACACAAGGTAATGCCATAATTCCACCTGTTTTTGACGGAGAGGGGTGAAGTTAAAACGGAGGGGAGAGGGGGTCAGAGGGGGTTTGTTGGAAAATTTATATTTCTTGAGGGAAGACAAGGGGTTGAAAAAAAAATATCTCAATTTAAAGAGGGAGTAGAAATAAAAGGAGTAATAGTATATAGCAAGGCAAGGTGAGGTCTTTTTATAATGCGTCGTTGTTGGAAGCAAAGTAATATTACTTCTTCTTAGGAAATATATTAAATGCAATTAATTTCTTTCATATTCCATTACAGCGTGTTGCGAGCTTGGTGTAGTATCCCTCTTTCCCTGTTTATCTTCCCCCTCCCACCCCCCGTGGAGAGCACCTTCGATGGAGAAGACTAGTTCAAGATGTAAAGAAGAGTGGAACATCAGCATAATGTTTTAATATAGGAATCCGGCCAGAGTGGGTTTTACATCATAGGCACTAGAAAGGTGATCCAATATATTTAGGGCTCGTTCTATTACATTTGGAATGATAATACTATATCAAACTGAAGTTTTATAAAGAAGAGAGAAAAGGAAGGTAATATACTTGGCCTACATTATAATGAAATGAATTTAAAATTATTTGGTTCTTTAAGAGAAATTTGATCATTATTTATTCCTCAATAATGCTATTGATTCGTATTCAATGTGACATGTTTTTGAACATTTAGGTTTCAATATTTAGCCCGTCTAATGTAGTAAAAACAAATCATGAAATACTAAACAGTAAAGAAATTTTAAAATAAAAGTGTTGAAACTAGAAAAATACATGTTAATAAGGTTTTGAGTGAAAGATTATATTATCTTAAAATGATTTTGTATTATAATAAAATACATTTAATTAATACTTTTGGAAGTTAATATTTAACACTTTGCGAACAACGTTTATAATTTTGTAAAAGTTTCAAACGTTTATATAAAAACAATTTTTCGATAAGAATTGGTCACAAAAATTATTTTATTTATATGCGTCCTTTCATTTTATTGACTAACTCAGATGATCTTGACTATTATTAATACTATTTATTATAATAAAGTTTTTTTTTGTGGAAGATCTTTAGCTAATTTACTTGGACAACGAGTTTATAAGCTATAACATCGTTGACAAATTAAGTCAACAAAAATGTTATCGGGTGTGGTATCACTTTAAAGTTCTAGTGGGTATTATTTTATTAATTTGTGAATTTGTAGTTGCCCGAATTAATTACCATTGGAACTCACCGAAACGGACTTCCGGTAGTAAAACGAAACACTCTAAATATGTTTTGTAAGCTGTAACTAGCACGTTGGGCTTGTGTTTATGTTAATACAACAAGCGCACGTCTATGTCCTAGCTATAATGATTCTTAAAAATATGTAAACATATTGCTAGGTAGAACGTTTGATATTCACTTTATTGGAATCATTCATTTCATCTGAAAGCTTTGTTTTAACAATATTTTATTACCATTATTCTCAGCTATTAGTATTGTTAATACGATATTGGGTGTCGTAAACATCTTTGTGGTAGATCTTTAAGAACATAAGAAGTTAGTATCTTATTTAATATACTCAAAATTATTATATTATTTAAATTCAAAATTAAAGTAGGACTTAAATAATTATCCTTGCCATAACTCACAGTTGTATTGCAAACCCTAGTGTCAAAATCAATGTTGGACTTAAATTATCCATGGCACAGTCGCAGTATTATTAAAAGGCCTAAATATTAATAAATGTTTGACTTAAATTATCCAAGCCATTAATCTCAGTTGTATTGCAATGCTTAAAGATAAAATCAAACTTAATTATCCCTACCACGGTTCCCAGTATTATTGCAAGGTTTAAAGTAAGCCTTGCCTTTTTTTTTTAATGAGAGGTTCTAGGATCAATTTTATAATACTATTTTTAAAATGTAGGGGGAAAACAGATTTTCCGATAATTTTATAATCAACAATATTTACTATTTTCACTATTTTGAAAAAGAAAAACCTTCAGGACACCCGATCGGGATTCAAACCCGATCTTCCTACAGTCAGCAGTTTAGTCTAACATGAAAGGGGTGCCTTAGGCCTTAGACCGTGCGACCACCAAAGGAGATAATGTACATAATTATAGGCACTATTTCACAAAACATTTCACAACCATTAATCATTATTGTTCCTTTAGTTCTAACGATACGTTTCAAAGAGTGGTTATTAATACGTTAAACAGATAACCACCTTACTATTGAACAAAACACACAGTGATCGTCAAACGCGTGCAGCTATAACTGCTATGGTGTTTTTTCCCCCACAGACCTAAGGGTTGATTGGAAGGGACCACAAGCTATATTCCCTATGTTTAAAGTTTTTATAACATGACATATTTTTGGACAAGTATAAATCAAATATTGCTTCAGTAGATAAGTTTGTTTCAATTTGTTGCACAGTAATTTCAAAAGTTTTTGAACGTTCGTCATTACCATCGTAGAGTTTTGACAGTACTTTCCCCGCCCATATTTAAAAGGCTTTTGGTTGAATATCTTGATGTCATCATGTGAAGAGAATTAAATTAAATGTATCTAACGAAGAAATGTATTGTTTATTTTTTGTCAAGAACAGTTTTTTGTTGTTGTTAAAAACACCTCAAAAATAGTATCAATCTTAATCCCCGTTATCTTCCAGCCACCTGAGAAGTCACCCAACCCGTTTGCTATTTTTATGTCCTCTCCTGAAACTAACGTCCAGTCGTGACGCCAAAGTTCGGCGAACAAGGAAGAACAATGAACATTAATGGCTTCATAAAGACACGGGGGCTCCAGATATCTTGAGGTGCAGATCATGAGGCTGTACGTTAAGTAGCTGGACCTTATCTTAACAACGTCCTTGGTTATTGGTCACCTGGGGCACTTGATGCGGTGTAGTGGATCAAGGCGTATTCTGGACTAGGTATTGACAGACTACCTCTGATACACTGGTTAGATTCCCAGCTAGGTCACTTGTTGGGCTTTCCGTGGTGCAAAGCCACTAAAAAAATATGGATGATCCTAGAGCTTTATATAAATGCTTTCTGAGGTGCTAATAACCCCGATTGCGCTATGCACTTATAACATATCATTAGTGTGTCTGGATCAATTTCCTTAAATAAGTAGCCTGAGAAACCGGCGTCAGTGGGCATGTGGTCATTGGCGTCGGTCTTATCCGGTCTAACAATGACGTGGAAGTCTGAGCCTTAATCATATTCAGGTGTAGTGAGGTATTTCCCCCCCCCCCCCCCCCCC
>CABFWB010000019.1:518787-533660 GCA_902151455.1 Timema bartmani | reverse complement strand
CCCACGGTAGTCTATTTCCTCTCACTCAGCACCAAACTTGACTATTAAGTCCAATTAAGATTTATTCATTCATTACGCTAGTTTGTGTTTTGTTGATCAAATTGAAGGTTAGGTGGATATATCAGTTTACTAGTACAGTCTGGTCAAGTCTAATTATGACAACAGCCCACGAACAAACCACGTCAATAGCTGTCATAGTGCCTCTAAAAGCCATAGCGATCAATGTATTTCTAACAAACTGAGCTACACACCTATACATATGCCCTATCTATGGTTGGAGTGTAGATAAGTGACAGCCAGTAAAAGTTGGCAGATCAACTCTCATATATCCATTAGCCCAAACATATGATTTGTAAAACCATGTGTTGAGCTTCTGTTACTTTTTTGTAATCAAAACTTCCACAGCAAACAATTTGTTTTCAATTTTCTTTAACAGATTTTATATATTCTACTTTAAGTCAGTTACCACCACTCCTATGGTGAATGGACTCTATTATAGCTTTTATAGGAAGTACCCTTAGAAAATATAAAAAGAGATTTTTGTAGTTAACAAGGATAGTATTTTACAAAATGTTAAGTCTTATTTTATAGCTATTGAAAGTAACTATCAAAAGTGACAGCTACAGCTAATATGACTTGACGTATAAATATGTTAAAGCAGATCTAGTCACTTTTATAACTGTCAAATAAGGCCTATTTTATGAAATTAGGACTATGGTATTTGTTTAAGCTTTTAGTTAAGGCTCTTCTTATAAAAATTTGACAATCTACTTACGTACTCTATGGCATTTATAAAAGTACTCTACCTATCCCTATCTTGAGCTAGTTCTATCCAGTCCACCTTACTACTTTCTTTCAGGTATATTCTAATGTTTCCCATCTGTGCCTAGGTCTTTCCAATGGTCTCTTCCCATTGGGTTTTCCAGTCAATACCCTGATCATGGTTCTAAATTCTTCCATTCGCGTTGCATGTCTTGCCCACCGTAATCTACGAGACTTGACTATCATAACAATCTCTCGAAATTAGTACAGGGTATGTGAATCATAATTTTTTAACCCCTTCCGCTCCCCAGTATCATCATCCCTTTGACTATAGTAATTTTTATAGCTGTCAGAAAAGGTCTCTCCCATGAAATTTGACGTATAGTAATTTTTCTAGCTTCCTTTACTAATTGGACAATGATAACGATTCTAGTGGTGACCTGGTATGGTGTCAGACTTCTGTGTTGAGGGTCCGGGGCTCAATCCTTGGTCCCGGCACAGATTAAACTGATTGCCAAACCCTTCCTTCACCTCTGACAAGACGTGTATTAGTCACAACTTGTGAACGTGTGGAATGCCAGGTATCCACCGTGGTTCGGATCCCACGTTAAACTGTAGGTCCTCCATTTTATCTCACAGTCACCCTACCATTACACATTAGCGTAAGTGCGTACAACTCGAACGGGTAGTAAGACACGGTGTTAATAATAAGAAATTTTCTAGCTATCAGTTAAAGTCCCTTCTTACGAGAATTTGATAATAGATAGACTGCTGGAATAAAATATTGAAGCCCTTATCCTCTCCATCCAAATACGCCACATCTAATCCCCGTCCTCGGTTAGCACGCTCCCGTAACGCGACTTGGTCCACTCTGGCACCGAACTTAGAAACGTGCCCGAGGCGGAGATTGCCTGTCTCTTGAGAGAGTTGCAGATTATCTCAGAGAGATCACTATCTCGTCAGCCAGATCACTCTCGTCTTACTTAGTTTCGGAAGATGTTCTGTTTCCTCATCCTCCTGGGGTCCTCTCCCCCTACCACCCACTCCCTTCTAACCTTTTCAACCGAGCTGGTGTCTTTGCTGTACGTGATAACTTTTCTCATCCTGAAAGTTACAGCAGAGAACTACTTCGGTGGCCGCATAGTATAAGGCGTTCTTTTCACAATAGATTTGACTACCAATGACGGGGAGATAGGGGTTCGAATCCTGGTCGGCTGTACTGAGGATGGTTTTCTACTCTTCGTCACGCAAATGCGGGTACACTTACCCAAGGTTCAACCTTACTCATCCCTAACGAATTAGCGTAATCAATGCATAAGCGTATAACCTGAACCGGTAGTGAGACATTGTTCGGGGGGTCTGGGGGGGGACCTAGCAGATACTGATAGTTGGAATAGCTTTGGCTTGAATAATTGTTTGTTTAGACCCTCCTCGGTGTTCGAATGATCTAAGGTAGTGTGAGCTAACTGTCAGCCCGCGGGCCAAATGCGTCCTCCATTCACAGAAAATGTGACCCTCACAATATCATGGAGGAAAATTAAAAGTAAACTCTCGGTGGCAGATGTGAAATAGCTAATGATTCAATAAAAATATTTATTTAAAAAAGTCTTGAGCATTTTACTNAGTCATGAGCATTTTACTACACTTTTATTTGATTGATAAAAATATTTTTCCTGTATAGTATTTAAATTGTTAAAGTTGTTTTGTGAAAGTGTGTGTGTATGTGCATATTCCTTAATATATTTTTGGAAGATTAATACACCTTTTTTTTCAGTAAAATTTAAAAGATTCTACCAACAAAAAATACAATTTATAAATATAGTCTAAGTATTGAGAGTGATTGTTTATTAAGTGTTGTTTCTAGGCCTAGATTAAGTTGATGAAATTACAAAATTAACATTCGTCCCGCGGTGCAATACTATAATAATATTTGGCACTTGGGATTAAACAAACGTTGGACCACCCTGGGCTAAGGCAAGGTTTTGTTCACGACACACTATTATTTGCTCTGAGTACTCACGACACACTATTATTTGCTCTTGGTGACCTGGTGGTCTAGGGGTAAGGTGTCAGACTTCTGTGCTGAGGGTCCGGGGTTCAATCCTCGGTCCCGGCACAGATTTATCTGATTACCAAACCCTTCCTTCACCTCTGACAAGACGTGTATTAATCACAACTTGTGAATGTGAGGAATGCCAGGCCTCTACCGTGGTTCGGATTCCACGTTAAACTGTAGGTCCTCCATTTCATCTCACAATCACCCTACCATTACACATTAGCGTAAGTGCGTATAACCCGAATGGGTAGTAAGACGCGGTGCTAATAATAATAATAATAATAATAATATTTGCTCTGAGTACTCACGACACACTAAATATGCAAGTTGGCCAGACTACGTGAGAATCGGGCATATATACTATGCGCAGGGACGTCTCTCATTTGAACAGGAAATGAGTGCAAGAAACGATAAGATTTTCATTAGTTACTCAACTCAGTAGATAACAGAAAGTGTTCAAGTGAGAGGAAAAGAATGAAAGAAACTAGAGGAGGAAAAGTGGTGGAAGGATAGAGGGAGATGGAGGCATTTTACTAAACTGACCCGGCCACAGGCTGGAAGCAGTTGATGATGTTGATGATGTCTATACTTTTTGATTTTATGTTATTCAACTATCTTAAATATGAATATAGGTTACTAAAGCTTTCAAACATTTTTCTCTAATTCTTTTTTTAAAGATTAATATTAAATAAAACTGCTTTTACACCTTTTTATATCAACTATTACACATTTTTCTATCAACTATAAACATAACCTCAAGAATTTCGCGGCACACCCTTTGAGGACCTCTGGTCTAAGATGTCGCTCTCGTAACAGATTGGATTGCCGAAGACGGGAGATCGGGGTTTTGATTACCGTTATTGTTTACTGAGGGTGGTTTTTCCTAAATTATTTCCCACTTCCCTTCCATGAAAATGCGTGTACATTTACTATTTATTGTTTGTTATTCAAATCCATATTATTTTGAACATATTTAACAAATGAAGAAGTCCTAAGAATAGTGTGTTAGAAGAGAACCACTTGGGATGTGATTCTTCGGTACAAAGCAAACTGGATCGGACACATCCTTAAGAGGAATGTATTCTGCACGACGTCATAAAATGCCAAGGTTGAGGGAAAGAGGTGCTCAAGAAGAAGAAGGATTCAAATATTGGATGACTTGAAAATTCTGGGAACTAAAGGAGGCAGCTAGGGTAGGGTGCATTGGCGGTCTAAGTTTTACTGACAAAAAGAATGGACCTGTCGTAAGACAGAACACTTAATACTAATATTAAATATGTTTTATTTAAATACAATTATTTTGTTTTCATACACTTTTGCAATAATAGTAGCCTAGCTCTGTTTGATAGCAAAACAATATGGATACTTTACATAAAATACGTCTTAAAGATTAAAATCATTAATATTATTTGGTTAAAAGAAATGGTAAACCTTCATAGCAAACCCTTTTCATCACAAGTGTGTGTGTTTACGTTCGCATCAGACACGAATCTCTCTTGATCAGAGTTTCTTTCTGAGCAAACAACTCAGCCAGATAGGCTACCTTCCAGGCATGTTCCATCTGACTCTCATTAGAAATGAAAAGGTCCAGCCGGTGTTTTGTTGCGATTGTTTTTGAAAGGCTTGATAAAAAGAGATCGGAGGGTAGCGTGGAAGAAATACAGACTCCGGAACCCCTTTTCCCTTACCTTTTGTTAATTAATAATTAAGTTTCTATGTATTTACACATCTCTCAAGATTTGTTTTTCTTTCCTTTAGGCGTAGAACTTCCTGGAAATTCGTGATGAAAATATCTCCTATAATTTTTGGGAATTAATAGCTAGGTGGAAACGTTTCCTTTGATATTTTGTAATTAAGCTACAAATAAAATAATTGAATATAATATTGATGATAATGTGCCTATATTATTTGGTAATAAGTGGAGTTGTACCGCTTCCCACCCTCCCCCCCTATCCCTCCTCTCCCCCCTCCCCCCAAAGCACTCAATGCCTGGATATTATTGAAACTGTGCATACAAACTTAATGGAAAACACGATATTTGTTTTAAAAATTATTTTTAGCTTGTCTTGTAACACTAATAATTATTTCAAATGCCTATATTGGAGCTATATGATCCAACCTAATTTTTCATGTAAGTAATTTCAAATATGAAATTAATGTAATCTATAGAGCTTATAGAAAACCTAGAGTAGTTGAAACAAAAGTCATTTAAACAGGTTAAAATTGATTTACTTTACTATATTATTGATAATATTTACTCGGTATTAATACTAGGTATCAAAAGCGACAGATGCGGATAAAATGAATTGATTATTATATACAATTTTTTTAAATAACTTTTGTTGTCAAAAAACCTTCTTCATACCTGCCCGCCTCGGTGGCGTAGTTAACTAACGCACTGGCTTCGTGTTGAGCTAGACTGCCGAGGACGGGGAAATCAAGGTTCGAATCTTGCTCGGGTGAATTGGGTGGTTTTCCCTAAATGGTTTTCCACTCTCCCTCCACACAAATGTGGGTTCACTTCCTCCAAATTCAATCTTCCCAAATCATAACCCATTAGCGTAATTAGTACCTAAGCGTAGCCTATAATCCGAATATGTAGTAAGACGTGAGGCATACATTTTTAATTTTTCTTCCTACCTGAAAAAAAAACTGTACGAAGAAGGCTTATTTTACTATTTAGTCCATTTGCTTAGGTTCATTCCAGAATTATTATTTTTTAGCACCACGTCTCACTAGTTGTTTGGATTATACGCTTATGTACTAATTACGCTAATGGTTTAAGGGATTAGTAAGGATATGTTTAGAGGCGGTGTACTCGAATTTGCGTAGGGGGAGAGTGAAAAAAAAACTTTTTTGGAAAAACCAAACCCGACCGAGATGCGAACCTTGATCTCCCCATCATCAGTATTCTAATATACTGTGGGAGTAGCGTGCTAGACCATTCGCCACCAAAGCGGGTTCCAGAAAATTCAAACTCAATCCTTCTATTTGATCTACTTTAATAAAATATTTGCCATACTGTACCTACATAATAATTCGGCTAAAACAATTCTTGAATCATACAGTGGCAGAAAAAAAAAGTGACATACACATTAAAAAGGTCTATATGAATCAATGATAGTTTTGAGGGATATATTGGGGGTGATCTTTCAGTATTGTTGAGGGGAACTACCCCTTTCATATCTCTGAAATATTTTCCATATTATTGGTGACAAGGGAATATAAAGAGCTTAGTATCATGTTTCATAGAATCGTGACTTACAGCAATATATTTACTTTCGACATAGATACAAGGGGAGAATTGCGTGTTTTTTTCGCTGATCAAGATATTTTAGGACTGCATAGGCTACTGGAAAAAGGTACTTAAGTTTCAAAGACAGTAAAGATTTATTGAATCTAATATGAACTTTTTAGAGTTTTATGTATAGTATGTAATTATTTTTATAAAGTTCGAATATTTATTTTTATGTTGTACTGTATGGTAAATACATAAATTCATATTATGTAATTTGTTTTATGAGGTGTTGTAAGTATATAGGCCTACTGGTACAATACATACGTTACATGCTTTTTTAGTACTATATTTTCAATAAAGTCTTTTAGTGTGAAATCCTCCTTTTTCCCCCTAAAATATCAACTGTCCGAATTTTAGATTATACGGACTAGCCTAGGTCCTAGCTTTTCCTAATAGTCGGGGTTCTGCTGTTTCTTATAAGCTACATTACAGTGGGGCCAAGTACGTTAAGCTTCTAATCTTTTAAAATTAATAAAAAAGCCACCGTATTTGAGATGTCCAAAGAGAAATGAGAATGATGACCCAAATTATTAAATAAAATTATATAAAATATGCCGTTTTTATTTGGAAATTAAAAGCACTGGTTTGTTTTATCTTCGATGATCCTTGAAACGCGATGAAAAAACCATTTTATTGTAACAAATTTTATCCGTTTTTGTTCAATCGAGTGTACTTGGTAAAAAATTGAGTTTATTTTATTTGTGTGTCTGTTTGACTGCAAGGGACCTAGCCCTTCAGAATGATGCGTGTATGGTTGTGTGCTATCATGTTTCGCATTGTTGGGTCGTGTGCCCTATCCTTCCCTCCTCCCTACGCACCCCTTCTACTAAAAAAACAACCCACCCCAATGCCTGCTGGCTGCCTGCTAGTATTAACCCCATGCACTCATTTTTACTTCAGTCAATATCTGGGGTAGGAAAAACTTGAGGGTGGAATTGGAGGAAGATAATGTTCTGATGCAATCAGGGGTGAAAAAAAGGTAATTGTGTTGTAGTCTTAGCGGTGGGTGAAGGGAAGCTAAAAATATGATATTATGATACAGTGTAGCGATAGTATAGACACACTACCATTTATATGATGTGGTACCATATCCATATGACGGCACTACGAGTTTTATTTTAACATAATCAGCTCCTATGGTCGAAAAGTCTAATGCTTCGCTGTCACATTAGACTGGACTGCTAATGATGGAAATATCGGGGCTCAAATCCCAATACAAGGTAGGTTATTTTAAATGGTTTTCCACTTTCTCTACACAAAAATTCAAGTATACTTATTTTAAATTAAAACCGTACTCATCCCTAACACACCAGCGTAATTAATAACCTACATATGCATATAACCTGAACGGGTATTAAGGTGCAATAACCTGCTTTGGCGGCTTCACGGGCTAGAGCGTCACTATCGTGTTAGACTGGACTGCCGATGACAGGGAGATTCGGGTTCGAATCCCGGTCGGGTGTACTGAGGGGAGTTTTTCCAAAATGGTTTTCCACTCTTCCTCCACGTAAATAGAGGTAAAACCTCTTCTAAATTCAACCTTCCTCATCCCTAACTAAATATCGTAGTCAGTACATATGCGCACAACCTGTAAAGGTGCGGTGCAAAAAAGAGAAAAAAGAAGATACAGTGCTATTAAAAAAACATGTTAGATTATTTTCCAAACACATAGTCACACCAATAAAGTATATATTATTATTATTATTATTATTATTATTATTAATAATAATAACACCGCGTCTTACTACCCGTTTGGGTTGTAAGCACTTATACTAATGTGTAATGTTAGGGTGATTGTGAGATGAAATGGAGGACCTACAGTTTAACGTGGAATCCGAACCACGGTGGAGGGCTGGCATTCCACACATTCACAAGTTGTGATTAACACACATCTTGTCAGAGGTAAACGAAGGGTAAGTATATAATAACATTTTCTATTGAACATAATTATTTGAGCACTTGAACGAAGGTTATTTTATTTTATAAGAAGTAATGAACTCAACTTTTTGCGCGTAAGCCTTTCTTTGTATTGGTTCCTGTTCGATTGGGTTATAAATCCCGTTCTTGCAATCAGAGTTAATATAAAAATCGAGATTTATGTTCTGGCTTCCCCTCAAGTAAGAAGGAAGTAGTTTGAGTAAGGGGAAAATAAAAACTAACAATAAGGCTAGAATAAACTTTTGTTGATGAAATATAAACATTAACTATATTAGAAGAGTATATATTTTGGTTTAAGTCCCGAAACACCATCATGCAATCTATTATGGCAATAAGATACATATATACATATTTAAGTTTTATTTAAGAATAATATACCTATAGTAGTTAAAATAATTGTTATTTCATGAAACAAAATTATTTTAATTAAAGTCTACCCAAATCCATTTGAAATCAATTTATGCTATTTTTATGAATACCAAACATTTTGATCATTCGTGCCTCTACTTTTCGGTTAGTTAGAATATATTAAATAAATCATTTTATAAAGTTTAAACAATATAAGTTGTGGTGTAAATTCTGGAATATCTGTAACTAAAACTCTTTGTAATTTAAAAAATTAATATTGTTTAATGGGGTTGTGAACTAGCTCGATTAATTTGAATATAATTGGAGTTTATTGCATCTCCTATTTGAATCTTATAACTTACACCACGTAAACTAGAATTGGATTGTTTCTGTAAAAGGCTGCCATCAAACCCCCAAAATATATTCTTATGTGGCAAGTATAAAACTAAATCTAACGTTACTCTTTTATGGTGGTAAAATTTTTTAGACCTAATTTAATTAATCACACAAATATGGATAGCACAAATGTATTACTTACTCTATAAAATTAGGAACTCTAAAGTTCATTGCTACACTTACAAAAGTACGCCACCTATTCCTACCTTGTTCTAGCTCTATCTAGTCCACCTCATTACACTCCATCTCTTTCAGGTCCATTCTAATGTTATCCCCTCACCTGCGTCTAGGTCGTCCCATTGGGTCTGCCAGTCAGTACACTGAACAAGGTTCTAGAATCTCCCATTCATGCTGCATGTCCTGTCCAAAGTAACTTAAGAAAATTTATTATCCTAAAAATTTCTTGTGATGAGTACAGGGTATGTAACTCATCCCTATATAACCTCCTCCTGGGCATGATGAGCTCTCATCGTAAAAATAAAATCCCATCGAGAAACACCCAAAAGTTTGTCCCAAATATTTATCAAAATTAAATCAATAATTTAAATAACCATATTTAGGTATTTTGATTTAATTTAAATGCTGTTGTATTTATGTTCGTGCCTTAGATATTATGGCCATGTATATACAAAATTGTTAGAAGTTATTGCTCTAATTTTAAACTATGACAGACTATACTCATTCACAATATTTCTCTCTGTATCATATCTTCAATTTGCAATTTCCTTTTGCTAGAAGTCCCTTTATTAAACCTTGTTTGTTCACCGAATGGTAAGAATCCTTCTTTCTATAATAGAATTGATAGCTTCCTTTTTTTTATGATTGTAACAGGCTTATGAAGGATTGGAAAATAAACCTTACACAGTGAAAAAATAATGGATTGTTACTTTTACTTTACAGTTGAACATAAAGCCAAGTGATATTGTATTTTACTATCGTATTGAATTAGTGTCAAAAATAGCTCCCCCTACATAGTTTTTTTAGTTCAAATGGAGTAGGACTGTTTACTGTGTGTGCATGATGGGCAATACCCTTTTCGTTTTTCTATTCTGTTCAATAAGAATAGGAATACTAAATGTAACACGGTGTCCAAGTTACAGTTTCGGGACAAGAAGGACGCATGTGTACAAACTTTTGTTAGGACTGCGTCTTACTACCCGTTTGAGTTATACGCTTGTATACTAATTACACTAGTGATTTTAGGGATTAGTTAGGTTAGGTTTAAATAAATTGTACCTGCATTTGCGTGGAGGGAAAGGGGAAAACCATTTAGGAAAAACCTTTCTCAATGCACCCGACTGATATTCGAACCTTGGTCTTCCCGTCATCGGCAGTCTAGTCTTCTGTGAGAGTAGCTCGTTAGACCATGTGGCCACCGAAGTGGATTGTACAAATATTAAACATTTAGTGGATATGAAACTGTGTATTTAGAAATATACGTTTGGAACTATTATTTTAATGTATAATTTAAGGGTTTAATCTATCATTATTGCATGGTAATATCTCTAAAATTCTCTACTCTGTCCAAGATAAAAATAAAAGCTAACCAAAGAATATTTATAATTATTTAGTTGAAAACAGTTATTTGACCTACCCTTATTTTAAAAATACTCTTAATTTTAGTAGCATATGAACATGAAGAAAATTGTAATGAAAAAATAAATTATATAAAATAGTTTTTATTCAAAGAATTGTTTTTAAGAAACATTAATTTATAATTTAAAAAAAATATTTGGCATATTTAACGTGTGCTTTCCGAACTGGCCGATTATATCAGCACACGACTTATAAACTTAAATCTAGAACACACACAACATCCAGACCCTGGCTGTTGATTCATTAATGCGAAAGGGGAGACCCACATTTCACCGATACTAGATTTTTGGACATGCCCGGAATCGAACCTGGAACCCGAGACAAACGATACTGATTGAGCTAAGGAATCAGACATTAATTTATAGACACATAATAATAAAATATTGACTATTAAAATTTTAAACCTCTCTCTGATAGAATTGAAAGAACAAGTTACGAAAACATTTATTGGCGCATAGGATATACATAGTTATCTTTCTAGAAATAGCTTTACTTTAATATTTAAAAACGTAATTAATTATTCTCGAGGTTGGAAAAAATTGATTAATTTATTTATTTATTTATGCTGCAACCTTACTGGTAACATGCTCAATAGGCTGGGTGAACTTGGGGTTGATTTTCCGCTCTCTCTCCAATATAAAGAGGCTGCACTTAATCTAAAGCTACTCCCCTTATCCTTACCACATAGATTAATCCATTAATAATAATGTTTAAGAAGATCACTACTTGAAAAATGCAATTGACGTTGACCCTTTAGATTGGAGTTTAATCCCAGCCGTGTGCTTTTTTTTTCACTTTGTGGTTTCCTATTCCAAAAAGTTATCTTCCCTTAATTTAAAGTAATTTTATTATTTTAATACAAAAATTGTATTAATAATTATAATATATTAAGAATATCAACAATGGTAGTAGAGGGGTCCAATTTTTTAAACTCGCACTGCCCTTAGTTGTACTCAGAATGCGGGATCAAGATTCTAATCCCGGCTGGGTGTAATGGGGAGGTGGGGGTTTCGGGTGAGATTTATAATTGTGGTTTTCACATCATCTCTCCACGATTATCTGGGTGCACTTTGTATAAACTACCCTACACGTCACTTTTTATATATATGAATCACTATGTCAAACGTTCTAATTATAAGATGTTTAAAACTAATAATAACAGAATAATATATTAATCAATCTGAGGCTATCCCCCCCCCATGTTCCAGTATTGCACTCCTGGGCGATGGTGAGCGTTCACATCAAGCTGTGATTCAGCCCTCATAGCCCCCAAGGTCTGGTTACATTCAACCCCTAACACTCACCCCCTCTCCAACAATAACCCTACCACCACCCCTGTCTGTTATTCCATTCTATAAACCTATGACGGGTACAATGACGATTATTGGTTTGAAATGCTGGATTTATTTGTACTCCGTAACGGATGCCTACGTATGTCCACATTTTTAATGTGTTTTTTTTGTGCTTTTTTAAAATTTTGGTGTTGAGTTTCTATAATTCTTTCCACGATGATGGCTTTTTTTATTTTTGACATATTTATTAACTTGCAGTTGGAAGGTTTTTAAAATCAATATTATGTTTAAAAAAAATATTGTTCAAATTTTGTATTTTTATCTAGACAAATGTGTTAGTAATAAATACCAATTTCTAGGTAATATACAACGCCTATCTTATTTTATGACCTAATATATCACACACAATTCATGGCAAACAATGAAATATATATTTAGCCCTTGTTTAATATATTATACACAAGTATGTACATTTTAATATTAAAAACTAAAACAATTTTAACCTGGAAACTATCCTTAATAAATATTTTTTCATCAAGATTGGAACATTTCTATAACTTTTTCCTTATCAGTATTATGTGTATTAGTTGAATGTGTTAATTTAATGTTCTCAAAACGGACTTGTCTTTTACAAAGAAAATATTACTTTCGATTGATATTATTATAGCTATGAACTATTTATTAAAAATTTATTACATATTTGACCTCAGGAATGTGAATTTTATATTAATACAAATGAAAAAAATTTCTATTTATGCTACAAGTGAAAATAACGGATCACTGATAGAATTAAGTTTGTATCGAGCTAAAAATATATGGTCAGTTACGTTTGTCTGAAAACACTATCTACATAAACTATATAATAAATTGTGTCCATTCAAGTTTGTGGTTTTATAGTATTTATTTGATATTAAACTTGAATTTTACATCAGAAATGTAATTATTTTTAGATATAAATACATCTTAAATGCAATGTCTCAGACCCACTGATAATCTTTATTTTAAAATCATTTGACTCAGTTCAATGGTCGAATGGTTTAAGGCATAACTCTTGCAACAGATTTTACTACCGTGACAAGGAGATCAAGGTTATAATCCCGGTGGGGTATACTTAGGGTGGTTTTCCAAAATGATTTTATACTCTCGCTTCACACAGATGTGGGTACATGTTATTTATATTCAACTTTACTCATCCATCACAAATAAAGTAATCAGTACATATGTTTTTCAGTCAATCGGATGGTAAGACATGGTGTTAAATAAAAATTAAATAATTCGGACTTAAAAGTAAAAAAAAATATTCTAGATTAAACTTGGCGATCCTTAAAGTAAAATTTGAAAATATAAGTGATGTTGCCACAGAAAATACCACAAAAGTGTCTTATATTAATGTTTTCCAGGTATAAACTAGTTTGCACATAAACTATAAGATAAATCTTACCTTTCAGAAAAAGCAGAATACAAGCTCTATGTCCCCTGGCAATATATGTAGACCCGCTAGTTATAGCCGCCGTGGGAATTGCATAACTACACGAACACTGAAAAGAAAGAAAAAGAAAAGGAAATAATAGGGAGATGGGTTGGTGGGTAAAATGCCCCTTGATTCTTTAATGGATGACATTTTTGTCATCTGTGCTCTTCCTTCTTTTATGCGTGTATTTTTTCGCCCTAACTTTTAATGTTTGATGTCTTCTTTATGCGCCTTTTTAATGCTACTCCTGCTAATGAAACTCATTTTTCTTAATTTAATACGAGTAGGATTTCCCTTAGTATGAAACGCATTTTTATTTAGGTCCTTCTTGGTCTTACAATAGTAACGTTGACGTTGTTTTTGGAATTTTGAACTAGTGTCAACCTTATAGTTCATGCTCTTTGAATAAAATAAAAACAAAGGTTGATTCGTCTAAAACATTGCTGTGAACCTTTAATAATATTTACATTATATTATATACGACGTTAAACAGTAGCACTTAAATAAAGAGAGCTTACTAAAGTTTTCAAAAAAGAAAATAACAGTTCAAAATCTTTCATATCTATTAAGAACAGCCTTTATGTATTAAAAAGAATCTTTAGAATGAGTAGAATGTCATTCTAAGTTAACTATAAACTGTTGCTAATATATTATATATGTTCAAAGTATTGAATAGTATTGTGCAAATTCATTGCCTTGTAATCTTGTGTACTTCGACTTTAAATTTTAAGTGGGACAATATTCGAAATATATGTTAATAAATTTAAGTTGAGATTCAAATTAAATAACTGCCCCTTAATCCCATCCCTATATAGAACTGTCAAATATTTTTTTTTAAACAGCCTGTCTGTCTGTCTAAGACAATCGCCTTTAATTTGGATAGGTTTTTTAAATATTTATATTGGAGTTGAAGAGACGCAAATGTAACAGTGACAGTAATATTTTCACATAAAATTTGAAGTAACATAAACCTTTAGTTAGAGCTATTCACACTGCAAGAGGGCAATGTTTTGGAAACTACTAGTTACAGTCAATCAACATAAAAAAACACAATTTAGATAAATTGGTTGAGGATTGTAAGACCTCTTATTTCCATATTTTCTTTGTTTACTTTAATTTAAAATTGGATGCAATACTACATACAAATATTGGTAAAGATGCTTTTTGTTTCGACACAACTATTTTTTGAAATTTATCTTGCTGATTCTTTGGTTGATCACTATTTTCATTCAAATTTATAGACCTTAAAATAATAATCTTTTTAAATCAACAACTCTAAGGTTGGTTTAATGTAATTTTTATCCATCTGGAGCTGGGATAGCACTCATCCCTTCGGATGGTTAGTGCTGCCTGAACTATCTGGTCGAAATCCAATGTACTGGGGGGGAGGGGGATAAGAAAGTATGGTCACTCCCAGTTGCCGTCCACACTGAATTCCTATAAGCGGTCAGGGAGGGCCTATCAATTTTATCGGAAAGGTGTTTTCACATTCCTTTTGGGGTTCTTTTGCATACCACAATCGACATGGGACCGATGGCTTTACTTCCCCACAATGTGAAGTTGTGCTATGGATTTTTATCGCTCAAGAAAAACTATCGACCTCGAAAGGGTTTGAGCCCACGAGCATCGGGTCCTGAGGCAAGTACTTTATCTTAATACCACCGAGATCTGTTGACCTTGAATGGATTTGAACCCACGAACATCGGGTCCTGAGGC
>CABFWB010000019.1:506223-517362 GCA_902151455.1 Timema bartmani | reverse complement strand
TGTATGTATATATATTGTATGTATATATATTGTATGTATATATATTGTATGTATATATATTGTATGTATATATATGTATGTATATATATATGTATGTATATATATATGTATGTATATATATGTATGTATATATATTGTATGTGTATATATACATATACATACACATACACACATATATATATCTATACATACATACACATATACATACATACATATTATATATAAACTCTGTAGTGTCGGCCCCTAATCGAGCTATACCAATCGAGAGGCCGTCATCTGTTGGTGAAGATAGTACCAACTTCTGTGGATAGAGGGTGTCATGTGGTCAGCAAAACGAAACCTCCATCCGTTAATCTCAGTTTTCTAGACTGGAGCGGGTACTCTTTCAAATCAAGTAGCTTCTCATTTGTCCTAACAAGGCTGAGTTGACCTCTTTCCACACCCACTGCTTCACAGAAAATCTGGAAGCGCTGGGGATCGAACCCAAGACCTCTGTACCTGTAGCTAGGAGCTCTGTTATCACGAGACCACAGAGACGGTCTACATATTGATTTATGTGAGAGTTATTTATTTCCCTCCACGACTTATTACTACCCAACCTAACTATTTGCAGCTTTACACTCTCTCTCGTCTCAAAATATCCCTACCACTACACATGAGCGTAAGTGCGTACAATCCTAACGGGTAGTAAGACGCGATGCTAATAATAATAATAATAATAATAATAATAATAATAATAATAAAAATAATAATATACTCACTACATATGGGAGTATTTAATAGCAAAAAAGTTTTTAATCCCCATTACAGGATAATTCTGATCAAGAGCTTGAAAAATTCCGCTCAATTTGTCCTGTTCCATTAAATTCAGATTTCTAGATTCGTGTTTCACACAAACTAAGTTCTAAAATTTTCAACTCAATTTTTCAAGTCTCAATCACAATTCCTCAACTTTTAAAATTTTAATCTTTTTTCATGCATACAAAAAAACAGTCAAACTATTATGTTATTTAATTTGTACATCCTAATACATTTTAAACAAAAGTGTGGATAGTGGAGAAAAAAAAAATCAAAATTCAAATACTATGTTTGATATGTACAGAATCATCCAAATTACATTTAAAATTGATCAACACTGAAATTAAATAGCAAAAGACCCAATAAGTTGCATAATGAAAGATTACCCAATTAAGAATTTTTCCGTTTTGTTTCAACGTAAGAACTTTAATTTTACTGGAATATGACATACAATGATCGACTTGTTGAAAATGGTGGTCATAAGATCGATTTTAGTTACCGGTAAAAATTGTAAGTATAAATATATCTAGGAATCTAGCTTGACTTCCCTGATGGAAACCAAATGTTCGCCAAAGAGATTGGCATATAAAAATTAATTTATTCTAAAAAAGTACATTTGTAAAGGATTTCTCTTAAAGTCGGTTGGAAAAGATGAATCTTTAGAGATGCTCAGTGTATATACATAAAAGAAAAAAAGAAAATGACAGAAGAAATAGAGAAAAAGTGGAATAGATTGTGGGCCCCGGAAGAAAAGATATAAAGAAAAAAAATCCCTGTACTAAAAAAAAAGAAATGCTTAGCTAAATATTAAGACCCCTCTACCCACCCTCACCTTCCTTCATTTATGAAGAGGAAGTAAATGAAAACTTTTTTAACAACCATCGCCGCATAAAGGACCATATTGTCAAGAACGAGAATCAAAGAAGCGGACCAGAGATTAATTCTATATGTGCAGTATAACAGTCGTGAGACTAAACTAACATTTCTCAGGGGATGGGCATAGTTGTGCTCTGGTGCGCCGGTAGAGGCGCCACTAGCGTCAGCCGCAAGACCGCGTCTGCTCGCTTTACTAGCTTACATCCCCCCCCCCTCCTCCTTCTCAACAAGAAAAACAGAACAGGTAATAAAAGAATGGTATTTATGAATTCAATTTTTTTTCTCGGAAATTTATATTTGGTAAAGCTGTCTTGTTTACATAGAGAGTACGTGAAAACAGACTTGTAAAGCTGTCTTGTTTACGTAGAGAGTACGTGAAAACAGACTTCTGCGGGATGGTAATAATAATTTTAATACTTTAACAAGTTTTTTTATTATTTATTTACTGCTTTATAGAATGTGCCATGTTCTGATTGGAGGCAGAGTGGACTAACCCATAACACTATTAAATAGTTCTTATAAAAATCTATACTAATAAATAATCTCGGCTTATTGTCAAAATATTATGATCCTCTATCAGCTTGCTGTCATTATTTATTGGCGTTTGCTCCAATGATCACATGACCTGAGGCATCAGATTCGCAAGATATAGGACTGCCAGTAATGAGGTTTATATAATATAGGTTGTGTGTGGGGTAGTTTTTGTGCATGCGATTTTTTATTTTATTTTTTCCTTCTCATCTCGAAACAACCTTTCTCACCCCTAGCCGTTAGCTCAAGGTTTTTAAAACCATGCTGTTAAACTTTATATTATTATTTTAATACCGCCTCTTACTACCCGTTCGGGGCACATGCCAACGTAATAGTTTAAAAAAATGCATTCAAATTTTTAGTACCAAGGCAATCATTATTTTACTATGACTAATTGTAATTTTAGTTGTGTTTGATTTAACTTTTTTGGAACATATTTTGTTCAGGCTATTTACCTTTGCCTCATAACCAATCGTGCACGTTTTTATGTGTAAACGTAATATCTACTCATAAAAAAATTGCAATAAATTTATTGCTTAGCATTAATACAACCTCTGAAGAATACTTAAAGTTGAGATAACCTAATATATATTTTAAAATGCCAGCAAACAAATTGAACTATTTTTAATCTGGGATGTTCTAATTAATTCAAAATTTAGGAGATCTTCACAAGTATTCATTTGGTCGTGTATATTTCTTTGTATTTTCCCTCGTGCAACTAAAGATTAAACAGCCCATTGCTACAAATCAAGATATCTTAAATAATTATATTTGGAAAATGGGGGGAAAAAAACAGTTTATTTTCTTTGTTTGTAATAATTTAAACACGTGTTTACACACACGGTATTCGAACAGTAGATAATCTATCCTAGTGATATGAAGTTCTTTGAATATGTTACATTGTTTATGCTTTTGTCTTTCTTATTTCAATATATTGCTCTAAGAATTTATTGAAACCGTAGATATTTACTCAAAACATGCCAACGCTAATGTAAAACACACTAATTTTCAAAATATTTCTTTAAAATAAAGAATTACATCTTGTTTCTTGCTAGATAATATTTATTGTTAAGGTTGAAAGTGATGAATATATTTTGTTAACCGACACATAATAACGTAGCTTTTAAAGTGATTGAATTAACGTTAAGTTTAACTTATTTTTAGTATTAAAAATAAAAAATTGGTTTTATATTTAGAATTTAGATATTGAAATAAGTGTTGTATGATTAGTAAAACTATAATATATTTCAGAATTGTTTTGGTAGTGAATATTACGATTTATTTTGTATGTTAACTCACTAATAAATAAAAGTGTTATTGAACAGTGTTACCCAAACTTTCGTCATTCAAATACTCCTTTCGGGGCCATGACCTATTTAACGTAAGGCTTCCAGGAAATGTTATTATGCTTAGCAGTCAGAAGGCTTATATTCAAGAGAGGGTGACAGGGGCTAGCATCCCAGGAACTCCAAAAATTAGGATCTCCACAAATTGTTGAAATAAAAAATAATAATTCTATTTTGGCCCCATATATTCCAATCATGATAATATATTAGAAAACTTATAGCTAAGTTTATTAATTTTTATTTATTTCTGACAAAATATTACTTATTTAGACATACTAATAATTAATTTTTGTCTTAAACAAATCTAATATATTGTGATGTCAATATTCCCTTGTTTAAATAATACCTCTATCAATTTTTCTTTACCAAATTAATAGTTAAATCTCAATCTTATTGTCAAAAACTTTGAAAAGAAAGAGATTTTTTTAATATCCGGGCTTCCAATTTATTACATATCCTGGGCCTCAGACCTAAATCCAGCCATGTTAGTAAAATAAGTTCATAGTTGTGACAATCAGAAAGAAAAGCTTGTGAAATTCTATGATATCAAGTCAAAATATGCATCTGTATATCAGACTTATTACTATCATCAACATATCTATTATGATTAATAAAAGTAGGCCTATGTGTTACGTTAAATGCTTCTGGGGGTGTGTGTATCACAGTTTGGGAAACACTGTTGTAGACCATCCATAGCGTCTAAATAGGATTATATTCACGTCAAGATATTTTTCACGTATCTTGAGTCTGAGCCATCTTCCTTATATTTTACGATGTTACCCGTGTGATGGTCGAGACGTGTTGCTTACAGCCCGGTACCTTCTTTGTATGGCGCCCAACCAAGGGCCTCAAATATGCTGTACAAATATCGTATAATAATTAAACTTGCTACAGACCGGTAGATTTACGGTAGTGCGCCTTGTTACATTTTCCCACGGTACTTATATACATGGCGAGACTCCATGGCACTGTTCTGGCAATCTGGCATCACATTGTCATTAAATATAACAAAACACGACTAACAAAATAGTAAGGTAACTACTGATGTCATGTAATTGAGACATGCTAGTTCGACGAGGATAATTATAGAAATAGATTTGGAAGAGAGAAATTCGAGAGGGAAACCAAGATCGGAGTACATCAATCAGATAGTGAAAGATGTTGGCAGAAGAAGATACAAGAATGTAAAAAAAAATTGGCTCAGAATATGCAAAAGTGGAGAGCAAACCAATCGCAAGATTGATGACCTAGTTATGATGAAGGTAACCAAGGGGAAAATTTGACTTTCATCAGAGTTAGCGCTTCTTTGAATCCCTCTAAAGCAAATTTATACGAGCGATATTTTTGTTGAACCTGCTTCGGTGGGCACACGGACGTCCTATCTTGTTTTCTATAAATTGGTAAGATTTGGGTTCAAATCCCGGCTGGATGTATTTATTTCCCCCTTTGCCTCTGTGAATATATGACTATTTCCTCTAAATTATGCCTACTCATTCCTACCCCATCAGTGTAAGTATTAGGATAGAACAGACGAGTAGTAGTACGTAGTGCACAAAAAAAAAAAAACAGGTTTTTGTTGAGAATTTGATTTTCCTTTCATACAAGAAAGTGTTCATTTCTGGTTGGGATTCAACTTGCGATTATTTGTACATTCCTTTTACGGTGAAAAATCACTTACAGTCTTAACTTGACGGGCCACATTATAGCCTTATAATATATTATTATTATTATTATTATTATTATTATTATTACTATTAGCACCACGACTAACTACCCGTTCGAGTTATACGCACTTACGCTAATGTGTAATGGTAGGATGATTGTGAGCTGAAATGGAGGACCTACAGTTTAACGTGGAATCCGAACCACGGTATAGGCCTGGCATTCCTCACTTTCACAAGTTGTGATTAATACACATCTTGTCAGAGGTGAAGAAAGGGTTTGGCAATCAGATAAATCTGTGCCGGGACCGAGGATTGAACCCCGGACCCCCAGTACAGAAGTCCGACACCTTACCCCTAGATCACCAGGTCACCGCTTACAATATGAACTGTATCATAGCGGAAACAAGCAAGGTGAGCTTGCTAGCATTCACGGTAAACGAAGTGTGCGTAGAGAGATAAAGTTTGACAAATATTTTTAAAATTAATGTAATCATGTATGGACTAGTTTTCTAGCTACACATGTAATTAGACGTTAGTGAAATTAATTCATCCCTTGGAAGTGGTTCACGGTGCGCGACTGGCTGTGAGAATGAATGGGTACTACCGGCGCGACGTTTTAAGTCCTGTGAAAGGAAACCACCGCGACACCTGAATACACCGGCCGCCATTGTTCGACGGAACCAAGCATCCGCGTGAGACACTTTCCGGTTAGCATTCTGAGTAAATATACCGCTACGTTGTATACTGACTGCGGGGCTATGTATATTGCGCTTATCAAGACCGAAAATTGGGAAGGATGGGGATTGGGAGGTGGTTAGTACCAAGATAACGTCTTCTGATTGGGGTCCAGGTTGTAGTTTAACCCCCCCCAAGTCTATTCGGTGTGAAGCTTACAATGTGAAAGTCTTAAGGTGGGAGTGTAGGGGACGCGAGAAAAGGTGTTTTTTACAGTTTTTATGGCAAAACATTATTTTGACCAAACTCATTAAATATTTCTCCAGTAGTAACATGGAGTTTAATTTTCTTCACATGGTGACATCAACAGTTGTTGAATGTTTGTCATGATCATAGTGGCACAATATTACTATTTTTAAACGAACAGAAAAAATTGTCATTAAATTCCAGGATACCCTTGAAATATATTCAATAATTGTTGAGGTCATCATATGAAGAGAATTAAACTCAATGTTTCTACTGGAGAAATATTTGATTTCTTTAGAGCAGAAAAATGTTGTGATATAAAAACTACTAAAACACTGACACACGTTTAGTTTGATTTTCCACACATAGGTGGTATCAACAGTTCTTGAATATCTGTCATGAGAATTATGGCATCTGAAAAAGAACCCTTATAAATAAAATAGGGAAAGTTAGCATCAACCTCAAATAAGGCTATCCCATGTATTTAATAGCGGTTGGGATCTTGAAATGTAGAAAATAAAAATAAATGTATCTACTTAAGTAATATTATATTTTTTGCGTCCAATAAAAAAAGTTTGCTATAAAATATGCAAAAATACTGCCCTTCATGTTTCTCGTTTCTTTACACCAAACCTTAAAATAAATAATTTTTATAATATGAAGGGTTTGTAGAATTAATATGACATACCACAAAATAATAATTTCGAGATATTAATATTAAAGGTTTTAAAAATCAAATAATTCATAAGCTGCAATAGTTCTATTTTTACCCCTAATTTAATACAAATTCTGACCTTTAAAAATCAATAATAATAATATCTGCAGTTTTATTTAAGGAAGTATAGGAACAAAATTAAGTATGAACTATGAATGATATGGTTGTTGTCGCATAGCAGATAGTTGCCTCAACCCTTTCATCAAACTGTCTATTTGTAAATATACTATATTATTTATTTATTTAAAAAAAGTTTTTCAATTCTTTTATGAGGGACATGAAATAATTTCAGAGAATTGTAATAGCATATTTTTTAAACAACTCCTTAATACTCACCTGCCCAGGCTATCTGGATCTAAATAAATAATATTTACATTTAATTAATTGGTTAGAATATTAAAAATAAACAAATTTAGAGAAAGTGTACCCAAAACTGCTTGGAGTTAGGGTGGAAAAACATTTCATAAAAAAAAAGATCTAGAAATAAAACCTGAACTCCCATAGTCAGCAAACCACACTAGATGATCTTGATATTTATTAAACTCCCTCTCTTAACCCTCTCCTCCCCCCACCCCCGTCCAAGTTGTTACAAATTGAATTTATACATTTCTAGTCGACAATCAAGATCAAACTTTAACTTAGGCTGACGATTTACTACTCATGCCAATCATGGACGGATTTTCTTTGCGCATAAGTAAGTTTGTCTCATGTTTGATTCTCGTTAGTTTAATTAATAATCATAAATTAATAATCACAGTGTGTGTTTATATTTATGACAAGATATAAAGTTTAAAATACAATTATTATAATTGAAATTTTAGGAATGCAATGATTAATAAATAATAATTATATATATATATAATTTAATTATTTTTATCGACTGAATGATTCCCTCACCCATTGAGAGCATCAATTTCAAAATATGAAGGAAAAACACTTGAATCTTGTAAACGGTACTATTTTTTTTAAATCACGGACATTTATTGATTCGAGACAATATACAAAAAATTTGGACTGTCCCGGAAAATCCGAGAAGAATGATCACCTTATCATAACCATACAAAATGAAATTAAGACATATTAACTTACAACAAAACATTTGTGTGACCTTTTAATACGCTTCCTTGTGTGTTTCTCTAATTTACAAGAAGTGATAGTTATTTATTTTATTTTCAGGTCAAAGATAGGTCAACAGAAGCGACAATTTTACAATTCTTTACACGAGAGCCATCCCATCTGACTTAAACTGGATGTTAAAAATAAAAAACCAACAGACAAGTTATTTTGGCTGCATATTCATCTGTACAGTATATCAACCTGCCAAAAAGTACACACCGATCAAGCTAAAAATAACACACATAATTATTACCACACTACAAAGATTCTTCCCTCCTTTGCCTTTTAAAATGGAGTATAACAATAATAATAATCATTATCACAGTTTACTTTTAGAGACGTAATGTTTAGTTTGGAATAGCTATGTTATGGGAAGTTGATTCTTAATAGCTCCTTGAAGGTAAATATTGATGAGTTTATATGTTATTCTCTTGGATAAAAACGATATAAGTAACATTTTAACATGTATTCTGTACACCGTAATACATTAACTGCAATATAAAATAGGGACCTATTTTGATTTAACAATCTTGTTAGAATCGTTTAAAAAAAGTGCTAAAATCTTTCATAAATATCTAAATGTATATTTGCAGGAAACACATAACATGTTTTACTAAAACATACTGATTTGTAATATATAAAAAGCTTTAGTACGATGTAAAAATATATATGTACTTATCTTAACAATTACATAAACAAATTGTAAGCATCTTTAGCTTAGCCTGTAATTTTAGGAAGTTAGTTTCCAATTTGAAAATAGTTTGTTGTACTGTCTTTAGAGAATCGTACATAAGCACTTTTTGAAAACACAAACATATTTTCTGCAACCAACATCAATAATATTTTACTATATATTATTAGTGTTATTCTTTATGTATTTATACCATTTCAAAAGAGAAAGCTGCAGATATGACCTCACGTATGACGTGAGAGAATAATATATCGTAACTTCATATTAAATATAGGATTATACCCAAAAATACCCCAAAATATTAATTTCTGTGAAACGGGAATCTTATATTTATTATTATGTCTACAATATACACCAGTGGTATTAAAACTTTTTTTGACTCGCATATGCTCCAAAAAAATTCTCTACAACTTTGTACCCCCAAAATGGTTGGTGCATGATGCAAGTTATATCTATTCTATAATCTAAACCGTAAAATAAATAAAATAAACTATATCCAAAGTAATGTATTACATAATAAGTTTTAAATGATAAATACTTATATGGATACATTTAAAAAAAATCTATGTAGGTCCTAAGATGTCTTCACGTACCTCCAGAGGTACGCTAACCCCAGGTTGAATACTACTGCTATAAACGATAGAATGAACGCTGGGGGGTAAAAATAAGACAGATTCAGTTTCGTTGCCCAAACCCTTGTGTTAAAGTGTGTAGCGTACGTAGCCTACAGCGGGCAGTATTTACTTTATTGAACGTCCCTACATGTCTCGTAGATGGAGGGGGTGGGGAATGATAGTGGCGGGGAAGAACTTCCCCCCTACTTCTCTCTCTCTCTCTCTCTAACAGCCACCCCCTATTGGATCAATGTTTCACCTAAATTGTGTCCGGCACCGTTATTTTTGCGCCCTCTATCAACCTGTGCCAGAGTTATGTGAGGGGGGTGGCTGTATATGAAGGGGTGGATCGAGGCGTCGTCTTGGAACCGTACTTTACAGGCTTTTTGAAATGAAGACAATACCACGATGTACGCTCTGGAACACAACCAAAATAATATCTCTTACACACTCTTGAATTTTGGAGATCTAAGAGACCCTAGATCTGCCAGTGGTAGTTGTAAATGCTAATACCCAAACTTAAATAATTTCATCCATAGTAATTATGTAACTTAAAACTTGGCTTCGAACCAAATTTCAGTTTCGACTTGATTCGAAAAGTCTATCCGGCTTAGGCAATTACAAATCTTTCGAAATGAAGATATTGACAGCTAAAATACTTAATTTATGTAAAATTATAACCTTTCTGGGCTGTTACATTACGAAATTAATATTCAAATGAAAAAAATATTAAGTAATCGAATTGTAAGTTGTGATACTATCTTGATTTATCAGAATAAAACGAAATATTATAAACAATTGTGCAATAAAACATTTTCCTAGTAGTGTACAATGTTATTAGAATATTTATATATTTTTAAGCATAAAACAACTCATAAAAAAATAATTGAGCTTCGATTTGACTTCGAGAATTTAAATATATTCAATTCGAGTTCGCTTTGAAATTAGCAAGTAAACTTCACACACCCCTAACCAGTAGATATGTTTTATTTTATTTTCCGCATAGAGTAATCTCAATAGTAGTTGAATACTTTTCATAATGTCTGACACTCTGGCTCAGTCGGTAGCGTATTTGTCTACTGAGCTAATGGTCCCAGGTTCGATTTCTGACATGGCCGAAAAAGTATCATCTGGGAAATACGGGTTTATTTTTTCACGGTGATGAATTAAAGGCCGGGGGTTGGACGTTGTGTCTGTTCTATATTTAAGTTAGTTTATAAGTCGTGTGCTGATATAATCAGTCGGTTCAAAAAGTGCACGTTTAGTACCTCAAATGGAAAAAAATAATTATTTTTTATGACCATAGTAGAATTTGATCAGAAAATGATTACATGAAGAGAAAAAGTCTTGATCCTAGTATCCATGACAAATATTCAAGAACTATTGAGGTCACTTTGTGTAGAAAATTTAACTAAATTTATCTACTGAAACAATAGCTATTCAATATAATTTGACAAACCCATTTCCGGTGATTAAAATTACGAGAAAATGGCTGAATATATTTTGATAAACTAGCACTCATTTTAGAGGTTAGGGATCGGGGATGGTGGAATAAATAGCAGCCTCCAAAGAAATTCCAATATTCCGAATAAATCTCCTGTTTTTCTGATGCGTGCGCAGTGGCTCATCTGTACAGTCGTTCTTTGTTTAAATACAGCAAACCTGAAAACCTTGATTTGTGTATGATTGCATACCCGTAAATAAAATATTTATCTTTGATATTAAATGATAACTAAATTCTTACCCACTTTGGTGGCTGTATGGTATAAGGCGCTACTCTCGCAGTAGATTAGACTGGCGATGACGGGGAGATCGAGTTTCGAATCTCAGTCGGGTGCTCTGAAGGTGGTGTGATTTTTTTTTTTTT
>CABFWB010000019.1:425911-500235 GCA_902151455.1 Timema bartmani | reverse complement strand
CTTCTTCACCCCTCAGCCCCCCCCCCCTCTCTTTGCGTACCAATATTACTCCCAGCTCCAGGGACACCCTAACCCTCTGTGCTCTCACCTGAGACAATAACATAAAATGGGTTACTGCCCTCAATAGGGGAGAGGGATTGCCTGACTGTGAAGAAATAAAAGTTGATTAAGTAATTGGCAGTTTGGTTCGGTTTAGTTCACTGGTTAGATTGCTTGTAGATTTGTTCGTTTTTCATAGGATTTTCTATGGATGAATACGTCGGTAAAATGGATAAATGCTATCACAATTTACCTAAACATGTGTAATGTATAGGTATAATATACAGTTCACTTTTCATCAAAAGAACCATAGCTATTGGACAGCTAGAAAAGTTACTAGAACTACTTTCACTTATTCATACGTCAAGTCAGGGTATGTTCAGCCAAAACTTTTGATATATATAAAAAAATCAATCTCTATGAAATCACACTAATATAATGCTATAGCAAAATGTAAGTTAATCATTGTTGACCACAAAAATGCTACTATACATAAGGCGACTTATTAATTTAGTTATAATATTATTTGTATATGACTCAGAATTATATTCTAGTTGAACAAACTTGAGTAATCTTACAATGAAACTCGATGCATTTTATTTTCACAGTTTCATTAAATATCAGAATAAGGGTATCCATTCTTACATACCTTCACTGCCTTCGTCATGAAAACTTCTGATCGCTTTTTCAGACATTTTTAATAGAAGTAGACGGCTGAAACTGTGTACATCTTCCTAATTTGCGTAGCAATGCATCATATTAGATTTTAGTTAAATATATAACGAGGTGCATCGTGTAGCCATTGCATGTAATATATAACCCTATCAGATATCCTGAATCTGTGCCTAACCCGGATTTTTGACCTTACATTATCCGTTCAAACATATCCTATTTAAGCTTATACAACTAAAAAATTAAATGAAAATAATTTTTTTTAAAATATACCTTATGCCGATAAAATATAGGGTCTACTTTCGCAACATAAAGAAAACACACGAGTGGGAGCTGCATGAGCCCAACCGGATCACTAGGAGGAACTAAATTATTATTATTACTATTATTATTAGCACCGCGTCTTACTACCGTTCGGGTTGTACGCACTTACGCTAATGTGTAATGGTAGGGTGATAGTGAGATGAAATGAAGGACCTACAGTTTAACGTGGAATCCGAACCGCGGTGGAGGCCTGGCATTCCTCACATTCACAAGTTGTAATTAATACACGTCTTGTCAGGGGTGGAGGAACTAAAGAGATGAGGCATTCTACGTATCAGGGGTAGTTGACATACCTTAAATTTTATCGTTATAAGTTATATTTTTGAAAAAAAAGTTTTAAATATTGTTTTATTTAGTAATCGGTTCATTAAATATTTGTATTTCTTATTATTAGTATAAACACGATGATGGTAAAACTGTTTTAAATTACCTATGTTAATAATTAATGCATCTTACATTTAGGTTACGTCAATCCAACGTGCGTGAAACCACTTACATGTTCATATAGATAGCTTATTCTATTTTTTACTAAACCATGCAATCATGTAGCCTAAGACTATATTACATTAAACATTCAAATACTTTATTTTATATTTTTCTTATGGGCCTATACACATTATGTTGTAATAAATCTACGGTATTTATTTTCTAAAATAAACGTTTATTGTTTAAAGTGTGCTAAAATAAGATCTATTTAATTACATTATTAGTTCTCTTAATTAATTTCTACTCGTGTGAGATATTGAGTGAAAATGATGTACTATTAAAACTATCTATTCTTACACCTTTATGTTGATGTGGAACTTAATCGGTGATAATATATCATAACATCTTTAAATATAACCACCTAAGTACCAATTAATCTACTAATATTACTATGATATCTTACACATATATATTCCCACCTCAGTATTGATTTCTTAATTAGTAACAAAATATCATGTAAAGTGCTAACTTTTCACCTATGTAATAGTTTTCTAATGGGACATAACAACGCATGAAAAGTGTCAATATTTTTAGCCTACTTATCAAATTTCTACACTCGTGGTTTGGTATACGGGTGGTTGGCTATGAGACACCATGAATGCATAATAACCAAATCGCATTCATAGAAAGAGGACATTTAAACAATTTGTGAAAACTTTTATATCCCTGTGTATGAATGTTTTGTGTGATAGATTTAGTATGCTTTAAACAATAAATGATGTTTGTTGTACATTAAAACTACAAGAATGTTGGTCTCTTAATTATAATTTAAGAGACATGTTCACTTTTCTTGTCCTGTGAAAACTAATAGAATATTCCTCTGGTATTCCTTTGAATAATGTAGCTACTTTTAATGTCCCAGGAAAACTACCACCACATCCTTCCCCTTCCGTTGAATGACTGAATGTACCTAAAAAATCTACCACTATCTACTTCCTCTTCCGTTGAATGACTAAATGTCATAAAAAAACTACCACTATCTACTTCCTCTTCCGTTGAATGACTGAATGTCCTAAGAAAACTACCAACATCTACTTCCTTTTTCGTTGAATGACTGAATTTCCTAAGAATAACTACCACTATCTACTTCCTCTTCCGTTGAATGACTGAATGTCCTAAGAAAACTACCACTATCTACTTCCTCTTCCGTTAAATGACGGAATGTCCTAAGAAAACTACCAACATCTACTTCCTCTTTCGTTGAATGACTGAATTTCCTAAGAAAACTACCACTATCTACTTCCTCTTCCGTTGAATTACTGAATGTCCTAAGAAAACTACCACTATCTACTTCCTCTTCCGTTGAATGACGGAATGTCCTAAGAAAACTACCACTATCTACTTCCTCTTCCGTTGAATGACTAAATGTCCTAAGAAAACTACCAACATCTACTTCCTCTTTCAATGAATGACTGAATGTCCTGAAAAAACTACCAACATCTCGTTTCTCTTTCGATGAATGACTGAATGTCCCAAGAAAACTACCACCATCACCTTCCTTTCTCGGAGAATGACAGAATGTCCCGAGAAAACAAACCTCCTGTCCTTTATATCCTTGTGGAGGACGGAATCTTTTTCTATCCCAGTGAATGATGGAATTTCCAAATTTAACCACCCCCATGCCCTTCCTCTTCCGGAGAAGGATGAATGTCCCAAGAAAACTATCTCTTATGTGACCCTTTCTGTGTCCCGGTGTAACTCCTGGCGTCCTGATGTGGTCCCCTCCGTGTCCCCTACTAACTCAGTGCCTCTAACCACAGTAACTGTTCTACCACTCCGCAGCTCCAGACCTGGTCGACCGCCCAAGAGAGCGACGGTAGGACTGTCTCTGGCGGCGTCACACCTCAGCCACCACCACCAGCTGAAGAAGCACCGCCTCGACAACGGCGACTACCCCGGATACGAGAACGGTCACATGGGAGGTGAGTACTCGCTCGATTGTTTGTCCAAACAACTTAGAAGAGTCTATCTCAACCACCCTCCCTCCCCCCGATCAACCGGGATACAAAATTACGCTTAGAAACCAGAAAACACAACAAGGAGTAGTTTACTGTATACATTCAGATTACAACAGCAAAACTGGTATCAATTAAAGATATATTTTTATTGAATAACAATATTGTCTTAATATATTTTAAAATAAGGTAAAACTGTTTCTGTAGTTTTAATTCCACTGTTTTTAAAGTAGGATGTAGAAAACCACCCATGATGCGACGCACAGTTCGAGCTGTATTACCAACCTAAATTTAGGTGTTTTACGTGGGGTTAGACGGTCTATTTCAGGAGTTCACCGTTTAACGAAGCGCTAAGACGCATTACATACTTAAATCTAGCAATATTTTAATATTGTTCAAACCAAATTGGAGGAGAAATTAACAAGCATATTTATATATAATTATCAAAATTATATTATATTGATAATTATTGTGACAACCTTATTATTATTTCTTTTTAACTTTTGTTATACGTTCATATAGGGGGCCACTTCATTAAGCGAGAAATTGCCGCGCAGACTTTCAGATCTAACGCAATATTTAATTCTACGATATGTTAGCTAAAGCTATGATTAGCGTTAAAACAAAGTCCAAAGATTCCAGCAGAGATTTTTTTAACAACCCTGTATTTTGAGTTTAATTAATAAAAATAAATGATTGAAAAATCTTACATTAGCTCATTTTTAACGGGTTTTTAAGCATATTTGCGGAGGCATGATGAAAAAGGGCTCTAGATTTAGCCTTCCTCTAATAAATACAGTGATTTTTTGATAGGCTCACAACAGACAGTTTTAGGACATATGAGAACAATCGGTGAGATTTTCTCTTTACCTTGAGATAGAAAGTTTTAGTTTTCTTTTTCATTCTTTCTTATTGATATAACAAATGGTCATTGTAGGTGAAGGTGAAAGGGAGTATAAGCTTAGACAAAATAGAGAAGAAGTTCCAGAAAAATATACAGACCATTGTATTTTAAGTTGTGTGGCTTGACAGTTATTGATACTTTCTGGTTGACTGAAGCGGCCACCTTCAGACTACCGCGTCTTATTAGCCGTGCAGGCTAGCCACATATGTATTAACAAGATTGTGGTAGATAAGAATAAGATATATATATATATATATTAGAGTAATTACACCCAAATTAGCGTGAGGGGGAAGTGAGAAACAAGTGGATGAAGCAAAATAAAACATTATACTAACCACATATAAATTTTTTGATATCAATATTGTAAACAAGTTGGGTCAAAGTTCAATATAAAAGTTAAAGTTTGGTAAAATAAAAAAAAATACATTACTTTTTTTCCCTTCTGGAATAGTAAGAAGTTTTGTAAAATTAGTTAACAATAAACTACTTTTATTTTGAAACTATATTTATGTAAGATGTTTTTGAACAAAATATTTTTTTTTTAATAATTTGATGTTTTAGGTGAAATAATTGCTTTTGATTAAAATTAATTGTGTAGCTAACTCTACACAAAAGGAATTATTACGAGTAATTAAAATATTTATAATATTACTTGAACAGATTTGAAATATTATATTTTTATAACATGCATGATAACCTATTGGTTGGCAAGCGGTTTAAATATCAGGTTCATTTAGTATGGATTGCCGGTGATGAGGAATTCCGAGTTTGTAGCCCAGCTGGGTGTATTGGGGGGGGGGGTGGTTTCCCTAAACGGTCTACCACTCTACTTCCATGTACAATTATAGATAAAGTTACATTTATTCTAATTTCTACCTTCCTAATATCCATCCCATTACTTACTCTAAGGTATTAGGACCTTGCAAGTTCATTGATAAACTTACAAAAGTACGACACTTATCCCTATCTTGAGTTAGTTCTATCCAGTCCACCTCATATTACACCCTATCTCTTTCAGGTCCATTCTAATGTTACCCTCACATCTGCGTCTAGGTCTTCCCATTGGTCTATTCCCATTGCGTTTGCCTGTAAATACTGAGCAAGGTTCTAAATTATTCCATTCGCGCTGAATGTCCTGCCCACTGTAATCTACGAGGCATGATTATTCTAAAAATATATTTGTGATAAATACAGGATGTGTAACTCATCATTATGAAATGTCCTCCACTCCACATACCACGCGTAAAAGATCAATAAGCGTATAGCACGCGCGGGTGACGCGATGAGAAAGCAAAATTGAGAACAATTTAGAAAAAAATTGCGTTGCATTACTATCTGCACAAATGAAATGAAAACAAATTATAAGCAAAGTCAGTTTTATTCTTACATAACATAAAATGAGGTGGATCAATATTGTACTAAAATTATCCACAATTATTGCCATGACAGACATAAAATGGAAATTCTCATCATCAATAAATTACACCAATAAAAATGGGCGTCGAAAGTTATTCAATAAGGACAAAGTTAAAAAAAACCTTTCTAAATGAACAGTTTGTACAAAAGTCTTTGTATTTGCCTCCTTAAGTAAACAAAAAATAAAAAAAATACCACATTCATAAAGAGTACAAACGTTTTTTCTTTCAGTTTTGTTCACGTGTCAGATAAAGTCAGGCTATTGCTTCATTCTGTTCGTAAGGGTTCAAGTCAATATTTGATGTTTCCCCAAATGAGAACTTCAATGTCGGTGTTATTGTTTTTTTGTCAATAGACAGTCGAAACACAAAAAGATGGTGGGTTGAGTGTTTATAAAACAAACAACTTGACTCTCGTTAATGATGATTACTAGAAGTGTTCTTGCATCGATTTGTTTCGCAAAATGGTTTGATACGAGGGATTGTGTCATAGATTGGGGGAAGAAGATATTATTGGTTTACATACTATAGTTGGTAAACGTGTTTTCTTTTATTTGGCAACCAAGACGATTTATCATTATATAAAAACTATATTTTCATATTCAATTTTCTTAGTAAACTTTGGTGAACACAGCTAAATTTTAATAGGAATAACCTTATTTGGCAACTCTAAAAGCCACTAGATCTACTTTCACGCATTCATACGTCAAGTCATATGATATACAGCTGTACCGTTTGATATATATTATAAATACCTTAAAAAATAATAATACTAAAATGGTAACAAAATTAGCCGCAAAAAGTTAGTTTTTTTCTAAAAGGACCTTTAGTGAAATATTGGACTTTAATAAAGGCTTAAATCATCCTATCTAATGGGAAGAGACAATAGGATACCAAATCAGGAAAAAATTAAATCTTATGTACACGGTAGGGATTGAACTCCTCACCTCTCAAGTGAAAGAAAACCATGTAAATGGACACCTAATTTTAAAGGTAATCTTTTATAGATACCCTTAAACTAACTTAATGTATTGTGTGAATATTGAAATGGAAGACATTAACAAAAAGCGTTCAACTCCACTTTTAGCACTTTTACACGATAGTTTAAAAGAATAATTAAAATTATTTGAAACATTTAATTCACATTGCATTTTTTCAAGAGACTATTTATGGTTTTAACATTATCTTAAATGGTAGGCCTATTTAGTATATATTAATTTATCAATTTTTCATCTATAAATGATTTCAATTGGGATTTGAAGCCTTTTTTGGAAACAATAAAACCTAAAATGTCACATTATTCCCAATAAAAAATCATTTTTGACAGCAATTTTAAAAATGAGCCGCTAAGAAAATTTTCCTCTCTCTTTAGGGCAAAATAGATTCAGCTACAGGAGCTGTCCTTGTTTTGCCAAACAAAGATGGATTCAAGATTTTTAAAAAGCTACATATTCTTACATGTTTTACTCGGATATAAATTCTAACTGCACAAACCGATTTGTAGCTATTTTTTATGCAGATTTTCAACCAAAATCTAAAAATATCTTAAAAGTGAACTATGCCCATTTTATGGCAAGATCTTCAATTCATTTTTGATGTCTTCTATTTCAGTGCATATGGTCCGGATGGATAGTAAGTCTCAGTGGGAAAAAAGCAACAGTTATTTCGGTTCAAATTTGGGCGAACTTAAAATTTTAGTAGACACGACACTATTTCTAAGAATTTTATATTTCTTAAAGGAAAGTATATAACATTCGTTTGATGAATATCAAAACTTTGTATTAATTTATGTGTAGAGAGTATGTAGAGCTTTTGCAGCGCCATCGAGTTTGACTGGCGTGCCCTACTTGAGAAGGGAATCAAACTGAATAAGACAAAAGTGTTTCTAATACAAAAGCATACATCAAGGAGTTGAACCGATGCTTAGGAAACAAATCCAAAACCAATATATAAAAATCTTTCATAATCTCAAGATAGATTTTTTCACGATCACAATACTTTCTCTTGATATGAGAAAGTAAAAATCACACTCACAGTACGCTCACCCAGAATTTGAACCCCGACCTTCTTATCTTTGACAGGTTCGACAAAACAAGACTGACGCCTTATTCCGCGTGCTTATGGATGCAGGTCAAGGAATATACAAGCGTAAAATATATACAAGCTGAATGATTAATAGTAATAAAAGTACATTTACAAGTCCAACTAATATCCTACTAAATATGGTCCATAAAAAGTATCGAATTTCTAGTTTTGTTTGATTAAAACTAAATAATCTTAGTAAACAAGACTAATTATTGAAATTTTTAAAGCAATACTCATGTTTAATTTAGGCAGACACTATATTTTTCTAGATTAAAAAAAATGTTATTGTATTAGTTCGTCACGGTTTTTGTATTACCTCAACTTTTGAGTTTGAAAATTTAAATATAACATATTTATTTGATACTTGAAGCAATGTATTTCCTTTGAAAGTTTTTTAATTTTACGTAATTTTGTGTCTTAATTTTAGGTTCATCCAGTGAGTAAATAAGCTCAATGAGAGAACAAAATTTAAGTTTACTCTTTTGACAACCTTTCTGCATATTTATATAAAAAAAAATTTCATTAATGAAAAATTAAAAGAAGGGAAAAACTATAGATAAAACAAAGTGATCGGAACGGTCAAAAAGCCTTGTTGGTCGTTTACACCCCAACCCTCTTCATTTCACCAACCCCCCCTTTTCCCTGTAGGCCTATTGTGTGCTTCCTCGCAGCCATAGAAGAAAGTAGAAACGTAACGTCAACAGAACAGCAATATAGAGGTCGTGTTTGCGTCAACACAACCACGCCTCTTCGAATGACGAGCAGGCAAGTAGTCTTTTGTCTGAATTCAATGAGAGCAAAGTGTTTGCTTTAAATTCTGTTTGTGTGCATGCGTGCGTGCGTGCGCTGGCGAACGTTTCTACTACGTGGCGACGACGCGGAGGCGGGTGAAAAAAAACCAGTGTATTGCCTGTAATTGGTGGACTACGTAAAGTCTGTTCAGCGTAGGAATTGTTTTCTGAAAGGCCTTTTTCCCTACCAGAAAGCTATTATATAGTAGGATTTTGGTAGGAAAAAAGACCTTTCAGAGAGTAATTCCTACCGTGAATGGAGTATAATGTAAGGGTATAGCCACTTTAATCAGAGTTCTGCTAATTTCTAAGTTAGGATGTAGCTGTGTTTTATAATACCTATCCAATGTTAAACTAAATGTTGGTATACATTTGTTTTACATTAAATAAATAATAATATGTATTTTATTCAAACATTGATATTAATTTCCAATATGGTTTGAGGTCAACTTTTTTTTTAATTTCGCCTTTTACTAGCCCTTCGGATTATACTTCTATGCACTAGTTACTCTAATGTGTGAGTGATACGAAAGGTTGAATTTTAAAAAGTCTACCCGCATTTGCGTGGAGATTTATTGATTGGAAAACCATTTAGGAAAACCTACCCTCAGTGCACCCGATATCCCACGATATCCCCGTCATCGACAGCCAATCTGTTGCAAGAGTAGCGCCTTAGACCATGCGGCTACCGAAGTGGGCTCGCGGTCAACATTGATCACATTTTAATTTATTAATAGTGCTATTTCATATTATATATATATATATAATTTATCAAAAGTGACAGCTCACATCATTTTACTAAATGTTTTAGGAATTTTATAAATTTCAAAATAAGTTTCTTATATAAATTAGACTTTATATGTATTAACGAATATTTTCAGTACTAAGGTAATTTATGACTAAATCTAATAGGAAGGTAAAAGAAGGATAAAGTAAAGAGGAAATGCACTTGCATATTCTTGGAGATGGGCTTGGATAGCCACAGCGATAAAACACATGTTGAACCCCCTCTCCCCCGCTTCTCGTCATAGCAGGGTGTGCCCGGATCAGCTCGCTTAGGGTCCAAGATAAAAAATACCATCTGATGAACTTTGTACAATTCGATATGTGCATCATTTATTTATTTGTTAGTTGATGATTTCACAGGCAATCAACTCATTTAGGGTTATTTTCATCCCGGAAGCGACAGGATGAGATTACATACATACCTAATCACACCGTTTCCTTACGGGGGAGGCATATAACTAAAAAAATCTTAAAAAAACTCCATACTTAATACACCCTCAGTAACTTTCTCCACACTTTACAATTCTTGCATACTCCTTTCGCTTCAACAACATCCATACACCGAGTTATGTATAGTATACCCTTTTATTTTTAAATCTCTTTAATGTTCCTCCTTTTCATACGATTGTCTACAACATTTGGCCACGTCTTACATGACCTACCCCTTCCTTTTGATCCACGTCTTACATTATCTACCCCTTCCTTTTGATCCACACACTCTACCTTCACATATTTGCTTCGTCACTCGATCCACACTAATCCACTCAACATGCCCAAACTTTAATCCAATATTGAACCTCGACTAAGGTGATAGCTAATTGGTAAACCACTATTCAAATATTTAAAATAGAGTAGAACCTAATTTGTAGTATTCACATTTAAAAAAATAAAAAATAAATCTAGATTTCTAAACACAACCTAAAATAATAATATTTGTTTCAAATTCGTGATGGATACAAATAAAACAATAAAATGTAAACATCTTAAAAACTAAATAAATTTAAGGACAAACTAAATTCACCAGATCTTATCTATTGGTTTTCATTATGGCTAATCATGATTAAACTGCCGTTAAAATATACCATTCCGATTTGTGGGCATCCCGAAAAACAATATAGCCCTGATCTACGCTACAAATATAAATCGCATTACAACATTGGGTAAAAGTGTCATGTATAAATATATTTTAAGAAATACTTAGGATTGGTCGGCCTTGAAGCCCTGCCTCTGAAATACATTATTAGCGGAGTGTGAAAGCTTCTTCATTCCCTTTAAGTACGACAATAACCTCACTTGTGAACTGAGCACCTGCACAATAACCTCACTTGTGAACTGAACACCTGCACAATAACTTCACTCGTGAACTGAGCACCTGCACAATAACCTCACTTGTGAATCGAGCACCTGCACAATAATCTCACTTGTGAACCGAGCACCTGCACAATAACCTCACTTGTGAACTGAGCACATGCACAATAACCTCACTTGTGAATCGAGCACCTGCACAATAACCTCACTTGTGAACCGAGCACCTGCACAATAACCTCACTTGTGAACCGAGCACCTGCACAATAATATCACTTGTGAACCGAGCACCTGCACAATAACCTCAATTGTGAACTGAGCTTCTACACAATAACCTCAATTGTGAACTGAGCACCTGCACAATAACCTCACTCGTAAACTGATCACCTGCACAATAACCTCACTTGTGAATTGAGCACCTGCACAATAACCTTATATATGTTTATATGTACATACAAAATAACAAAAAATAACACAGAGCTACAGATCTAAAGGTCCCGGGTCCGATCCCCGTTGCTTTCAGTTGTGTCTGTGAAGCCGTGGGTCTGGAACGGGGTCAAAATCAGTCTCGTGAGGACAAATGTGGAGCTACTTAAATAAAAAAAGTACCAACTCCAGTCTAAAAAAATGAGATTACGCCCAGAGCCAGTTGCGCTGATCACATGACACCCTCTATAGGAAAATGCTGGATATATCATGGCTAACGGTAACGGCTGCTCGGTCGGTATAATTTGCTTGCGAGCTCAATCCATGGAGTTTCTTTATTGGATTTATTCAAGAATATTTACTATAGTTTTTATATTGATTTCCTTTAGATATGATTATTTTTAGATCTGATTTTATGTAATTTTTAATATGATTTACTAAACTAATTCATAGAAATATTGGTTTAATTTATTGCTAATATATTGTAAAGTACCTTAGGTCAATATTTATGTTTAGTGAGTTTTACTTTATAATATGAAAAATGATAAATATATGGATCATAAACCTATAGTATATTATGCACTCCCCAAAATTTATACCCCTTTGCTCATCTGACTATCCCTTTCCCTCTAAAAAAATAGTTATTGTTTTTGCTCAGTGCAAAAGTGGACTTATTACTGTATTTGAAGTGAAATACGTCAACAGTATGTATGCCTATATAGATATTATAAACACACAAAGTCATACTACACAGGCCGTAACACTCTATTTTTAAAATGTATTTCACTTTTATCTTTACTTTCTCTCGACACGTCGGATAAAAAGTATTGTGATCGTCAAAATATTCGAACTCGAGATTTTGATAAATGTCAAAGTTACATAATGCCCTGAAACAAAAAAAAAAAAATTGTTTTGATGATGCCGTCTGTCTGTCTTTCGGTTTGTATCTTGGGCTAGAGCCGAAACTGTTTTACAGATTAGGTCATAACTTGGTATCTGGGGTTTTCATAAGGTCTTCCCGAGGAGTTTTTGGAATTAGATAACCAAATCTAAATTTAATGGTGGTTTACTGAAGGGCATAAAGAGAAAAAATCAATTTTCTCAAAATTTGCCATAACGATTTTGATTAAATTTTATAACTAGACACTGTCTATTATTATAAACAAGATGGCATCTCTAATTTTTTCATGAAAATGGCTTTGAGGGTAATTTACATGGGAATTTTTTTTTTCAAATTTCATTATTTATCCTCAACTATTTGAGTTACGAAAGAACTTATCGAAGTAAAGTTGTAGTTTTATTAAAGTTAAGAACACTTTTATTTGAAATATATTTTTATAAAACCAATGATTTTTGAGCTATAAGAAAAAATATATTATAACTTTTAATTCAGCTCTTTGAAAATGAATTTATTTTTATACTCTTTGGTGGAAAAAGAATTTTCTCTTTTCTCAAATTTTCTGTAATAATGTTCCTATTCCTAATGCCATAGAGTAAGTAACAGTGTATGCTATTTAATTTATGGTCTTAGGTGTAAGTCTTTCTACAACAACGTATAGACCAATTATTTTGTTTCACAAATCTTACGAGTTTTTATTAAATGTATATTTTAATATAAAAGCAGAAGAATATATGTGCGGTGTTCCGCACCATTTATTTTTAAATTGATACTAGCAAACCATTGTGCCAATTACGAAATACCTAGCTTAGAATAGAAAAAAAATACTTTCTTTGATAAAGACTTTGTATAAACTAAAGAAAATAAATGGTATTGAACTCCGCACGGACTTTTTCACTCCACTGTTTGAAAATGGAGATATTTACTTAAAGCTCCTATTATAATTATGTTAAACGAAATAATATACACTAGCAAACCAGAGCTATTTTCGATATTTTATTAGTGGCTGCACATATTATGGCTATCGCATTGTTATTAAATTCCTCATTTATAAATTTAGACCAATAAAATCGGTAAATATTGACTGTTGAGTCTAAAATGATAAAGATAGATCATTGCTGTACAAACATTTCCCCTAATAGGTTAAAGAAAAAAGAACAAACTTTTTGAGAGACTAACTTATTTACTTAGGGCTGGTTGCACAAACAACAATCAGTGGCTTGATCAGAGATCAGATGTATGTATATCTCCAATCAGTGTCTCAAACCTCATTTTCAGTTGCACCATTAACGATTAGGACGTGATTGTCGATCAAATCTCTGGTCAAGTTAACCAGCCAATTTTCTCCCATCAACTGTTTGATTCCCCGATCAGTGTGTTGATGGTTAACATAACCTGTAACTGTTATGTTCTTGATAAATATAATTTGTACTTTATAATCTTTATTTATTAAGTAATATTTAATAAATATATTTATATATAATTCAATTTATTTTTAATGTGAGTTTGATTCATAAATGTGAAGTATGGAGTCTTCAGATGAAGTTTTTAATTTATATAACGAGGTTATAGAAAATGTTCAAGTTCCAAGACAACTACGAGAAAGATATGAACTTTTCTTTAAATATAGCGATAGAGAATTTGAGATGAGGTTTAGATAAATTAAAGTTGGGACTTCGGGATTTCTTTTCACTCATTATGTTATTTTGAAATAATATAAATACTTTAAAAGCTCATTTTATAACCTAACTATAGTAATACATTAATACAAACGTCTAATAATAATTTAAAACAAATTTACATGTATTAATTAAACAAATAAAGAAAATAAAGATATTCACAAAGCCAATCTGGCGGATACTTTTAGGCTATGTTACAACAGTCAGCTGTTCGAAAATATAACTTTTTACAAGGTTGCCATGTTAGTTTTATTTGATTCTCCGATCAAATCTGTGGTCAGGTGATCGGAGTTTTTGATCTCTAGTTAACTTTGTTGCAACCCAAATTTTTCTTGATCTATGATTAAGCTGATTGACAATCCGGTGATTGAAGAATCAATATGATGTTTGTGCAACCGGCCCTTACTATATGGAATTAGAGAATTACTGCGTTGAAACTTAAGGAGTATATCTGTACAGCTAAAAATAACAAAATTATATTAATATATTTGCCAACATTTCAAATACTATTGGTTTTATAAAAATATATTTCAAACAAATTTATTTTTATTTTTAATAGTACTACAATTTTGCAATGATAAGTTATTATGTATCTCAAATAGCTGTGGAGATACGGAAATTTCCACTTTTGTAAGGTAACTTAAAAGTAATTGTTATGGGAAATTGAAAATAGCAATTTTATTTATAATCTTAATCAACGCCTATATATGAATTTTAATCAAAATCGTTAGAGCCGATTTTGAGGAAATTGAGTTTTTCTCTTTTTTCCCATCAGTAAACTACTCTTAATTTTAGGGTTGGATATCCAATTCCAAAAAACCCTCGGGGAAACACTATGATAACCCTATATACCAAGTTTTAGCCCGATCAGTAAAATAGTTTAGGCTCTATTCCGAGGCACAGACAGACAGACAAACAGACGGACGGAAATCCAAAAAACACTTTTTCGGATTCGGGGGTCATTAAACGTCGAAATTCATCAAAATCTCTAGTTAGATTTTTTTGACGATCACTATACTTTCACTACCTGTAAGATAGCGAGAAAGAAAAAAAAATCTCAACTTAATAAAACACAAAAGAGACATAGATTTTTGTTTTAAGGCAACCGTATTAAAAAATGGAAAATTTATTACATTGGGTGTATACATTAAGCATACAAAGTGTTTGAGAAACTTCGGTATACACAATATTATTTGTTACAATTTTGCCCCATGGCCCCAGTGGTCCCAGAGATACGTTTGATGAGGGAGGGGTGCCTGAAGAGGGGTTGGAGGGGGATTTTTTTGGGTAAGGTATCAAGGGGTACCCTCCACCCACAGATGGACCCCATAGCCCCAGCATTTCGGGAGATGTTACTTGGGAAAGGGATGGCGGAGGTGGGCTGAGGGGGGTAGATAGGGTGACCTTTTTGACTTCCGGTAAAAATTATTGTAATTTTGATAGCGGTTGCACATCTTCAGGTCAACACATTTCTTTTAAAGTACTATTTTGTCAATTTAGACCCATAAAATAGGTCGATACTAGGTCTGCCCAGAATATACATTCTCGAAGATGGAAAATACAATTTTTACCTGTCACGCTATAAGGTTGGTGTAAAAATTCAAAACGGATTTACTTCTTTATTTTAATATGTGGTTGTTTCTATCGTGTATTCACTCATCCCGCTATTTCATATACATTTTCTCTAAGTTAGCCTCTTCATCCACATTATTTATACTAAACCATTAAGAGCACTTGTCCAACGTATTAATTAAATTAGAATAATATTAAAAACCTGTTTCTAAGTGTCCAGTAGTAATGACCTCTTTCTCTCTCACCGTAGTTTGGTAAACATTCCGACGACCTAGCCCGCAGTCCCCCGTGTGCGCGGCTCTGTACTCAACTCCAGTCCATTAATAATTAGTGACCTGTTGCAAACACGTCGAGGTTGCCTGTACCATTTTCCCGTCACCGTTAAACCACTCGTTGGCTGTTAAATGACAATATGTTTGTTTGTGGTGGGACCTGGCAATGTTGATTGTGTGAATTGAACGGGGTAGGGGGAGGGACATAGCTAATGTACACATATCCCTCATGTGTGTCTACATATGTGTAAGTTTACACATGTGTTACACGCATGGTTGTCGGGGACGGGAAGAGGGGGGGCTGGTTGGAGTGTTGTGGGTTCAAGAGCTTTGATAAGAATTTTGAGGTGAACTATTTTTCTTACTTATATTATGTTATTTCGAAACATTTGGGATATAAACTAAATGAATGCGTATTTGACTAATAAATACAAACAACGGTGTTTTATTATGCTATGAGATGAGTCCTGCTATAGCATCCTTGATTATTATTAAATGTTGACCTCGGTGGTCCATGGGTAAAGTACTCGCCTCACGACCCGATGTTCGTGAGTTCAAACCCAGCTGAGAGTCGATGGATTTTTTTTGAAATATAAAGATCCTTTGCACAACTTCCTTCGGAAAAAAAGTAAGGCCCTCGGTCCCATGTCGATTGTGGCATGTAAAAGAACCCTGGAAGGTATGTGAAAATACCTTTCCTGGCAGGATTGGTAGGCACTTTCAGTCTCGCTCAAAGAAATTTTCTCGTGCGCTGATATCAGTCTGTTCAGGAATTGCACGTTAAATACCTCAAATATATATTTTTTAAATTATTAATTCGTAACTTTATCTTTATAGCGTCCATACATTCACCGAGTAACCTAAATTATTTATAGATTTTGCTCTTACTATTGAAAATTTATAAGAATATATATAGTATATTATATATAGTATATATATAGTAATCCTTGAAATGAATAAGTTTATTTTGTAAAATTAAAACTTTTTACATTGGACTCGAGGGAAAACTTTCGAATTAAATTGTTGTTTTCTAAAACAGCCGTTTTACCTTTGAATAGTTTATAAAATTTAAATTTGTGGAAACATCTATTGTATTATTTTAAATTTTCATTTAAAAACAAATTATCAACTTCTGTTGGGCTCCGGGAATCACAGTAGAAAAGAATTACTTCACGTTTTAAATATGTAGATCGGTTCATATTCTGATGAAAGTGTTCAAATACGATAAGGTTCTCTCTACAAGATGTTATCCACGCGATCAATGTGTTTACTTATTATTAGTAGCAGAGCTGGTCCATTAGGTGAACCTAGGAGGTCTTATTTTTTAGTGCTTAGATTTTTAAATTTAATAAGCTAATAATTATTTCTATATAAATAAATCACATCTAAAATGTTTTATTCATTACTAAATATATTTAAAAAAAATTGATCAACAGCATAATAACTTTTATGGTTTTATGACGTCCGGGGCCGCTTTGTCAGCGATTCTATTTGAAAATTAATTAAAATATTCTAAGATTATTAAGAAAAAAGTAAGGAAAGAAGGGATACTCTTTTCGCACACATTTATTAATGAGGGGAATTCAGGGGTGTCTGAGGGGAGTTGCCAATTATTTTTTATCTATTTATATCGTTTAAATTTTTTTTGCTTTCGATATTTTTTCACCCTAATATTATTTTCCGTCATGAATGGGATGCGATTTATTTATCTTATACATAATACAACTGGATCTCAAATTAAAGTTATGCCTAGGGCATATATAAAATCCTTGCACCGGCCCTAGTTCGTAGCTGTGGCAAACAAAATAGGTGATCAACTGTTTGAAACTAGCTCTTAGGTGAAACTAATTAAATATGTTTATTGTATTAATGCTTCAGTGTTGAGAGGTATGCTTTTCAATAACCTTTTGAGCATGAATAAAGATATACCCTACTCCCCTAATTTATTTTCAATGGTGTTTTACAAATATTTTTAGGAATTGAATACAATTTATAGAGTGGATACTTTTAAAATTTATTTTAAATTTTGAATTCGAGTTTTCCTTATATGTTTTTAACTATAATCCCTTCCTCTCTAAGAAAGTGTTACACTCTACCCTGTGACACTTTTAAATTCTTCACAGAGGGATTATGAACCAACGTTTAACAAGTTTTTCGCGGTATATTGAATTATTTAGACTTAATTTTTTTTATCACAGCAACTCACTACCCGTCCGATTTAGACGCATATGTAGGCCTACTAGCTACGCTAATGTGTTAGGAAAGAGGAAATTTGAATTAAGAGGAAGCGTACCCGCATTTGCTAAGAAGGAGGGTGGAGAACCTTTAAGAAAAACCACCCTCACTACACCCAACCTGGATTCAAACCCTGATATCCCCATCATCGAAAGTATAGTCTATTTGTAGACTGATGTCTAAGTCCATGCGGCCACCGAAGTTATTTTATTCTCATTTCGTAATGTAAGATTTTAAATACAAAAAAGCTTGTACTATTTTAGAATATAATTGAACTTTAATCAAATAGTATATTATAGAAACATGTTTGCTTGAAAAGGTTTTAGTGAGTGATTTCAATTGGGAAGGTTGTAGTAATTTTGTTGGACTCAGGAACATTTGTTGAACCGGTTATCTCCCGTGATTTAAAGCTATTAAAACAAAACACTCCTCATGCAGAAAGCGAATTACTCTTCCCTTTAAAAAAAACTATACGGATAAAAAAAAGATTGTAAAAACTCATCCCCCCCCAACATATCCACCTATTATTTTTACAGCCGGTACGTTTGTCACGCAGGTATTTAACTAGCTCACCCCCTCCAACACCCCTCTCGTAGTTAATTTGCTGTAAGGGGTGGGAGAGAGGTTATGTAAGGGTGGTTTAGAATTGTATCCGTCCCACCCCATACACCCCCTACCTCTCTTCTTAATCTACAACCGACGCGGGCTTGCAATAAAAACAAAAGCGCAGCGGGACAAAACTCGAAATGAACTTCCCTTGAAACAATACTTCTCGCTCCTATTTTTTTTATTTCTCTCTCTCTTTCTCTCCCTCCCTCATCCACCCTAGCCTAGAAAGGGTGTTTGCGTGTCCATGGTATTAATTGATTTTCGGTTGTTGGTAATCAACCCCCACCGGGGGGTGTCCATGGGAATTCTGGTTGTTAGAGCCACTTTGAAGCGTCCGGATCCTTGTTAGTGTGTTGGTAAGGGAGGTAAGGGTGTAAAAAAAAAAGCTTGGCTTGTCCCTCGGATTAATCTCTAGCGTGAAAACATTAACACGGCATTGTTTCAACCCTACGATTAGCGGCCTACTACTAATTGAGTGTGTCCTCTATAGAAAATAGGGGGAGGGGGGGGATGAGTGGGGATAAATCTTCTTCACTACTAAGCACAAACTCCAAATCTCGATAGAAGAGTCACGTGTCCAGGTTTAGTTGTCTGTTAATTATATTTTTACTTTGAAACCTAAAGTAATAGTATGAGAAAGGTGAATCTCAAATCAAACTTCACCGTCATTCACATGTGGATAGGATAGGATACTTTCCCTCCTTCGCTTTTTTCCTCCCACCTCCCCCCATTAATGACTCTTACTACCCCCCAACCCCCCCCCTCCCCCGTCCCTAAGCATAATTTATAGAAAACTTGTGAATGTGAGGAATGCCAGGCCTCCACCGTGGTTCGGATTCCACGTTAAACTGTAGGCCCTCCATTTCATCTCACAATCACCCTACCACTACACATTAGCGTAAGCGCATATAACCCGAACGAGTAGTAAGACGTGGTGCTAATAATAATAATAATAATAATAATAATAATAATAATAGTAATAATAATAATAATATAAAAAGTGTGACCAAATTTTCGTGGAAGAATGTTGAGAGACCATTTAAGGAAAACAACTCTAAGGTACACCATACACCCAGCGGAAATTCGAACTTCCCGCTCCCAACCACCGGAAAAACCAGACTAGATGAGCTTGACTTTAGACCACGTGGCATCCGCGCAGGTGACGTAAGACCATTACGTGGGGAAATTAACACCAAACTCCTTTTAAAAAAAACTAAACACGGGAATCAAGCCCAGTTCTTTTGACTTTTTTCACGTATATTTTTTCCAGCATACTAAAAAAATTTAAACTAATAAACTTAATAGTTTTATTTTTAAATTGTATTGTTTACACTCCGTCTTCCCTGAAAAGAGAGGGCTTATTTTCTATCTCGTACACCATAGTGGAATCAAACCTTAAATAGTAGGTTATGTTTGGTAATAACTTTTAGAAAATGCAAACACATTTTTTTTTGTGTGCATTCAACACTGATAAAAAATACTAATACTACAGTAAAATGTTAAGTATTAAAATGAAATATAAAAAGTGACAGTTTTAGATCACAAGATTTGAGGTATAAATACACAAAAATGGCTTTTTAGTAACAGTTATTATAATAATTGTCAGTAAAAGTACCTTTTCATCTAAATTTGACTTTACATTTTAAGAGTAGATCGAGCATAATATATTTAAAAAGGCTTTAAATTATTTTGTTAAAAACATCGTTGTAATTGGTTTATATGACAAAGTATCGTGTTTATTTGATTAAATCCATGCACCCCCATCTTAATAGCCTCCCCAATGGAAAACTATGCATATATAAATCAATTCGTATATTTCATACTGTGACCTTGAACTTAAAAAAATTATGTTTTCATTTAATTACTAATTATTCTGTGCAATAAATCAAAAAGCGGAGCTTTTTAAACAAAATTTCCAAGGTTGTTAGATCTACCTATAAACCAAATCTTAAATCAATATATGGTTCATTTAAACTCCTACAATTAAAACCTTGTTTTATTGAGCAGGACATTACTCATCGTAGTCCGTATTGTACTATAACAAACCCAAATTAAATTTATCACTGTTCTTGCCCTTTTTCTTCCACACTACTAAGCATTTACATCCTCCTCTTTTCTATGTCTCTACTCATCATCCCCTTGAACGCCAGTAATTGTATTTCCTGGGTTTTCACCCTTGAAATCTTCATACTTTAATCCATCCCTTCCCCTTTTTCTATAACAGGCATGCCACCCTTCATCCTCCTCTCCACCCTCTGTAAATAGCTAAATCATTTTGTATTATTACTGTTATTGTTGGGTTGGGATTCTAGGTAGACTCTTTCTTCCTCTTATTATTTATTTCTTGTTATTAAGATGGAATATAAGAGAAAAGCGAGTTAAGGTCAGTATTCTTACAGTTTAAATTATTTTATAATTAGGTGTTCTGTCCTACGACAGGTCCATTCCTTTTGTCAGTGAACCTAGACCGCTAATGCGCCCTGTCCCCCGCATCTTCCGTCAGCACCCAGGATTTTATTCTTTCCTTCAAAATATCCAATATTTGAATCCTTCTTTTCCTAAGCTCCACTTTCCCTCAACCCTTCCTTCTATGACGTGCAAAAAGACAGTCACTCCCAAGGATGCGCCTGATCCAGTTTGCTTTGTACTGAAGAATCACATCCAAAATGGATCTCTTCTCACCCACTCTTCTTAGGACTTCTCCATTTGTCACCCTCTCTGTCTACCTGATCATCTCAAGTCTTTATAACAAATCTATTTCTGTGACACAATAAATTAAGTATAGCTCTAGTAGATACACTTAGTTTAGTTCTCTGCTTATAATAGTCACAACATTTATTTAATATTGTTGATCCTGAAATTTTACTCTAACTTTTTATTTTATTATAAAAGATTTCTTATCAAATGAACTGTTGAGTTTAAAATGAGTAGAAAATTAAAATATATGTAACTACTGAACAAAGCTACGTTACCACACTATGCGCCAAAAAAGGATACATCTTTTAAATGGCGTTAGCCTGAAATCGAGCCCTATTGACCAAGCGTCCACCCTTTGTTGACAAAGATAGCGCCAACTTCTGCGGATAGAGGGTGTCATGTGGTCATCACAATGGACCTTTCAGCCATTAATCTCAATTTTCTAGATCTGATTCACTACTTTTCCATTCAATTAACTCCTCATTTTGTCTTCACGAGACATACAATCTGAACGTGCTGGGGATCGAACCCAAATTGAAAAAATGACATTAACTCGAGTTCAATTTTCCCCTCAGTCTCTCGGATCAGAGATTCACTTGCAAGTAGAATACGTCATAGGTCCTGAGCTAGCCCTACCACAGTAGAGAGAAATTATAATATTGCCACCGCTGTCACGTGGTAGAGGTGCTAGTCTCGTATAGTTAGGTTTTCCGGTTATGTGAAGGTCAGAGTTAGAATCCCTGGGTGTACTTAAGTGGCTTTTTCTATATCAATGGTGTCTTTAAGGTCTATTACATAGTTATTAACTTGGGAAAAATAAATAAGTATCTTACAAAACCAATTTAATTGTGCTATCGAATATGTTCCACCTAGCCTTAAATTGGAAGTTATTAACATTCTATGCCTTGCCTCACTTAAAATATTATATCAAGATTACATTACTATTATAATTACGTTATAATACTCTTTTGATTTACTTTTAATAAAAATAATATCGATTAATTTTTATTTTTACTTGTAGTATTATTAGTGTATCCATGGATTAAGAGCCTACTTTAACTTAGCAAACGACGTAATTAATCTAAAGGATACAGGAGGAAAAGGGGGAAATTTCACTCTTAGCTCAAATTGAGTTAGTGCTGCCATCTGTTATAAAATCACGAGACCTTTCTAATTTACTCTATATTATGGTTAAAAGAGGTCTCTGTCATATTTAAATTAGTTTTAAAAAGGTATTTGTTGGGGTCTTTATTGGTTTTGATATATAAAAATAGTTTCCCTGGAAAACGTGTGTAATGTACCTTTCATATGGATATGTATGATATGAGTTCTCCAATTGTTTTCAATATAAATATTTTTATTACCATCCCAAGTGATTTTAGTGCAATAAACGCTGTAATATTTTTTTAACGTTAAAATTAACTAGAAGTAAATTACATGTAGGTTTGCATTTAAGAAGTAGATCTTATGAAAAAATGTGGGAACCACTCTCCTGAATGGTTTACCATCCTATCGCCACGTAAAGAAATATATGGATAGCCAGGACGGGTAGTAGGACGGGGTGAATGAAAGGTTGTGGTATGAAGAGGGTGGGAAACTATCGCTACTCTGTCTTGACAAAGGCCCTATTTTTCCTTTATTGCTATTAGTTCATTCCTATAGTACGTACTAGACCTGATGTTTCACAAACAAGGAAATATGTAGCTCGGCCCCTATTGTTCATGCCAAAACTAAATTACGTTAGGAATTCAGGTATTCTTGCCCCTGTTATCTAGAGCTAGCACACCTTTGTTGCCTACATACACCATTCTGTTCGCAAAGGGGGGGTTGGTATTGTGGGAAGATAGATTGGCTGCCATGCTCTCTTGTGTGGAAGCCCCCCCCCAATACATTTCTTGATTGCCAAGTTGCGATTGTTTAACGTAACGGACGGGCGTTAAGGCCAATGTTTAGTTCCGCGTTATATCTACTTATAATAATTGTAATCCTCTGGGTTGTATACACTCATAATAACTGTGACCTTTCGAGAAAATGGGTCAACACTGAATGAAGCTAATGAGAAGCCTAGAATTATTTGTTAAATGTAATTCATAATTTACTAAATACATTTTATTTTTAACACTTCGTTAATACTTTAATATAACAAGCTTAGAGGGCGTGCTTCCTCTATGGCGTAGCTTTGGCTGGATTTATATTCAAATATAACGCATAACTAATATTAAATAGTGCATATTGCATAGTGCACAATTCAAAAGAAACATAGTACATTTGGTCTATAATGAAACGTAGTGTTTTAAGTATTACTTATCCTGTACCATTAAATCAAATTTGATTTTTTATTTGCTTCTGATTTTATTATTTTCAATTGATATTATGGTAGACCTACTTCTCAATTACAGAATAAAAGCTGTAATATTTTCCCTTTATTTTCAACCATATATATCATGGTCATTGATTCTATAACAAAGGAAATTCTGTAGTAAAAAAAAAAAAGTATGGCAACCACAAGCCATTTCAAACAAGATCACAAAACTTAATTTTCGTCAGCTGTGCGTGCTGGCGTTTAATTGCGAGAGTTTCTCCTCAGTTCTCATTGGCTGATTACAAGGCCGTATATTCTCAATTCCACGCATAGTGCCTAAAAAGATAAAGTTAAATCAACTTTGTGTGCTGTGCACTATTCACTTTGTATCGATTATAAGTGCCATTGTTGAGAATAATGTGTTTCAACCTATTTTGCAAAATGTGATATGAATTATTCGCTATTAGTTAAGCATTAATATAAATCCGGCCTAATTAGATAATCCGTGAGGGTCGGTCTGCTACAACCAGCTACGGTGGCTGCATGGTCTAAGGCGCCATTCTTGCAGTAGACAAGACTGCCGATGACTAAGAGATCAAGTTTCAAATCTTGGTCGGGTGTACTGAGGGTGGTTTTGCCTAAATGCTTTATCACTCTTCCCCCACGCAAATGCGAGTACACGTCCTCTAAATATAACCTTCCTAATCCCTAATACAATTAGCGTAATTAGTACATACGCGTATAGCCCGAAGGAGTAGCAAGACGTGATGCTGAAAAAAAGTGTGCTATCTTTCTGGGTTAATGTAGTGTGTGCATTTATGTTTATTTAAACACATTATTAATCGATACATTTATTTCCATTTATATATTTCTATAAATAACTTTTTTATATATTTTTAACAAATGAAATATTAATTCACGATTCCTCTTTGTTTTCAAGTGTTAAAATTTATCTATTGGGATTGATGTAAAATACAACTTTTTTAAAATATTACTATCTCAAGAAAACAAACCCACTATTAAAAATATGCAATAGCTTGGCATGTATCGTATTTTAGAACTATATCGTTACCAAGAAGTTAACTAGATTAAACTTTATTCTAGAATAATAGTGTTCCTGTTTTAGAAAAATCAATAAAGTGCCAGTTCTAAATATATTTTATGTTATAAACATCAACATGCAGATCGGTATAGAGAATCAGTTTGAAAAAACATTGCAGTTCATTTTCAATTTAATTTTTCCTTACTCTCTTAAGAAAGACGGTGTGGTACATTTCCTTTAAAATTATCTTTCCTTATTCTGTGTCCCTTGATGAGTCTAACTTGTGATAAGCCCATAGAATAAGAAAGATCCATAAAAATATGAATTGTAACATATACATTTATGCACTCCATTCGTCCAACATAGACAACGATTGGTGTGGTCCCAAAGTGATGTTAGAATTTGGTTGTGTGCGTATTTGTAGTGAAGTTTGGAGGCTCTCTATGAAAGGGGATAAGCTGATGGCCCATTTAGAGTATATTCTCAGAGTTTATTGTTGTCGTGGACTGGACAGAAGAGCGTCGTGGTGATTCCATCGTAAAAACTAATGAAACACCACTTTATTGACGGACACACAACCCTCCGACATATTCTCTCCTACACCCTTTCTGACTGCCCCTTCGACACATTGGGTACATTTCTTTTATGTTGATACAAGTCGTTCTCAACTATCGACTTTACTCAACTATCGATATTCCGCATCCTCTTCTTCTGGACCTTTCCATGACTTTAACCCCTTCCTACCATATTAGTACTTCCCTCAACAACAACAAAAAACGCGCTAACATAAACGATAAAAGTAACTTTTAACAATACCAAAATATCAACTAACCGTTATTGGCCTCACCAAAAGTACTTATTTCTATCTTTTGCGATATTGTAAAAAAAGATTGCTTCTATGATACGTATTTTTTAAAGTTAGTTTTTTTATTAGAAAATGGCGGGGGATGAAGGCAGTCTGAAAAGGATGTTACATTCTATAGACGTAATCACTACTGACGACCTAGCATCTCTTTGTGCTAGGGTTGTTGCCGAAATCTCTTTTATACCGACCAAAGAAACTTTTGAACGAGCGTAGTAATTCTTTTTTTTAGAGGATAACCTATTAAAATTGTTAGATTATTCCCAAGGAGCGATGTTACTGGTTATCACTCTTGCTACTTTTATGACAGACAATAAGTTACCTATTTAAGAGGTACTTGCTTCTAATTGAGGAGAATAGTAACTTTGATAAATAAAATAATTAGTCTTAGAGCTTGTTTATCTTTCCATGTTTTTTAACTTTAATTCATTAAGGCGTAAATAGGAAAATTAAGTTTTTGATATTATATACATCAACACAATCAACTATTCAACTTTATTAAGGTGGGGATGTGTGAAATGCGAGAAAAGACAACTGTTTTTCTAGTTTTTAAAGCAAAACTTTTTTTTTTGCTAAAATAAAATAAAAATGTTGCTTCAATACAACCATAAAGTTTAATTTTCTTCACATGGTGATATCATTAGATGTTGAATATCCTTTATAAACGTAGTGGTAATAGATGACAACATTTTAAATGGATATTAAAAGTTGTCATTAACTTTTAAGACACCATTGACAGATATTCAAGAAATTTGAGGTCACCATGTGAAAAAAAATCAAACCTTAAATTTGGTCTGAAGATTTATTTTAATAAATAAAAATGTTTCGATGTAAAAACATGCAAAAGTCACTTACCTTTTTCTAGCATACCCAAACATTCCCACCTTGATGTTGCATGCAAAGACAATAAGAACTGAAAGTATAGTAATTGGCCCCAAAAACGGTCAGTTCGGACTGACCGTGTGTGTGCAAGGTTTCAGTTTAGTCCAAACTGACAGATCGGACTGTTCGTGTGCCAGGCCCTTAAGATGGGGGTGCTAGTGAGCGCGAGCTTAGTGCATTAATTTTGCAGTTTTTATAGCGCTAATATTATTTGGCCAAAATAAATAATATATTTATTCTATAGAAACATAAAATTTAGTTTTCTGCACATGCTAATCTCAACAGTTCTTGAATATCTGTCATAGTGGCATAGTGGCATTTGATGACACGACTTTTTAAATAAAGAGAAAATGTTACAACATTCCAGAACACACTTGACAGATATTCAAGAACAGCTGTTGAGATTAACATGTACAGTAAACTAAATTCTATGTTCATATAGAAGAAATGTTTGATTTATTTTGGCCAACAAATGTTTATGCTATAAAAACTTCAAAAATACTGCCCTAAACTCATACTCACAAGCAACCCACCTTAATAAAGTATGAGGGAACTCATCCAGTAACCGGATCCTCCATTGACTTAACCACCTGATATTGGAATAAAAAGATATCTGAAGCCGGGATATAATAAAGGACCTTATCGTACATGAAACATTTAAAAGTTGAAAAACACTTCTTTCCAGATTTTTAAAAAAATATTGAGAATTTTTGGGGCCATTTATCATGAGGTAGTGTTGTCATTTTACATTTTGTATAAACTAATAATAAGCTGATAAAAAGTAATCAATAAAGTTAGCCTCAAAAATTGAGTGCTTAATTCAAGACAATTAATAAAAAATGGCCTAATACAGATCTAAAATTATTTATTGATTGGAGACTGTAAAGTCACTTTCCATAAAAATATGAATTGTTTTAAGTATCAAATATTAAGCCAATTAATGGAAATTTGTTTTGAATATTTGAGCGCATGATAGAAAATCGTTATTTAAGTGAGCTCTGACCCGCCTCGGTGGCGTAGTTGGCTAACGCGCTAGTCGTGTTGAGCTCGACCGCCGAGGACGGGGAGATCGAGGTTCAAATCTCGGTCGGGTGAACTGGGGGTGGTTTTTCCTAAATGGTTTTCCACTCTCCCTTCACGCAAATGCGGGTTCACTTCCTCTAAATTAAACCCTCCCAATTCCTAATCCATTAGCGTAATTAGTACTTAAGCGCATAACCCGAACGGGTAGTAAGACGCGGTGCTAAATAATAATAATAATAATAAGTGAGCTCTGGACCGAGATACCGGGGCTCAATCCTAGCTTGGTGCACCCGGTTTATATTTTATTTATTTCCCATTGGCCTATATCCATGAAAAAAAAAAATCTTTTGTATTCATTTAAGGACGGTTCAGCTTAACGCCACCCACAACCAGTAAAGGAGCCAAAAAATGGCCCAACAAAACTAAATCCAGAAGCAACAGTTGAAAGGTTGTGCCACTGGATGCATGACGTCACACATAGACTAGGGAAGTGAGTTGTAGGAGGGTGTGGAGGGCGGGAGGGGAAGAGGAAGCCAAATATTACAGAACATTCTGCCGCGTTGTTGATCTGCTTGGAAGCATTTCCTTGTTGCTTCGTCAGGCTATCTCACTAGTTTATTATAATATCAATCAACATTGTTATATGTGTGATTGATTTTATAGCACCACATCCTACTACCAGTTCATGCTATGCGTATATGTAGTAAATACATTTATGTGTTAGTAATAAGGTGGGATGAATTAAAAGGAGTGTGCCCGCATTTGCGTAGAGAAAGAATGGGAAACTACCATGGAAAAAACATCTTCATTACACATGACCAATATTAACACCTTAAACTTCCCGTCATAGACCATTCAACCACCGAATCTATTCAAATTTTTTTTTATATCGATTGATACTCTTGACAACAGTTTATCTTAGGGGCAAAGTATAATTATAATGAACTACACGCATTATATTGAGTCAAACCACTTCAACTAACACCACTGTCCGTCAATTTTTAAGATTATTTTAGTAATATTTAGTAGTAATCAGCTATTAAAAATAATAGGGTTAAATGAGCCATTTTATATAGACAATGCCATATCATACACAAATTGCTTACCCACTCTATGGCACTAAGAACTCAAAAGTTCACTTCCGCACTTACAAAAGTACGCCACCTATCCCTATCTTGAGATATTTCTATCCAGTCCACCTCATTAAACCATATCTCTTTCAGGTCCATTCTAATGTTATCCTCCCATCTGCGTCTAGATCTTTCCAATGGTCGCTTACCATTGGGTTTGCTAGTAAATACCTTGAACGCAGTTCTGGTTTTTTCCATCCAGCTGCATGTCATGCCCACGGTAATATCATACACAACACGTCTTAAAAACTAATTTAACCTAAGACATCACACCTAAGAAATCATCTCATCCCTGCGTATAGCACCTTACTTGGGGTAGGGAAACACGAGTCCCTGTTTTTGAAGGTTTTCTTTTTTAAAAAAAACCTAGTATATTTGTTGAAAATAAATAAAATATTGCCTAAATAGATACGTTTTGTTTAGTTTTCTATGCATAGTCATATCAACAGTTCTTGGATATGTGTCATGAACATTTCATTTTAAATGTTTCTGGTAAAATTCCACAAAGATCATTACAAATATTTAAGAAATGTTGAGATAAATACAAGTATAAAATGAAACTCAATGATATTTACCTAAGAAAGTTTTTATATACTTTTGCCAAAAAAGTGCTTTATCATAATTAAAGGAAATTACATACCCTAAAGCCGAATTAAGACTACGCTGACGTTTTGTGTTAACACGTGATGTGATATTTTAGTCAATAAACCATCCCAATAAATTATATTAAAGTTCTCACTCTGTGGTGATGTGTTGTAACATGTTATGTGTTATCTGACGCCGGAATGCGTGTTAACATGTCGTGACACGCATCAGCCTAAGATCTGGACATCCAGATTTTCGTCGGACGTGTTGAAGCATCAGAACGTTACACTTGAGTTTATTCGATTTTAAATTATTTTGTTGTGAGTTGTTGAAGGGTAGAAAGTTCCTTTATTGACTTCCTAGTGTACATTTTGAAACGCTCTTCACCTTTCAAATGTGCAGGTCATAAATTATGAAATTCACCAAACTCACCCCTCCCGGAATTTATGGGATGTATCCACTCTCCCGTGTGTTCCTTGGTGAATAACATACTAATAGAGGCTACAATCTCCTCCTCTTCATCAAGTTCAGCTAATAGTCTTTCATACATTTTAGTAGTGTCCAATTGAAAATTTGATTTAACGAATCGTACACAAAATGGTGTGCTCTGATCAGAATCAAGAAGTTAACTGACGACAATTCATGTCCAAACGACACAATACACCAGATACATCAGAGCAGCAAGCGCGAATTTAAGAGGGCCACAGGGGGCACGTGCCCCCCTTAGGCAAAATATTTTATTTTTGTTTAGACTAATGGAAGTGGAGAACAAGGGCTTTGGCTGCGACAAATGAGGTTGTATATTAATTTCTGGAGTGGAAGTACAGGATAATTACTTGGTGGGATGAATCTGGACTTGAAATCAGCATTGGTGAATGGACAAGTCGTGGATGGAATTGGAAATGTTTCTCCATTCAATATATCTGTGCCCTCCCCTTTTACAAATTCTAAATTCGTGCTTGTAGAGCAGTGTAATCACTTGAAGCTGATATGTTGTGTTGTGATATGTTGACACGAAACGTCAGCGTAGTCTGAATTCAGCTTAGCTCTCGCACTCCTCTCCATCCCCTTTTCCATCCTACCTCAATGTATGTTCACATTGATAAAATTGTGAAACCACCCACGTTGTTCGGTTTTAACAACGTGCACTAGCTGTGGGGTCTTTATCCCAAGCTGGCAGTTAAAGGGGCCATCCTTTGCCTTAGCGCCTATTGAAATTGTGGACTGGTCGAGATAATCAAGCTATTGTACGCAGTATTGACGGCCATATTATCTGAGAAAAGGGAATCAATATAGCAGTTGCATTTACCTTTGGGGGGGGGACGGAATGTATTGTTCTTTTCATTGTTTTGTTCGGGATGCTATTATTGTAGGTTTTATGTTGGAAAGGAAAACAAGGTTTTATTCTTGAGAATAGAATGACAGAAGAAGAAAGGTAGGTTGCGTATGGTATAAACAAACGCGAAGAAATTATTACAAGATAATTAAGGGAATATATGCTCGTTGTTTAGTTAATTATTACATATATTTTCATGATAATTAGTTTTATTGACTGAATTATTAAGCTTCACATCGGGTGGTTTGACGTCAAGCTCGTATGATCCATTATTTTTGTGTGAGGGCGAAGTCTTGGTCCTAAATTTCGACAGACTGAAGGTGAGTTTTTTTCTAAATGGTTTTACAATGTCTCTCGCTTTCAATGTTATGTGGGGACATTTACTCTTAAGTCCACCTTCCTCATCCATGGAAATATTAGGATAGCCCGGATGGGTAGTAAGACATTGCTCACACAGCATAATTATACACACCATTAAAAGTATTATCCAATATTATGAAATTGCCATTGAAACTTTTGAGTAAATAAAGAGTTGAAATGTTGGCTTTTTTTTTAGGTATTTAACATACACGTGCACATGACTTCTAAACTAACTTAAATCCACATTTCAAAAAAGGATAATATTTTCGGCCGTACCAGTAATCGAAGTCGGACCCCTAGTTCAGTAGGTTGACTCGCTACCGATTGAACTAAATTGTTGTACAAAAATTAAATTGTGTTTAGTTCGGTGTTGTTCTAACAATTCTGAATTTTTTTAAAGCACCGGATCTTACTACCCGTCCGGTTTATACGCATACGTACTATTGGGCTAATATATTAAAGATGAGGAAGGTTGAAATTAAAGGAAATGTAGTCACATTTGCCTGGTAAACTAACTAGGTAAAACACCCTCAGTAGATCTGACCTGGATTTGAACCCCTGATATCCTCACCATCTGCAGTAGACTACAGGGAGAACAACGCCACAGCATGCGGTAACCTAAGTGGGTAGTTAGGATATTAACACATATTAAAATACATAGGCCTACTTACAAGTTGGTTGTGATGGCTGTGAATATTTTATGTAATTGATTTAAGATATAAGTTATATGAGTGAGCACGAAAATGTTTACCAATTTTGCCGGGAAAGGAATTTTCACATACCTTCCAGAGTTCCTTTACAAGCCACAATTGACATGGGACCGACAGCTTTTCTTTCGCTTCTAAGGGAGCTGTGCTATTTAAGTAGTTTTTATTTTAGAAAATGGCCTAAAGGTATTTCCAAACAAAATATTCCAAAATACTATTTATCTTGTTTCTGGTAAAATATTGTTTAATATTTCCCCAAGAAAATTGTGTCCATTGAGTTGAAAATATGCCATGATTTAACCTATATCAAACCGATGTGTGTGTGTGTGTGTGCACCAAGTCTTACCACCTCTTATGGTTATCCAAATATTTACACTGATGGGTTATAGATAAGGAAGTCATAAATCAGAGAGAATTTATTTACATTTGTGTCGAAGAAGAATGTAAAATCGCTGGATAAAAAAATCACCCATTAGTAGGTTTATACCCATCTGGGATTCTAACTACGACCTTCCGGTTAGTCAGATAACCAGACCGGACAAAGTTTACCTCTGTCCCACGTGCACACCGAAGCGGATAATTTTTTTCAAGTAGTTTATGCTAACAGGAGTCTTATAAAATGTTATTATTTTATTTAAAATACAAATGGGATGCTCGAATCTTTTAATCCCTCCAATCCAACGATATTTGAGAAATTCGAGTTTCATAAACATTTCAAAATTATCTCGAATACAATTATGACCTTGACTTTATATACAAATTTTAAGCAATGCATAAAAGGAATTATATAGACTTATGTAGTTGGGAGGATTAAAAAAATCACACAAAAAAATAAATGGTACGGTGCACCGCACATAATTCCTCCCGCTTTTATATTAAAATATACATTTAGTATAAACTCGTAAGATTTAGGAAACTAAATAATATGTCTTTACAATGTTGTATAAAAACTATATAAAAGATCATAAATTAAATAATACACACTGTTACTTACTTACGCTATGGCATTAGAAATTAGGAACACATTTACAGAAAAATTGAGAAAAAATAAACATCTTTGTCCAGCAAAGATCATAAGAATCAAATTCATTTTCAAAGACCTGAATTTAAAAAGTAAATATAATTGCTTAGAAATTATTAGTTTTATAAAAATATATCTCAAATAAAATATTTTTTTATCTTTAATAGTACTACAATTTTACAATGGTAAGTTATTTTGTATCTCAAATGGTTGCGAAGAAATGATGAAAATGAGAAAATTTCCCTCTTGTAAAAGTACCCTCAAAGTAATTATAATGAGAAAATGAGAATTGTCATCTTGTTTATAATAATAAACAGTGTATTGATAAAAAGTTTATCAAATCGTTAAAATAGATTTTTTTCAAAATTCGCTCTATCTTTTTGCCCTAAATTTAGGGTCATATATAATTCCAAAAATCCCTTGGGGGGACCTTATGAAAATCTCATACACCAAGTTTGAACCCAACCAGTAAAATAGTTTCGGCTCTAGCCCGAAGTACAAACAGACGGCATCGTGAAAGCAACTTTATTTTTGTTTCAGGCGGTCATGAAACGTCGACATTTATCAAAATCTCGAGTTCGAGTTTTTTGACGATAAAATTTCTTTTTCTTCGAGGTGTCGAGAGAAAGTAAAAATACAAAACTGTCTTAATACAATTAATTTACTAAAATGATGTTCTCGTTTTTTATGACGTAAGACATGACCGACCATTAATAAATATCGATTACTAGTGGCACCAAGACAAAACTTTTTTTTTAAATTCCATTTTAAAAATTTTCACTTTGATTAAAATTTGACGTTATTTAGAAATTCGAAAATTCAAGCTTGGATTTGAGATTAGAAACAAAATTTAAGATATAGATTCAAGAAATACAGGACTCAACCCATCTCTACTTTTAAAGTTTTATATTTTCGATCGCATATGAATACAAAATATAGTATTTGTTATTGTATTCGTTTATAAACATGTGAACGGGTTGTTGGCATTCACACAATACATTTTGTATTAATTATAAAATAAAACATCATAGAAAGAGGGAAACGTTAGATTAAAATAATTCTTCGAATCGTATTTTGGAATTTTTATTTGTGCTGTACTAAGAATGGTTGAATACTCGTCATTGTTGCACTATGCTTTTGGAGAAATAAAGGTTGGATTGATCGCCATTAAGTGTTTGTCTTGAGGTAGTTATTAAGGCAGCAATTTATTGGTCAGGTCTACAAGAGTGGTGTGTGTGTGTGTGTGTCTCTGTCCGCTAGCAAAGAAACCAAACATGTGGTCTGTCTGGATGGGTCTTCAGAGGAGTTTCTTCCAAACGAGAAAGGGCTAAATACCTCTCAAATATACTTACTAGTAGTTATGTGAACGGTAGACCTTGCTTCTTATATTCAAAAATTATTAAGGTGGGGATGTAGGGTCCTCGAGAAAGGTAAGTGTTTTTGCAGGTTTTTATAGAAAAACATTTTGTTTGCCAAAATAAATAAAATATTGCTCAAGTAGAAACAAATAGTTTAATTTTCTTCACATGGTGATATCAACAGTTGTTGAATATCTGGCATGAGATTAGCGGCATTAGATCACACTTTTTAAAGGAAGATAAATGTGTTCATTAATTCACAAGAAACCCTTGAAAGATATTCAAAAATTACTGTTGAGCTCACAATGTGAGGAAAATTAAATTCTATGTTTGTACTGGAGTAATATTATCGTCTTCTACACTCCAACCTTAAGTACATTACCCTAGGAATATATAATGTTACTATCGTTACTAGGTTCTTAACATTTTTCTTTGGATTTCAAGTTGAAATATCTCCTATAATATTCCTCCTTGGATTTGAAGGTGATAGTTTTCCTCGGTGATCAATTAATACTAATTACACTAATGTGTTAGGGATTAGGATGGTTTAATTTAGAGGAAGTACACCCGCTTTTGCATGAAGGGAGAGTGGAAAACCATTTAGGGAAACTACCCTCAGTGCACCCGACTGGGGTCAAACCCCTATCTCCCCATCTTCGGCACACTAGTCTAACACAAGATTAGCGCGTTAGACCACGTGGGCACCAAAGCGGGTCCCAAGACAAATTAATAATACATTATATCCCAAAGGTAAGACATCATTCTCGCAATACATATCAACACTTTTTTTAAAAAAAGCTCCAGTTACTCGATCGATTGCTTAGAATTTTAAACTCATATCACTTTAAATGAGTTATCAAACGACTAACAATTTTTAGCGGCTGCAATATTGAAACGTATAACCATAACGTACACTCCATTAACCTGAAATGTAGCAGTCTCACCTTGACGGATTATACTATGGATCTATTTAATATGCTATACCACAGTGGAATACTGCAAGTTAAGCTTGCTATCTTTCAAGATAGACGAAGGGTGCATGAATCGGTCAGTCTAGGTTCAACGAATGTCCTTGTGAAATTTTGCTATAATTGGTCCACGTATTTGGCTGTAATTGTTTAACAAACTGACAGACTAAACACCAAACGGTCGAGTTAAACAAGGATTTCGCTACACTCGGTCAATTATTTTGATGTGGTTAGATAGTAAAGTAGCAAGAGCAGCTATATTGCACCTACAGAAACACCCGTTCCTGAATAGATTCCTGCCATAGACAGATGTATTTTATTCCTTGTCTTCCTCGTTGTAGAATTAGCTAATGCTTTACGAGGTGTTCTGGAGATGCTACTCACTTCATCTCTGTTACAGCATCATGTCAAATGCTCATTTCACATCAGCCTTGCTCAATTAATCATCTTTGATTAGTAATTAGCGTGAAATGTGGTCTCCCGTCCCATCTTAGCCCAGTCTTATTTAGTATACCCACGTCAAGCTAGAGGTCAAGGCTCAAATCTCGGCTGGGTGCGTTGGGAGTAATTTCCCACAGTCACTGTTGTTTTATCATACTCTCGCCACGCTAATGCAGGTGCATGTCCTCTAAAACCTTCCTCGTTCTTAGCCTTTACGTTAAGCCTTTACGTACCCTGGTGTTAAACGTAATCTCTAAAGGTATTATTACCCGCTTCTGTGGTTGAATGGTCTAAGGCGTATTCCTTTTGCATGTGCTGTACTGGTGATGGCTGTAGATTGGGGTTCGAATCCTGGTCTAGTGTATTGAGGGTGGTTTTTCTTTCTATGTTTTCCGTTCTCCCTCCACGAAAATGTGATAATACCTTCTATAAATTCAACCTCCCTCGTTCTTAGCACAGAAGCGTAATTAGTTCATATGCGTACATCCCGAAATGGTGATAAGATGCAGTGAAAAAAATTACAGATCTTAATGGAACTTTGATTTTGGGATAAATGGGTATTCCTACTTTCAAGATTACCCAAGAAAAAATTATTTTATAGAATAGAAATAAAGCTATCTGTGTTTTAGTATTGAAATGATATGTTCATTCCGGGGCTGTTCTCATTTGATAAAAATCGTCAAAGCCTTGCAGTGAGCTTGCAAAGATATATATAAATACTCAACACTGCGTCTTACTACCCGTTCGGGTTACACGCTTAAGTACTAATTACACTAATGGGCCAGGAATTGGAGGGTTTAATTTAGAGGAAATGAACCCGCATCTGTGTGGAGGGAGATTGGTAAACCATTTAGGAAAACCACCCCAGTTCACCCAACCGAGATTCGAACCTCAATCTCCCCGTTCTCGGCAGTCTAGCTCAACGTGAAACTAGCGCGTTAGCTAACTACGCCACCGAGGCGGGTTGGAAAGATATAGTAGTAATTGCTACACACTCCCTTGCAAATCATTTCTAATTAAAAGTTATGTATTTTCACAAACCATTTAGGAATATATTTTTATTTTTTGTGGTGTTTAATCAATTGTGTTACAATACGTGGATGTGTTAAACAGAGAACAAGCCAAAGTGGGCCATAAATTGAGACAATTAATTTGTTAAACTCACCATTGAATATAACAAAATTCTTTAAATTTGAAACTTATAAAATTATGATAAAAGTTCATTAAAATAGTGTTTGGAGCAGGGGTGGATGTAATTTATTAGGTTATTGCACAGGTTTATATAAAATAATTATATATTTAACATGTATAAACAATATAATTTTAGGACTACACGTGATTTAATCCTCATAGTAAACGTCAAGTTGGGAAAATGGCAATCACTCATTTGATGAAAATAGATTAATTCGAACGCTTGAACTGCTTTTTACACTAAGGATACATAGCTTACGTTAACTTTAAATTCACTCATATTCGTGAACAATCAATCACACTCAGAGTTTCTCATTCTACTGGTAATCTGCTTTCTATTGGGATACAATCATCGACTTTTTCGATCAAGGAAAATTAGCGATCGTGCGCACTTGATTCTCTATGTCCTGCGATCTTCGCCAGCTCCATTTTCCCGTGATAGTGAACTAGTGGGTACAGGTGAGGAGTGTTCGTGTAGAGAGGGTCATTATGTTTGTCCTATTAAGAGGTAATTTCAATTCCGCTGGCCAGGTCTATACTATAATTAATAAATGGCCAAGTTATTTGTTAAGTTATTGTGCTTATATAGTCCTGTTATTTCCAAATAAAATAAACATTTCTAGTCAATTCATCACTCAAAAGCTCATGGTCGTGACTTATACCGTTGTTCCACTGTTTTCAATCTCCGATACAAATGGAATGGTAAAGGTGGTTTAAAATAAAAGGTTTTGGAATGGAATGAAATGTTTTAGAGGAATGAGAGAGATGTAGAGGGTGCTGTATAGCGGTGTGTGTTAAAACGCTTGGTAATGGCCAAGTTTTGTATTAGGCGGTGATAATAACAGCAGAGGTAAGCTGTAGCTGTGACAACCTGTAATTATGAGCCTCACGGGCTCCTGTCATCTGATTCGCTGGATGTTGTGGGACTCGGCTACTAGGGACGCTTGCTGGACACGGAAAATAGGAACCCGTGGGGTGGTTGGTTACCTTATTAGTTTGAATCTCATTAGATACATCAATTAATTTATTGGATGGTCTTCTACAAATATTGTAAACAGGATCAATATGATCATTTGTTAGCTATACTTTTTTGGCAAAAATAAATAATTGCTTCAGTATATACATTTACCTACATTTCAATAACAACAAGGCCTAGCAAACCGGTAGTGGAAAATATATGACTTGAATAAAAACTGACCCAGACCATAGGTTGGAAACATTAATGGATGTTAAAAAAACACAATCTCAACAGTTCTTGAATATTTGTCATGAGTCTCGCGGTGTTTAACCAGAAACTTTTTAAATTAAGAGAAAAGGTCCTGTACAAATTATGCAATGCCCGTGACAAATATTCAACAAATGTTGATATTAATGCGAGAAAAAAAAAATACAACTGAAAAATAATAGTTGGACACGGGAATCGAGTTAAGAGCTTTGGCTTAGTACGTAAATGCTTTACCATTGAGCTATCCAGGAGTCTTCCCGTGCTAAGGGTCATCCTTCACTCATATTTGAGGGAAGATTCTGTGAAGGAAGTTCGGAAATCATTAGCTGCTTATAAGCGATCAATTAAGATAATAAGCTATCAGATAACGCAGTCATCTTCGAATCGGGAGGGCTTTTAGGCTGCCAATGGTACAATAATAATTTTACGAATGCTCAATTAACTATAGTTTTTGAGTTGTAGGATGAGCTTAGACACAGAGCATTAAACTGGCTTTCTTGAGGTCAGGACTGAAGTTCAATTCATGGCTGGTTGCACTTGAAGAGAAAGGGTACGTACGTTGCTACAAAAGCCGGTTTTACTTTTTCTTTCTCATTAAATTAGTTATAAATCTAGTCTCAAGTACTATACACATCTATACACTGCCAGAGTAAGTTGCCGCAAAAAATATCTAGGCATTATCTGGGAGTTGAACCAAGAAAACCTTAAATTGTTTAATGTCACCTTAACATTAAATCTCCGATAACAGGCACAACTAAACGGAACAAACTAATTACTTGGTATCTAACTTCACCTGGGAGTGGAAAAATTAAAGTAGAAAATCAAACCAAAGTGTTGGAAATTTACTGCTCGGGTGGCAGAATTGAAGCGTTAGAATAATCGATCATAAATTCATCAATGCCAGAAACCAAGTGGGGTTATAGTGATCCTGGATAAATCTGTACATAATTAGGAGAACAAACAGGGGAGGAAGAAAATACAAATGACAATACAATGTGTTGTAACCCCTCTCCCAATCAAATTACATCATTAGATTCACAAATATCCATCCCACGCTCTTATACAAGCTACATTTTACTTTCCCGGGCACTTAGGTATTAATAATCAACCAAAATATGTGGATTTGTGAACTTCAGAATGGAACATTTAAGCTTTTAAACAATGTTTATATACATACAGGGTGTCATAGAAAATAAAATTGTGTTTATTCCAGTAAACAGCAAGTTTGTGTACTATTAACATTTTGGTCAATACTAAACCTAGGCTTAGCACTGATTGGCAATATCTCAGCTACCTAGGCAGCCTCCTTAAGGTAGATGCACATTATTACCTATTGCATGGACTCGTATCAATAATATTCCCAATTTTAGTTTTTATCTAATTTAGTATAAAATAATGAAGATATGCTTTAATTTAATCCAATATGGACAAACGTGCTACCAACATAAAAAAATACGTACTTGTCAATACGAAGTGATACGGACATCGTAAATATAGGCACACACATTAAAGTAGGCTTACGCATGGTCCGCTTCCATATAGAGAATGTACAATAACTTTGTAGAGTAGCCATAATTGACAAAAGTTTACTATAACTAGCTTTCCATAGTTGAAACCCAACTTTGTTTATATATCACTTCAAAAATTTTTAGTTCTTAGGTGGAAGTGCAACTGTAAGAATCATAATTAATATCGCACTAGTATTTTAGCGATAAAATATTTAACTGGACCTTGTTTTAATCAGTCAGTGACTATACCGCCTGTCACCCTGAATGCACCAACACGCAGAACAAGAAAAGATACCTTAAAGAAGTTAGTTTTTACTATTTCAACTCTCAACCTTATAATACTCTTCATTCTAAAACATATAAAAAAATAACAATAAAAGAATAAAACACGTCTAACTTTCACTCTTTTTTTTATTCTTTTTATCCCGTTCTCATCTTCTTGTCTTTGGTTTTATTAGTTTTTATTGTGAGCACACTTCTGACTTTTATGCCATTCCATTTCTGACCTTACCGTGTTCGATCCTCCCACTAATTTTCACTTTATGTACACTCGTATAAAACTATTTTTTATTTAAAAAAATACGTATGGATGTCTGGATTTATAGCCACTGTGATATACAAACAGGGTATTCGTAATAGCATAGAGAATTACAAACGTTAAAGTCACAATTAACTTGTATACAAATATAAGTTTCAAACCTATGTTTAAAAAAAAACACACGATGGTAGGGGGTAGATTTTAAATTGGATGGTAGTAAAAAAAAAGTTTTCTGTTATTTTTCCAAGCAATTTGAAATATTTCTTCTTCCTTTATATTAAAGCTATATATCTTTATGACACACATTTTTAATTAGCTATTAAGTAAAGGTTAATAATTAATACTATAGGCAAAAAACACACAAAAATAAAGCCCACATTTTAATAACAGTCACCCGTCCTTGTATTTGATAAGCTCTGGGAAGCCACATGCTAGTCCAGGGTTGACTCAATCCCAGGTAGGCCTACAGTCCAATTTTCATAGAAAGGGCTTTTTAGAAAATACAAACTTTTCTGCGATCAAAATTGATAATATTTTACTAATTTTTATTGTTATTATAAAGTATATAGCCTTATTTTGGTTGGAAGAACGGTTTAGAAAATTCAAACACATTTCCTTGCTGACAACATTAATAAAATTTAAATTTATATTTATATATTATATGAAAATATTTGAAAACAAAAACCCTTGTTTAGCGCACCAAGTGGGCCTACTTTGCCGAATCCTGCTAACAATTGGACCCTTCTTTGCATATTAGTTGTCATTTTCTCTAAGGCTTCAAACTAGATTGATGGTAATGGGGAGGTTGAGTTTCGAATCTTCATAGGGGTGAATGGGGCCTGGTCCTCCACTTGAGATTTATCAATGTCGGTGAAATTTCTTTAAAATTACTAGATATTAATCTTAAAGTTATAGCCCAATTGTCTTATAAACAACCATGTATGAGGCGTTTGCCCTACCAGAATCCTATTGTATAGTAGCATACTTATCAACGCTTCCATCTCAATTTTTTCCAACGTATTACTATCCAGTCAACCTATCCAAATTTTTAACAACGGGAAATCAATATTATAAATAAGAATTTAGAGAAAATGTAACCTCATTTGCATAGGATAGAAATGGGAAACAATTTGTAGAACTAAACTTTAAAATCCTCGTCACCATCTAATCAGACAACACGAAACTAACGCCTTTATTCTTGTGGCCCACTGGTGTGGGCTTGATTGCAAAGGATGTTAACATTTCTAGTGTGTTTGTTTCCTAACATGAAAATAGTAATTTCCTGTGTGTTTTTGACTACTAATTTTCCTACCAGGTCATATTACCCATTCAAACTACTTAATCGGATAATGGGGTAAGAATGTGTAAGGTAGTTAAGAAGAAATATACCCGTGTATTCATGAAGGGAGAATAGAAAACCCTTTAAGAAAAATCACCATAAATACAACCAGCCAGGATTAGAACCATGACCTTCCCATCAGCGTCCAACTAAACTAGACGAGTCTATCATTTATTCTTCCCGCCTACCGATACGGGTCGATTTTTATTGATGCTATGTTTAAGTATTCTGTTCTTTCCTCATTAAACTAAGTGTGATATAATTTGTCGTTATGTTAAAAAGCATATAATTAATCATGATACATAAGACAACCAAGATCATGATTAAATACAAATTTGTTTTCCAGCATTCTTTATTAAGGGCACTAAACGCCCCATTCTTAACACAAATTATACCCTGATGTTCATGGTAAGCCCATTAATTAATTGACAACTAGAAAAATTACTAGGACAATTTATGTGTATTCATACGTAAAGTCATGGGATAGTGGTATAGCTTGTTGATAGTATCAATACCTATAAAATAAAGTAATAAAGTAAAATATTGCCAATGTTGACAACGATACATTTTTTTTAGGTACTTGATATTCAAATTGTCACAGATAGCACACTTAACTCAAAACAATTTGAACTAACGTGGTAAATATACTACATTGGCAATAAGATGAAATTACCTAGTATCGAACAAAGGATCTCTCCACTTATTGATAAGCGCTGAGTCAGGGGTGAAAATAAGGTCTGAAGTGGGGAAAGGGGCAGATCCTAGCTCACTATTTCTCTGTTCGACTATACATGGGCGGCTGGCAAAACTTTATTCTTTTAGAAACCTGCGCCCAATGATATGTTGATAATGTTGGGTGAAATTCTTTTCGTTTGACCAGAATAATGTTAACTAAACAAATGGAAAGCTAAATTTAGAGAACGTTTCTCAAATTTTCGTGGGGAGAGAGAGAAAGTGTAAAATCATTTAGGAAAAAAAACCTCAGTACAATCGAACCGGATTCAAATCCAAATCTCCCCGTCATAGGCAGTATAAACCATATTGAGAGTGACGCCTTTGACCATATAACCACTGAACCGGGTAAATCATGCTATTAATAACTATAACGTAACAAGAGACAACATTAATACTGTCAATAAAAAAAGGAGCTCCACCTGAAATTAGCCCAGTACATAAACTGCAACAAGAAATAGAGGTAGTAGCTATGTTTTGTTGTGGCAGTATGGGTCACATCGGGAGTTAAATAACTTATTAGTAAACATTAAAATAATGAAAGCTCTGTTATAAAGTTTCTAAGACATTTCCAATCAGTTTTTATTTTACTTATTTGGGAGAAAAAAAAAACTTTGTCGAGAAATGTAATAAATACCAACTTGTCAAGAAAATGGTCTCGCACGCCACTTGGGGCACGCGTGCCACGGGTCTGCCAACCCTGGAATCGACCAAACTTCAATATTTCTCACACGAACGAGCTTCAAGTAGCGAGCGGGGCAGATGGTCCGTCGCGCAACAAAACTACCACACCGTTTTGACCCACTCCACACAGAGCGAACGCAGAACAAAACTTGGAAGAGTGAATGAAGAAGGAATGTGTCCGAATAGATACTGTATACCTCATCTTCTCAAGCGCCCGAATGTAACTGAAGCGTGAAAGCAACCAAAGAAGTGGATTTTTTTCTGAATCATGTAATGTAACCTCGAGTATTGTATGCAGGCGTGCTTTTCCTACTACAAGATGTTCCGAAATGTTCTTCTTTGTGCATCGCGTCTTACTACTTGTCTTTCGGCTGTTGCCTTACCGCGGACCTGTTTGCCATAAGCGTCTTGCCGGCTGGAAGTGTTTAGGCAAAATTTGATTTGAGAGCTTTTATCCTCGTTGAGTAAAGACGATACAGCCCAATATTTATAAGCGTCTTGCCGGCTGGAAGTGTTTAGGCAAATTTTGATTTGAGAGCTTTTATCCTCGTTGAGTAAAGGCGATACAGCCCAATATTTTTTAAATGCCAAGTGTATTTTAGAAAAAATAAAAATATATGTAAATACATTACCACGTCTTACTACCTGTTTGGTTATACGCATATATGGTAATAACTTTAATGAGGTAGGGATGAGGAAGGAAGAAATAGAGATATGATCTAGCAGAATTTGCATGGAAGGAGAGTGGGAAACCATTTAAGAAAAACACACTAAGTAGACCTAAATGGGATTCTAACCCCGATCTCTCCATCAACAGCGAGCCAGTCTAACACGAGAGTGAAGCCTTAAGAATTTAGACCATTCGGCCACTGAAGCGGGCTATAAAATTAGTTTAGTAAATAACAGTGGTTAGGACCTGTATAATCTGTGACTGTACATTTATACGCTTTCGACTGTCAAAAGTTGTGTGTAATAATTGTATCTTTGTGGTTTTCATAATTTAAACCTCCTTAGAACTTACATTTAAAAGCAAAGTTTACCTGACAGCAGGAATGAGAGGTAAAATAAAATGAAATACACTTCTAGAAAATAAATTAAAAGTCCGGGAAAGAGGATGATTACAAGTTATGAAAAGGAAAGGAAAAAATGATTGTTTTCTATACACTGTAAAACGCAACATGGTAACTACAGTCTGATTTTTAGAAAATACAAGTATTCTTTTTTTTTTTACAGAGAACACTGATAAAATGACCTAATTAGCATAGCCCTTTTTATAGTAATAAATCAACAACCTAAATCAGTAACAATATAATATAGTTATTACAGTGATTAGTACTTCAATAAGGTGTCTAGGTCAATAATAAACAAACTTAAAATAATAAAAAGAACTTAAAAAAAAATAGTTCAAACCAAGATTTGCTAAATGACTGTATTGCATATTGCAAATGTGAACTATACAAACAATGACAATACAATTATTAGGTGACCTGGTGGTCTAGGAGTAAGGTGTCAGACTTCTGTGCTGAGGATCCAGGGTTCAATCCTCGGTCCCGGCACAGATTTATCTGATTGCCAAACCCTTCCTTCACCTCTGACAAGATGTGTATTAATCACAACTTGTGAATGTGAGGAATGCCAGGCCTCCACCGTGGTTCGGATTCCACGTTAAACTGTAGGTCCTCCATTTCATCTCACAATCACCCTACCATTACACATTAGCGTAAGTGCGTATAACCCGAACGGGTAGTAAGACGTGGTGCTAATAATAATAATAATAATAATAATATTCAATGCGTATAGCCTGAATAGGTAGTAAGACTTGGTACTAATTTTTTTATATATATTCATTAATTTATGATTCTTTTCTCATTTTTTCAACCCTGATCCTTGTTTTACTACTCGTCATGGTTTTAAGCATGCCTACACTCATAAAGAAGAAATTTTGGATGTAGAATTTAAAGAAAGTTTCTCAAATTTACGTACAGCAAGATTGATAAACTTTTTTGAGAAATCACTTAAATACACCCGAACAGGATTCGAGTCCTGACTTCTCCATCACTTGTACAGATCCCGTTTTGTGATTTTATTGTTCGGGATTTGATTATTTATTTTTGCTAACCATGCCATATCTCTTATTCGTGGGATCCCATCGAAACATTACGTAATGGAAGTCTGATTGACTTAATCATTATTGAATTAAAATCAGATATACAATATTAACTATATGTTTATTAAAAACCATTGCCGAAATGAACAAATGGGCTACGCGAACCGATATCACGCGTGACTAAGCTTCCACCTCAAAGGGGAGAAATTTAAATGAAAACACATTTAAATCATAATAAAATGGCAGCCGCGGGTGGATCTGCTTAATAGCACAAGTCCCTATCGAGACTCGGGTGAGTTAAATTCAATTATAATCAAATATTATTGAAATGCCTGACGTTGAATAAGCGTGCTATCTTCACGAAATCTCCGAAGAGACTGAGGTTTGAATTGAATTAATATTTATTTTTGACGGACTTTAGAGACGCCCAGCACACTCGATAATTATCAAAAGACCGGTGGCGAGATTCCGCTCGCTTGGACGTACTTAGCAGATAATTTGTAGCTTCTTGAATTTTCTACAACGCATTGCACCACTCCCTCATTCCTAGCTTGACTACTTCCAAAGAATATTCCAGCTTGTCTGATTAAGAGAAGGATGGAATAGTGATGAAATACTTTGGCATCCCATATCCAAAGAGAATATAACATAATTAATTTTGAGCAATAATATCGTGTTATTTATTTTTATTTATTAATTTAAAGGGCTGATAAAATAATATAGTAACACATTTGTAAACAAAATAAATATGGGACTGGCGCCCCTATTCACGTAACCACCGGTGCGGATATTTGACTGTGCCAAATCAAGTATATTCTAAACTCTCGTATTACAGTGTAGTGTAGGTGCCCATGAAATTGTTTACCTTCGATATAATTTATAAAGTATTTTTAGAAATTAGGTTGGAGGTATCGGGGTTTAGGCATAAATAACTATAATTTTGATAGGGTCCCTATAAACACCCATCAAACCCTACCTACAATTATACACTCCAGATGTCATCATCTATACAACTCCCAATCTCTCGGCCCCCACTTTTTTTTTAAATTGGTTCTTTATACTGGATCTGTTTAGTCAACAATACAACGTCCATGGAAAGAAACAGTTTATGAATATAATGAAAAGGACGAAAGTTATCAAAATGGAAATGAAGTCAAAACACTTCTTTTAAGGGTTCAAGGGATATAAATAAAGTTGAAAGCTTTAAATACTTCCTGTGGATAGAAGAAGCAATTAAAGTAATTTTCTTTTTTTTAAAAAAAGCAGACACTTAATAGATACAATAAACAGCTGTCATTAGGTTTGCTCTAATTAACGAATAATTAATTTGCTATGAGGTGACCTGGTGGTCTAGGGATGAGGTATCGAACTTCTGTGCTGAGGGTCCAGGGTTCAATCCTTGGTCCCGGTACAGATTTATCCGATTGCCAAACGCTTCCTTCTCCTCTTGACAAGACGTGTATTAATCAAAACTTGTGAATGTGTGGAATGCCAGGCCTCCACCGTGGTTCGGATTCCACGTTAAACTATAGGTCCTTCATTTCATCTCACAATCATCCTACCATCACACATTAGCTTAAGTGCTTATGACCCGAACGGGTAGTAAGACGTGGTGCTAATAATAATAATAATAATAATAATAATAATAATAATATGCTATATATAGTTAGGGTATTCTATTTTTATTTTCTATCATATTACACTGATTAAAATAATATGTTTAATTTTAAAGTTTTTATTAAATCTCTTAGATATTTTTAACCCGAGTTTAAGGCAGTAAGAACCATAAAGAGTAAATCTAACTGTTATTTCAAAATTATTTTAAATTTGGTTCTAGAATATAAATTTTTGCTTATAGTCGCAAAAGCTATGAAATAAAAACTCGAAAAATTAAACCTTTTTTGTATCTTTTCTTACTACCCGTCTGGTATATCAGCATTTAAATATAGAAATGTTGGGATAAAGAAGGCATTTTTAGACTAAATGTACTCATATTTGCGTGAGGAACCATAAAGAGGGGGTAAAATACAATTTCGTTACACCCAGTTGGAGTTCAAATCTTAACCTCTCAGTCACGATAAAACCAGACTAGACCAGCTTGACGTTTAATTCGCGTGCTCGCCGATGCGGTTAGTTATAGTCATAATCCAACAATACAAAAACCATGAACCATTTGGTGATCACATTATCTAAAGCCTTACTCTTGCGATATACGGGACTTCCGATTACGGGGAGATTGGGGTTCAAATCCCAGTTGGATGTACTAGGGTTTATTTTAATCAATGGCTTCCCACTCTCCCTCCACGCAAATGTGAATACACTTCGTCTAATTATACTACTTCATCCCTACTTCACTATTCTAAAAACTTGTATTTTTATGACCTAAAAATTATAAAAAAAATGCTTAAAATTTCCAAAAAGATACCTATAAATACGAATATAAACTCGTAATAAATGCACATGATTAAATCAAACACTCAATTTAATCAATGTAAATTAAAATATTAATTGAAAAACCTTTAACTCTTGCATTCTGATAAATATAACATCGATTTACAAAATTAATATATGTTTCAGAAGTTAATACAACCCTCTTCAGCTTAGTTGCATTGTCTCACCAGGAATGTATATTTTACAACAACGCAAGCAAAGAGGATAGCCAGTTCATTGACTAGATTATCTTCTTATTCCGAAAACTGTATGTTGAAAACATGCAGATATATAATATCGATAGTAGGCCTATTTTAAATTATAGCTTATTCAACACAAATGCCTTAAAATGACTCAAGAAAGCCTACAAATTAGTTATAGGGAATATATTCATTTTTACAATCAGGATATCATAAACAGACTGTATATACCTATGAGAATTGTGTGTGATGAACCATAAAAAAGATTAAGTCATTAAAATACGGTCCCTTATCATTAATGTAATTATATGTGGACAGCCAGGAACGTGTATTAAGACCGGATGTAAAAATGCCCACTATAATAACTTTGACTCCCGCGCATTTTGAGGGAAACTGAAAATAAAATATGTAGAAATAAGAACAACAAAAATCTAGTTTTCCTCACCACAAGCTGTCAATGAACTGGATGTAGAGTTTCATGAAGTTACCGTCCTTTATCCTTCCATTCTCACGGGATTTCGAATCCCTTCCCTCGGTCTACTAGGGTAAGGTCGTTGCTAACCCCGTCCACTTAGAATGTCGGGGATTGAATGGGGCCCACAAACCAATGCGCGCATCATATTTCATTTTGTTCTCGTCTAATTTGGTCTCCCCCCCTCCCAAACACACATCCTTGTTATGTAGTCTTTTCTCTCTATCTATTTTTCAATGGTTCAGTCACTTCGTTTAAAGAAAGAAAAAAAAACTTTTCTCCTAATAAGCAAAGCAAAAACATTTACTTTAAATAAGAATGTACTTTAACATGCGGGTTATTTAATGGTTTAAACTAATGGCTAAATGTGGTGAGGGTAGTTAGAAAAAGTGCAACCGCATTAACCATAAGAGATGTGAAAACCACACTGATAAGTAACACCCGGATAAACCTAGTTCGACGCTCACCGCGTGGATTTGTTTATTTATTTGTTCTCTTTATTTTGGATTAGTGCTGCTTTTGGTGTCAACATTAAAATTAATATTATATATAAATAGTAGTAAGCTATTTCCTACAAAAACAATATTTTTTAATAATTTATAGTTCATAATTTTAAAATCATTATTGCTTAATACCCGTAGCGGTGGCCACACGGGCTAATGCGTCAAGCTTCTCTGTTATTAACAAAGAGATAGAATTTCAAATTCCGGCCTGGTTTACTTATAGTGTTTTTTTTCAAAATGATTCTACATTTTCCCTCCAAACCATTTAAGGGTTTTTAAAATATCACTATAACCCGTAACAAAACAATCATATTCCTGACCATAATGTTCGCCCTATTAATTGTGATGTCATATTTTTAATAACCCTCTTTTTTTCCTGTTTTTGTGAATGTTCAACACATATCTTGTGGATTATTTTCCTTTGTAAAATTAGAGATTGGGCATCATCAACTATTTTCCCACAAATGAAAGTCGGCTATGTTTTTGACCTTGGTAGTAGTGTTTATTCAGCCCCAGTAGGGGGCCCTTGTTACAGAGGGGCCCCCTGTGGTCACCAGCAGTTGGGCGCCTCATCTCACCTAACCCGCGAACTAAAAATACAGGATATTTCATAACCGACATGCTATTTTTGCTCGTCTATTCCAGCTCACTACTAAAATTATACACACCAGACAGACAGACAGAACAAAAAAGTAGATAATAAGTAGAAGATCGATATTAATGTTTATGTTGAAATATTTAACCATCTGTCTCTATGGTTTACAGCTTCTCATTTGGGTTCCTTGGGAATTATAATAGAGGTTGAAACGAAAATGAAAATTATTATTATGCTTTCATTTACATACGTTAAAAGCATGGGAAGGTTATTTTCGTTATAATTTTATTTTTATATTTATTTAAATATTTTTTTATGTTGGGAAGAAGTTGGGGGAGTTGTTACCACTTTTCTTGTTCATTCTATTATCATAGACTAGTACCACAATATTATTTAGAACCCACGATTCCATTCACTAGACAAGAATTTCTTAATCTTAGGGATAGATTATTATCATTTTAAAAGGATTATTAGTTTTATTATTAAAACATCTGTCATTTTACTTACAAGAGCCAAATAAAGGTTCTACTATGTTAATTAAAACTGTTACTACTATTTTTTAAGGCACTGTATCTTACTACCCATTCAGGTTATCCGAATTTAGTTACTCTTGTTGGGTATGGTTTTAGTAAGGTCGAATTTAGAGGAAGTGTACTCTCGTTCATTTTCATTTATTTGAAATATTTAACGTGCACTTTCTAAACCGACTGGTATTTCATCACACGACTTATAAAATAACTTAAATGTAGAACAGACACACCATCCAGCATCACTGTGAAAGGGTAATCCAACATTTCACCGATGATATATTTTTAGCCCATGCCAAGATTTGAGCCCTAGACCCTTAACTCAGTAGGCAGACTAGCTACTGACTGAGCTAAGGTAAATGTACTTTCAAATGCATGGAAAGAGAGAGAGGGGGGAAGAAAGAGAGAGAGAAAGCCTCATCAGTACACCCAAACAATGATTGCAATCCCGACCTCCCCATCAACAGCTAGCCAAACTGGATGATCTTGACGTTTAGTCAACGCGATCACCAATGGCGTTACCATCACAATAATCAAAATAGAAATATATAAGAAAATACCCCCAACACTATAAACTATCGATTATTGTATTTCGATAATTTTAGAGGGTTTGAGTTGTTTTGTTTGTTTTATAATACGTACCTTTTTTTCTTCTTCTTTTCATCGCTCTTCCTTTACTATCTGGTACCCTATTGTGCCGCTGTCATGTCAAAAATACATCAATGATTACCTTCACTAAGAAATACTAATGGTTTAGATAAACTAGAGCCTCATTTTTATAGCTCAAATAAAGTCATACAGTACGGTATATGAAATATTTTTGTAGACTATTAACCTTATACCCGCTTCAGTGGCCGCATGGTCTAAAACGTCACTCTCGTGTAAGACTGGCCTGCTCATGATGGAGAGAGTGGGGTTTGAATCCCGGTTAGGTCTGTTGAGTTTTTTAATTAAATGGGTTCCCATTCTCCTCCCACGCAAATGCACGTAGATTACCTCTAAAATGATTTATTAGTTATTACGCATCCCTAACTCATTAGCGGGATTATCATATATTCGTATAACCTTGACAGCTAGAAAAACACGCAGAGATAAAAAAAAAATTCAAACAAGAAAGATATCAAATGTCACTGGATGTAGTTATTTATAATGTATGAGCATTCCAAAACCAATATAATTTACTAATACACCAAATTAAAATCAAAATCATTACAAAAAATTTCAGTTTGAGTCAACATGCGAATGTGGATGATAAATGGCTGATTTAATTTGTGATTTACAGGTGATTTTCGTGAAACTTTAACCTCTTTGTATGCCAAGTATTAAATATTGAATTGGCACCTACGATGTTTCGTAAGAAAATAAATGTGTACATGTGATTAGAAGGTTTCCTTTGTGATCTATATACATCAGAGTTTCTCAAACTCTTTTTAGATTGTACCCCTTGGCCATGACTAAAGGTTTATTATACCCCCAAGATAAAAAAAATTCAAATTACAGGTTTGAAAAAAATTTGACCATATGGTAAATTAATAATCTATTTAATTTATCGGGGAAAAATATCTGCAATCAAAAATATTTCAAATGAGACAAAGCTATTTAAAGAGAATCCTACTTTTATAGCCTTACATGATCTCTTATTGAGAATCGATTACTTTTATAGCTTTACATGATCTCTTATTGAGAATCGATAGGATCAGTTAAAAAAACATTATTTTTTCTGTAAAAGGTCTGTAGAAAAGTTGTACACATTTTCTTCACAACTCGAACTATAAAGGTTCAATACCACTTGTCTAAGGCGTCACACTCGCAATATACTAGACTGCTGATGATGAAGAAATCGGGGTTTGACCTCAGTAGGGTGTAATTAAAGTGATTTTCCTAAATAGTTTTACAATCCCACTCCACGCAAATGTGTGTACACCTTTAAGCCTTCCTAATTCCTAAACCATCATAGTAAACATTACATTAGTAAACGAACGGGTAGTAAGACGTGGTGCCAATAAAAAAGTTATATTCTGAAACATCAGACGATGTCTTATAGACCATCTCGTGCTGTAAAGGTAGAATAATTCCATTTTAACCCTTCTATTGCGTTTACGGTGACTAATGGTGGTATATCTCCGCCGAGCCCGCGAGTCCGGTCCAAGCCCTGATAACGTAGTTGACACAGCGCAGCGCTGTCAGCGTTATGCAGTGTCACGTGTTCTGAGACAGGGAGAGTAAGTCTTGATTGATGATGTCACGTCTTCGGCAGTGAGGTCGGGGCGCTTTAATCTGTCTTCAGTAATGTCAAGATCAACCTGCGGTTAGGTGTTATTTTTTTAATAAATAATTTTAATTCTTCTTAAGTCAGATCTTTAAATATTCTTTTTCTAAAGCGGCATGGAAAGTCATGCGCGTAAATATTGTAATTTTTTTTTTGGGGTAAAATAAATAGAATATTACTCCATTGCATTTAGTTTGTTTTGCAACCCGTAACTAACTCAATATATGTTTAATATTTGTCATGATCATAGTGGCATTCAGGAAAAAAAATTAAAATGCATAATCTAATTTAGTGATATCACCCATGACAAATAATAAAGCATTGTTAATATTACTATTTGTACAAAATAAAAGACCAACCTGGGTGGTCTTGGGGTAAAGTGCTTGCCTCAGGACCCGATGTTCGTATGTTCAGACCCAGTTGAGACCCACGGATCTTTCTTGAGCGATAAAAATCCGTAGTACAACTTCCTTCGGAGGGAAAGTAAAGCCATCGGTCTCATGTCAATTGTGGCATGTAAAAGAACCCTGGTAGGTATGTGAAAATACCTTTCCCAGCAACATTGGTAGACCCTTTCACGATCGCTCATAGAAATTCAATGTGGAAGTCAGTGGCTCCCACCACGCTTCCTGAAATTCCCTAGTACATTGAATTTCTACCAAATGGTACAGCCAGCACTAACAAGCTGAAAGGCTGAGCGCATGCTCAATACCGGATGGGTAGTAATTATATCAACCCAACATATGGCTTGTTGATTAAAAAAGAAGAATTAAATAATACAACATTTTCCTACTTAACGACTTTGCCTATTTGGAAATTTCTAAGCTATTTTGTGAAGTGGGTTGCATCTTAACTTGAAGCACCTAAGCAGTTTGGCGCTACCACACTTAGACGCCAAATTACAAAAAATAAAGAGCTGGAAGAAAATTACTATTTTTTTAGAATTATTTAAGAATTTATGGTTTTTGTTTCAACGTTATATCTTCAAAACTCGCTGAGTCAAATGTAAATTCATTAACATGGAACATCCTATCTTAATCGTCCGTGACGTCACAGGTAGGCAACGTCCGTAAGAAATATAATTTTGTAATTTTAGACATAAATTTTTTCTACATTAAAACTAAAGATACCCTTCCATCCCAATTTAAATATATATTGTTAAGGTTCTACTATGTAGATGCACATTTATTTGTTTTAAGATAAATATTGGTTACATTTGAGCATCTATTCATATTTGATTATGTTCTTTATCAAAGTTTACTTTGAATATCAGTCTTTGCTTTATTTGATTTATTTTACATGGTTTTTAATATTAATTTGTGGGGGTCTTATAACTCGAAATTTTGTTTTATCTTTATCAAAGTTTACTTTGAATATCAGTCTTTGCTTTATTTGATTTATTTTACATGGTTTTTGATATTAATTTGTGGGGGTCTTATGCCTCGAAAATTTGTTTTAGAATCTATTGACAAAGAACAAATCTAATATCGGTAACTGGCAAGGTTGTGTGTTTGGTTCACACGCCTGACTGATTCTACAGGTTGGAGTTTGATTCAGACTGGACTCACTAGGAATTATTTCTCTAAAACTCTTGTTTTACATTTTTTTATAAATAAAAATCTATATCTATTCAATTTTAAAAAAAAAAAGTAAAATAAAGCGCATCTATAAGTTTCGATGGTTTAGGCTTTTAGCGGTGATAAGTTTCATTCTATTTTGAGGAGGGAGTTGAGGTTTTGTACAGGCCATTTTACTTTTATTCTATACCCTATAACCCCGAAACCAGAAAGAACGATCTGCCAGATGCTTCATTTGAATCTACCTTATGTCATTGATTTGTTCCATTCTCCTAACTAATACCTTAATCAGAGCCCCACCAGGATTGAATCAAGGCCTTTAGATTTGTTGTCGACCACTCTAACCACTTATTCCTATGGACGTTATAATTAAGGTCTTCATTTTTCGTTAAGGTAGAGGAAATATTGCAAGAAACGTCGCGAGAAAGAATGTATGCATGGTAACGACTTAGTGTTTTAATTACAACAGCAGAGAGAAATTGGTTGATGGGGGGTGAAGGGGAGGGTTAACAAGTAAAAATACAGTTAGTGTTAAGGAAGGTAAGGGGATGGTGACACGAAGGGGTGTGTGTCTAATTATCTGCCAGGGCTAAGATAAATCACGGGTCTTCTCACCCACACTGCCATTGAGCCACGGGGTGCGTATGGTGAGTAATGAACTGGCACGCATTTCACTGACGAAGGGGGAAGGGCGGGTGAGAATCATCTTACTTACTGAGTGCGAGACTGGGAGGATTCCCCAGTGTATAATTTATCCTGGTTATTTGTCTTTTTATATCTATATATCTTATATCAGAATGAGTGTGAGACTCGTATGATTCCCAAGTTTTCATTCTTGTGTCTTCATGTACAGTAGTATTTTAAATCTGTCTAAGTCTTGGGTGAATGTCTAATGTAATGCTAGGTTATTCATTTTATTAAAATCACTTATTTTAAAATTCTTAAATTTTGATATTTGAATGATTCCAGAGGTTCTGATCTAGGAAGTCAACCATCTCCGACTATACGGATAGCAAGCAACTCAGACCTAATGTGACATCTCAATCATACGAGGTGATATCAGACATTTTCTGGACTGATGCTATAAAACTCGTAAAACCTACAATATAACCTATTGGCCACCATCAACCTCGAAGTAGTCCTCTTCCACAGGCATACACAGGTCCCATCGTTTCTCCCATTTTTGAAACGCTTTCTGGAAGTCGTTTTCTGTGAGAGTGTCCAGTACTGCCTACAATTCTGCCTGGATCTTCTCAATGGTGTCAAAACGGTGGCCCTTCAGCTTGATCTTCATTTTAGGAAAGACAAATCACAGGGGCTAAATCAAGGAAATAGGGTGGGTGGGGATAAGAGCCATCTGAATTTCTGTTGTCGCCAAAGCTTAGGGCGATGCCTTCACTCATTTTCACGCAGTCGCCGCAAAACGTCACAGTAGAACGTGGAATTGACTGACCTGCTGGGATGAATTCTTTGTGCACAGTTCCCTTAATGTAAAAAAAAATAATTTATGAGCACGCTCTTAACATTGCTCTTCACTTGTATGGCCTTTTTTGGTCTTGGTGAGGTTGGGATTTTCCATTGTGTAGATTGTTGCTTGGTCTGAGGGTCATAACCGTAAAGCCAGCTCTCACCACCAGTGATAACCCTGGACAAGAAGGTTGCATCGTTGGAGGTGACCTGACGAAGCTCATTGCAGACGTCGACGCGCTGCTGATTCTGGTCAGCTGTCAGGATCCTGGGCACAATTTTTGCGGCGACATGGTGCAGCCCAACTCAGAGGCCAGAATTTGTTGGCATGTTTTGCTGATTCTGGTCAGCTGTCAGGATCCTGGGCACAATTTTTGCGGCGACACGGTGCAGCCCAACTCAGAGGCCAGAATTTGTTGGCATGTTTCAAAACTAATTCCCATCTCCTCAGCAAGGTCTTGAATGGTCCGTCGTCGTTTCTGACGAATGATATGTTGAAGTTTGGCAACCACGGCGGGTGTTGTGCAGCTGCTGGGCCTCCCTGTGTGTTCGTCGTCCTCGACGGATGTCCTACAGGCCTAGAACCGGGCATGTCATTGAAACACTTGTGTACAGCCCATGCTTTCTTCCCCGAACTCTTGTTTAGTCGAATTTAGAGTCTCCGTTGCAATTTAACCGAGATTCACAGAATATTTGATGCACACGCACTGTTCCCTTTTTGGATTCATCGTGAAAATCATCACAGGCCACGTACACGACTCCAAAAAAATGTACGTGAAAAATCAGCACAACCACCCAGATGAGTGAAACCTGATACATTGACTATCAACTCCCAAGACATGCTAATGTTACCGTCTAAAGTTGCATAACGCTATTAAAACTGCTCTCCAGATGGCAGCACCATTCTAGATTTTTTTTAATACCTCCTCGTACGTCTCGTCGGGCTTTTTAAAAAAACTACCGCATTGGTGGTCGCATGGTATAACAACGCGTCGCTCTCACGTTGGACTGGATTACCAGTGATGGGGAGATCGGGGTTTGAATCCCACTTGGATGTACTGATGTTTTTTTTTCTTAAATGGTTTGCCCCACTTCCTCAAGGCAAATGTAGATAAACTTTTGTAAAAGCTCTACTTTTTTTCATACCATTTCAATTAGCGTAGTAAATTTATGTATACAACCTAAAGAATCGATTGAAAATAGTAACCATATTAATTTTATGTTAAAGGTGAATTATTAGATACCGGTTGTTCTCTATGGGTTTGAAACATAGTCTCTTACTTTACATAACGAAAACCAATTTAGGGTGTGCAAGAATATGGTGTTTAGGAAGATATTTGATCTAAAAAGAGAAGAAGATACTAGAGAGTGGTGGGTGTTACATAGTGATGAGATACATACCCTGTACTCATCAAATACATTGTTAGTATAATCAAGTATTGTATATTACGGTAGTTAGAACGTGAAGCGCAAATGGGTATTCTAGAACCTTGGTCAAGTTATTGAGTGGCACATCAAATGGGAAGAGACCATTAAGAATACCTATACGCAGATGGGAGGATAACATTAGAATGGACCTGAAAGATATAGGGTGTAATGAGGTGTACTGGATAGAACTAGCTCAAGATAATCATAGGATGTAATGAGTTAGACTGAATATAGCTCACTCAAGATAGGGATAGGGTGCGTACTTTTCTAAGTGCAGCAATGTACTTTCAAGTTCCTAATGCCATAGAGTAAGTAAGTAACGTACTAGATGTATAACTTGAGTGCCTTGAAGTCCGCCCTCTGTGAAACGGGGCTAATACATGTGTGTCGTCCACGCGTGGATAGTATATTCATGGTGTGCTAATGTTACTGACGTAGGCTGTGTGCTGCTGTTGGCAGATCCACCCCGACTGGAGAAGTCACCGCTTCTGGCCAATACGTAGGCTGTGTGCTGCTGTTGGCAGATCCACCCCGACTGGAGAAGTCACCGCTCCTGGCCAACGGCTACAACCACCCGCCCACGCACCTCAACCACATGCAGTTCATGGGGCTGAACCACCACCACCCAGCGGCCGCCCACACCGCCATCCTCTCCCCCGCGGGGCTCCCGCACCCGGGACTCGCCCGGGCGGACGGCTCCATCATCAAGAACCAGGGCATTCCCGGCATGGACGTCATCGCAAGGTCTGTCACACTCCTGTATTTATATAATATCAGTTACCCGCATTGGTGGTTCCATGGTCTGAGGTGTCAGGCTCGCTATGGAATGGACCACCAGTAGCGTTTAGGATATCAGCCGGGAGCACTGAAGGTGATTTTCCAAATGAAGGCTACAAGGTAAAAAGGGTGAAAGTCCAATTTTAATTCAAATTTAGTTTGTGCTGCCATCTGTTAGGCAATCATTAGACAATTAATTCACTTTAGATAGTTAGTGGTTGCAAGAGGTCTCTGTCATATTAAAATTATTATTATTATTATTATTATTAGCACCACATCTTACTAACCGTTCGGGCTGTACGCACTTACGCTAATGTGTAATGGTAGGGTGATTGTGAGATGAAATGGAGGACCTACTATGAAATGGAGGACCTACAGTTTAACGTGGAATCCGAACCATGGTGGAGGCCTGGCACTCCACACATTCACAAGTTGTGACTAATACACGTCTTGTCAGAGGTGAAGGAAGGGTTTGCCAATCAGATAAATCCGTACCGGGACTGAGGATCGAACCCCGGACCCCCCAGCACTGAAGTCCGACACCTTAACCCTAGACCGCCAGGTCACCTCAATTAAAAAAAAGTGCTTTCTGTGCTCCTGATGGGGTTTGAGATATAAAAGTTGTCCTGGAAATGGTAGGTAAAGTGACTTTCGTCCTTTTTCCCCTGTGTCCTTAAAATGTGCTTTACCACTGTGTTCCTACACTCCAAGTTTTAATATAAAAACCTTTTAGATAATATAAATACATTATTTGCAATCAAAATTGATGACATTAAAATTATTTATTATTTTTATTGGATAGATATCAATCCAAATATGTAGTATAATTTAAATAGTTTTTGAGATATTGGCAAATATATAAATTTTTAAATATATTTATAGAAAATTGACTGTCATGGCCTTTGGCGAACAAAGATGTTATTTTCCCTTCAATAGATGTATGTAACAATGTATATTATTTAATTTCGTATATCTTACTGGTATTAAGTAAATATTCCCATTTTTAGGCTGTTGTGATTTCACACGGCCTCACGTGACATTACATTCTTAAACTGTCTCATGGTTCTGGAATAGGATTTATGTACTGTTAGGGGGAGATATAGTTTACCATATTCAAAATAAAATAGCTATCAATTTTACTCATTTCAATCCTTTAATGCCCAACAATCGTGGTTTCAGAGTTGAATTAGGTAAAGTATTATATGCAGAGTTTGCAAGTGCCTTTTGTCTCAGTGGCCAATTAGGTCGGTTGACAACTGTAATGACTCTGGTTCAATTCCAGGTAGTTCCTAATACAACTTTCGTCTAGGGATCTTGTTTGGTTAAATCTTATAAAAGTTAAAAGATTAATTTTATTTATGTGTTGATACTTTAATGATTCCTGTTATTAATTATCCTAGTCTTAAAGTCTTGTGCGGAACCAACATTGATTAAAAATTAAAGTTAAATCACATTTTAATAGAAAACAATAGGACTTCACATCATTTGCTGGAATTAGCTTGAAATCTGCTTTTAAGCCAAATAACTTACCAAAATACGAGTTTAATGTTAGTCGTGGGACAAAGCTAAAGTTTTGTGGGAATATTAATGAATGATTTAGAAGGTTTCACTTATAAAATATACTTTTCCTACGTCGTAAAATTTTATTAAATTGCCATTATTTTTAAAAATATATTTTTAGTAATATTTCTTTTTATATTTATTTAAATAAGAATACCAATGTTTTGCTTACCGAAAAAGTGTATAGACATTTCAAAAATAAATACGTCTCTCTCATTATCGTTACTGCCCATGTGCAACATTATCATATTACCAGTAAGAAAGGGCAAGTGGGTATTATCCAAGTCTTATGTGCTTTTTGTAAGGCTTTCTAATCTTCAAACTCTTGTCTTTTCTCTCATTTTCTCTAATCGACTTAACCCCCCCAACAGCAAAAATTCTTTTGGCCTCTTCCATCTGTTTGTCGAGTTGAATTCTTCCGTTTCTCTTTGACGTGTTCTTTTCCGATATGTCGTTCCTTATCCAATTTAAGGACTTATTCACTATTTGTTCAACTCCCAAGACATAAGTTAATTTATGTCTAGAATGGAAGAGTGACACTTTATTTGATAAAGTTTGAAAGTTTCCCGCAACGATGCGTTTATTTGTAGTGAGACACCAAGGGATAGGCTCAAATTATAAAACCATAGAAATAATTTTATTCGTTTAACAAATAAATCCAATTTTTATTTTTATTTACTAGCTCCTTCAATACCAAATGAATGCTAATTCTCAGCTAATTTTCGCTCTCGGAATCCTAAATATTTACTTTGAAAACTATGGTAAATTCTTGAGCTGTTTTATAATAGCCTAAATTTTTGTTCATCTACATAACAAAATATATTCTCATGTAGATATTTGCCCTTTATTTTTGAATGTATAATTAAACAAAATCTGTTCTTAGATCAAGAAATCTCACTTGCTTACATAATTTTCACAAGCTAGTATTATGCGCCGGAGATTTATATAGTGTCCAATTATAAATGGGCCCTTACAGAGTTCTTTGTCTTGAGGAAAATAGAAACAACCAGAGGTTTGTAATTCGTAGGCTTAATAACTCATTTTTTTAATGACACTTTACAAATTTGGGCGTTTTTCATGCTAACAAAAATTCTCTGGAAGCTCGTTTCTTTATTCCTTCCCCACCCACCCCCCCTCCCCCACCAAACCCTCACTCAACATTTCTCCATTTTTCCTCTGAACTACTCCATAATCCTTCTTATTAAAGATTTGCATTTTAATTAAAAGTAAAGTGATGAAATGATAATCAGTTGCTACGTACGCCCTTTCCTACCCCCTTTTCCTCCCTTTCTTTTTCTGTGTTCTCTTTATGAACTACGCATCTTCCTCTATGTTTGCGGTACGCAATGAAAAGGTTTGACCCTCCTTTATCCCTTTTTTTACTTTCATTCCTACCCCTTTCAGTTGTCAGGTAGTTGCAAGCTCAACTCCTCGGGTAGATTCAATAAACCCAATAAAATATTGGGTATAACTCCTTGATTTGTATATTTTTTGGAGTAGACAATTAATTTTGATGCGGATTAAAAGAATGTTGTCGAGGAAGGCGTACTAAAGCAAGGAAATTAAAGAATAAAAACTAATCAAATGCTGTGCATTTATTCATAGTTAGCAAAATATTTTTATTATAAGCTGAACAGATAGTTTGACGCGGTGCTAAAAAAAATTATTAAAAGGCTACCTATAATAATTTTAATAACATTTTCATTGCATATATTTGATATTAATCTCTCAACAAATAAATCGAGAGCATGAGACTTATCTTCAAACATTAAAGTTAAAATAATCATGCAAAATAAGTTATAGCTTATAAATCAAAAATAAAATTTAATACAATTTTCAAAGCTTAGTTCTAGGGCTATCAACAACTCAATGCAATGTGTTGGGGTCGAGGAGGACAATTGAGAGGAAATGCATCAGTATTAACGTGGATATATGTGACAAATCACCGTCAGTGCACCCGGCTGGAATTATTACTCGAGTCGTACTCTACTGAGGTAAAGAGTTAGGCACTCCAGTCGATAACGCTGGCGCTTATTATACACTATGTTGTTTCCAAATGACGTTTCGGTTTTATTATAATTTGTGTTAATTTTTGTTTTTTTTTGTTTTTATCTCAGGTCTGGAATTTGGGAAAATTGTCGTGCAGCGTACGAAGACATCGTGAAGCACTTAGAAAGGTAGGAAAGATAATCCAATTACAAAACTTGTAGTAATGTTTTACCCAAAATTCTAAACAGGTCACTTTTTCACAAGAGGGACTGTTTCAGTGCACTTAATAAAAATCACTTTTACCATTGTTTGTATGCTTATAATAATATCTAGGAATAATAACAAGCACCAGTTGGGTACGTGGGCAGAAAAAGAAAAGATATCAGTATCGTCTAGCTTGGTTCACCGGTGATGGGTAGGTCTGGGTTCGAACCCTGGCTTGGTTTACTGAGATATATTTTTCCCTAATGATTTCTCGATTTATCCTCACGCAAATATATGCAAACCTCCTCGTACATACCCCATTATTGCAAATATGCGAGTAGCTCGGTGAATATAAAAAGAAGGAAAATATAAAAATTATAATAATTAGTTCTTTAAACATCTACATATAATCCTCCAGTGTGTGTGTGTGTGTGTGTGTTGAAGGGTGGGGGTGTCTTTCCACACCCTCCAGAAGTCCCTAGATGACATATAAACCTGAAACTTGGCACACTTATAGTATAGACCACGAAGCAGAACCTAACGAATCCTGATTTTCTATTATTATTATTTTCGATTTTTTAAAAGCCTTTCATGAATTAAAAGAACAGTTCGACTGCGAAATTTGAAGATGACAGACTACGGGCTTAGCAATTTTTTTTACAGTGAGAGAAACAGCTCAACTAGATGATATCGCGTCACCCCTTTAACCCGTTTGGGAAGAATTAATCCTAATTATTCAAGTTTAGCTCACCTGTTGCCGACAGGCTTATATTATTAATAATGATAGTAATAATACTAATAATATCGTTTTATTGAGGTGAAGTTAAGGCAAGCGCATTTTCATAAACTCAGCCCACTTAATAATAAAGCATGTACATTTAATACTTATGTGCTAAAAACTCCGTAAAATAATAATAATAATAATAATAATAATAATAGTGCCCACATATATAATTATAAATATATTAAAATAAAATAAATGAGGGAACTAGAATTAACTAAAGGATAGAGAAAAAAAGAAACATCAAATCACACAATCATTCCATGCGCGTGCACACACACACATACACACACACACACATACACACACGTCATTATACTATACATAACACATTATCTAAACATGATGGAGATAGCAAATAATTTTAAAAAAAACAACCATGCTGATAATATTTATTAACTATGTAGATTAATTACGTTTTATATAATACTAATAATAATAATACTAATACTTATAATAATAATAATTTTACTTTACTCACACATCCTTACTGTATCCCTACATTTCCCCTCACATCGATGATCGAGATTCTCCTCACAGACCTTGAGCAAGCTTATGCTGAAAGGATTTTATAGTGAAAGCAGTTTTTAATATTTAGATCAAGAGCATTCCAGGAACAATTTCCAGATACAGTAAGAGAGAGAGAATAGAAGTTAGTTTTGTTAAGAGGGGTGTCATCGTGAGCGGGTACAGAGATTATGATGAGGATGAAAAGGGACTAAACCTGGGGCCAGGTATTGAGGATATCCTGTTAGCAATATTTTCTTTACTATTACAAGAGTGTGTAGATGCCGTCAATCATCAAGTCATAGCCAGTCAAGTTTGCTATAATATGCTACAGAAATACGGTTCACGGGATCGCAAGTTGAAGATAAATATTACACACGTGTTTTGAAGTTTTTGTAATTTACTAGCGAGTCCAACAGTCAAGCCATTGTAAACTGTATCACAATAGCCTATACTAGTACACTTGATATTTTAAGGGTACAGGAGAAAGGGGGAAAGTCACATTACACACATGTTCCAGGACATCAACTTTTATATCTCAAACTCCATTAAGAATCAAACAAATACTTTTTTAAATAATTTAAATATGACAGAGACCTCTCTTAACCATAATCTAAATCTAAACTTTTCCCCCTTTGTCCTTAATTTATATAGGTTTATATAATTATTACAGTTACAGTATCAATTTTTCAAGGTTATGTCTATACCAAAAATGCAGTCAGATATCACAAAACAAACCAGGGAAATAATTTAACTTGATTTTAAAACACTTTAATCCTTCTACAAATGCAAAAAGAGAAGGGTACAACTTTTTAAAATACACGCTCCCCTATAATCCGCCCTACCTCACCCCCCCTAGTGTTTAGGTGGGTGTGATGCGCGCAATGCGACAGTGATTTGTCACCTTGTCGCAGCCGCTTAGCGCTGTGACGTCACAGCCAGCGCGTAGTTTTGGTGCCCGCGGGGATGTGTCAGCCCGGTCTCCCTTATACACGCAACTGACAAGTCCATAAAGTAAGTTTCCGATTGGGTTCACATTGACTGGGCAGCAGAAGTTATTCATTGCCACAGGGTGTTTTTTTTTAATCCAATAAGAGTGTAGGGGGTTGGATAGTTTCTAGGTTTATGTTGTAGGTTTTACTTGTTTAACATTATATTTAATTTATTTTACACTAATTTATTATTTGTTTTCTCTCGTGTATTTCAAAAGAAAGCCAACTAAACAGTGAAATAGTGGCCAGAGGTCATTGAACCCCATCATACATATCTTAAAAAATTAGTATTTTTTACATGATCATATCAAGAGGAAATATTGTGCCCATGAAAAAAAATCGATCTCAAAATTATGACAATTGTTTATGTTTTATGTGAATATGAACTCCATGTCTATCTGTCTATTGTGTGTCTATCTGTCCCTGGCAATAGATTCAAAACGGTTTGATGGCTTTTTTCAAACTTGATGTTTATATTTTAATAGGGCTGTACCACAGAATTTTTTTTTAGCCTAGTCCTTTAATTAAGTGTACTTTTTTAAATAATGGCTCTAGCAATTTTGTTTAAAATGCAAATCTAGGATTTGTTTGACATATCAAATAGCAATATATAATTGGTTTTTGTGCAAAAATTCGTTTAGATGTACTTTATTGAAGATTAATTTTTCAAACACTTGAAATATTTTAAAAATGGATATAACGATTTGGTTCCAAATGGGTATCTTGGGAGTGTTTAACATTACAAATAAGCCTGTTTACTTGGTTTGTAAAAATTTGATAAAGGGTCGTTTACTGAGAAGCAATTTTTTAAAATTCAAATTATTTTTAAAATGGCTGTAATGATTTTGCTTAAAATGTATATCTAAGGAGCGTTTGACATGAACATGACAAATAAATATATATAGGTACTTGATTTTGGGGGAAATTTCGCTATGGTTAGTTTACTGATGACTTTTTTTTAAATTTGAATATTTAAAAAAAGATTTAGCGATTTGGCTCAAACTTGGCATCACGAAACTATTTTACAAATCAAAAATAATGTATCTTAATTTATCTAAAATAAAAAACAACAACAACAATCAACAATTTAATGAAAATTCGAATGTTTTGAAAATTTACCTTCAAGATTGAATTCAAAATGGGAATATATGAATTGTTTTTCATGATAAATAAGAATACGCTTTTTTTTTACAAATAATTAATTTTAGGGTAGTTAACAAATATTTTTTCTTTTTTTGAAAATTTGAATTTTGTTAAAAAATATTTGAACAATTTGGTTTATAATGTATACATTAAGAGTGATTATAATAATAAACAAGATGATGTGTTTGTTTTTATGAGTACAACTTATTTAAGGGTAGCTTAATAAATACCTATTTTTGAAATTTTTCTTCAAAAGCTATGATGCACAATATAATAAAGTTTGTGCAATTGAGTCGTACCATTTATTTGTGTCTGTTATGGAATTAGCTAAATTTTAATTTATTCTTTTCCGCAGTGTCTTACTACCCGTCAGGGCTATCAACTTGTAACTACAATAGTTGGGTGGGGATGAGGTATATATAATTTAGAACAAATACACCCGAATTTATGTGGTTGGTGGTTAGGGTACCATTTAATAAAATAAACCCAGAGAACACCCGACAAGGATTTAAACCCCATTATCCCTTTTACCAAACAAACCACTATATATTAGCTGGATATTCAGGGCACGACTTCACCTATGCTTATAAAAATGCCATGTACACCTATAGCTAAATAGCCTGCTTCACTGGTCAAATGGTCTAAGGTGTCACTCACGCAATAGACTTGACTGCCAATGAAGGGTAGATCGGGTTTCGAATCCTGGTAGTGTGTACTGAGGGTGGTTTTTCTCTAAGGGTTTTCTTCTTTACCTTCTTGAAAATGCGGGTACATTTTCTTTGACACATTGGCATCATTAGTACATAAGCATATAACCCGAACGGGTCGTAGCACGCTGTGCTATATATATAAAACTAAACAATTACATGATGAGTTGTTTTTATTTTAAGCATACATTAGTGTGGATTATCATTTTATTAGTTTACTAAAATTCAAATTTAAACATGATTTTATTTTGAACCCAACTTTTATGTTCTATTGTTTATGGAAGTATTGGCTTAGGGGATTCCATTTCTTATTCTGGCCTTGGAGCTTGACCCGTACATACCTTAATATTAAAAAAAAAAAATGTTCAAAATTGTTTAATCGGACTTCGACGCCCGAGGACACACCCATCCTTACTTGTAAGCAAATTGAAATAAGGGCTTAGGTGAATTAGATACAAAACATAAAACTAGAACAAATTAACTACAAGTTCATTTTACATAATTAAAAAAAACTTAAAATAATGAAGAACTGTATGCTTTCCGAAACACATCTGGTGAAGTTAATTTAACGCTATGGCGTCCCCTTGCATGCGTGGCTATTTTTAAACTTTTCTCCCGCCAACAACATCACACGACCTTATTTAACGGCTCATCAACTAAGAGGCGCTTGCCAATTTATTTCCACATTAATCAAGTGTTCGTCAATCGTCAAATGGCGCATCTTCGGGTGGAGGGCGTCGTCACTTTCCCGTCGGGTCGCTCTCTCTGTGTCACTCACTAGCCTCCTAACAGCCCTTTATTTCCAAGACGACAACCTCGACTTAAAACACGCCTCTTTGCCCCCATTACCCTTACAAAACCTCCATTACCTTAAAACAGGGTCACAAGGCCCAAAATAGTACGATGCAACTAGACATGCTTGGTTGGCATTTCACTGTTAAAAAAGGGGGGGTATTATTAAACACAATTAACTTACCGATGATGGATGTCCTTATCACACTATGTTTATGTTGTTTCGTTAAAAAAAATGTTTTTTTAACAGCGATGTAGTTTGTTGTGTTACATGTTTTTGTTTTTTCAAATACTCCTTCCCGTCTTAAAACCCTTTGTTCTTTTAAATGAGCTTTTGTCAAATTAAAACTTAAAAGGAAAGTCATTGGCGATGCGTGAAGGTTCTTTCACCAACATTTCCAAAATAGCTGTCTTTTCTCAAGTTGCAAGTCGTTACGAGAACATTTTAAATATAATTATTTATTATTCACCTCTGACAAGACGTGTATTAATCACAACTTGTGAATGTGTAGGATGCCAGGCTTTCACCGTGGTTCGGATTCCACGTTAAGCTGTAGGGTCCTCCATTTCATCTCACAATCACCCTACCATTACACATTAACGTAAGTGCGTACAACCCAAAAGGGTAGTAAGACGTGGTGCTAATAATAATAATAATAATAATAATAATGTTATTATTTATTTATTGTTGCTCATAAAGGATGTTGATGCTCATAAAAGCCATTAACATTATTCTTGTCTTATACAATTAATTAAATTAGTTATAGGAAATACACGCACTTGTGGTATAAGGCGTTAGGCTTGCAACATACTAGAGTTCAATCTCTGTTGAATCCTTTGTATTTGTTTTTCCACATGTGGAGAATCAATGTGGTTTTCTAATTCCTCTCCACGCTAATTAAAGTACTTTTTTTATTATAATTACAATTACTATTCCTACCTCATAGATTAAGAAGTTATTTAACCCATGTGTTAAAATGTATTAACTAAAAATTGACAAATAACCATATAATTTATTGTTAATTTATCTACTAATGATTTTTTTTAGTGATAACTTCCCCTGGAATTGAAACTGAAGCCTTTTATACCAAGTAGACATAATATTAGTTGAGCTCAGTTTACTTATAACTTTAACAATTTTTTTATTTTATTTTTATCAAATACGGCTAGAATATTCAGAAACAATATTAGTAGACTACAAGTTGCAATACATTTCTCTATTTGCATTAGATAAGTGGATAGAGATGTCATTGGTTAGATACCGGGGGTGTACATAGCTATTATAATATGGGTTTGTCTTACTTCCAAGTTAATTTTATTCCCAATTGTAGAGTTGTATGTATTTGGTTAAGCTAGTTTGTAGATTGAGGCTAATGTCTCCCTGTGTTTAAAAATGGCACTAGAGACAATATCAATATTAATAATATTAATCTAAAATATGCAGTTAAAACATCTATAATATTTACGCAGAGAAATAAATAATTATATTTTATCAGTTTAACTCTGGTTTGAATAGCATATTAAAGTTTCATACACGTGTACTTCTTTTATAAATATATTTAACATCTTATTTACTTAGTTAGCTATTATAATAGTTTTTAGTTTATAAGTTTTAACATATTGATTATTTAATGGCTTACTCCATAGGGTAAAGAGGAGGATGGTATTTAAATTAAATGCACCTGCATTAACGAGATGATGGGACTAGTAATCACAATGGTAAATAGCTTAGGAAAAACCACTTCTAGCGCAACAGCCAGGAACTAGAACTTCACCTTCAGCTGCAGAGCATATTATTGTAAACCCGATGCCTTAGACAGCGTAGCTACCAGTGTGGGGTAGCACTATTTAATAAATTTTACTTGGAGCTTGAAAGCTATGAAGGCAACGGCTTTCATAAAACATGTAGGAATTTTTGTAAACAAGACATTTTAAATTTAATCCTACCATGTGTAGATTGTGTAAACTTTCAATCACACGTCGCTCAAATGTAAATACCCGAAGCAATCCCATTCCACAAGAAAAAGGCACGCCAAATACCGTCGTTTGTTGTTGACTGTTTTAAGGCGATGTTTTTCACACATGGTCAACCCGACTCGCCACATCTTTGTGTAACCACACGTAAACGAGGCATGCGATGTTCGGTATGCATATTCATGTGTGATCATGCTAAGTCGTATTAGTGAATTGTTTGCTCGTAAACAGGTCTGAGGAGATGTGATCTGAGGGGAGGGGGGATTCTGGTTGAGGGGTGAACAACCCTTAGGTTGAATGACATCCCTGGTGATCGTGGTTGTCTCATTGAATTGTATACGCTCACATACACATTATTCTCAATACACAACTAAGTTTACTAGAAAATAGATGAGTGATTATCACTCCTGACCTATTCCTGTTTTATATTATGTATGATAAGGTTTTTTTCATTTTTCTAAAACAAACAAAAAAAATCATTTGAGGGTAGTTTACTGATGACTAATTTTGTGAAATTTAAAATAAATTTTATATAAATTTTGTTTAGAACTTTTATTCGAAGAGGGTTTCATATGGTTATGTTTTTCTGAGGGAAGCTTATTGAGATGGATAAATGATTTTTGGACATTTTCTCACAAACTATAATAAACTAAAAGAAAAAGGATATATGATTGTGTAGTAGACCAACTAATTTTTTTTCTTCGCTAGAAGAATTGTTGTAGCGAATAGCTGTACAAATAATTTCAATCCGATGTCTCCTCTTATCATAAGAAAAAAAAAGTGGTTCCAGCAATTACACGCGAGATATAATTCGCGTAAGAAACGTAGGGGAGAAATATCCAGGAAAACGGGGTGAATTAAAGGGGGAAATGCGCTGATTTGAATTTAGAATGGAAAATTAATTAATCTTTGTGTTGTGTGTGGACCTAGGAGGCAGCAACAATTACTCAAGTCCGGCTCGGTACTAGGGGGTGTGGGGGTGATGTGGGGGGAGGGCGGTGTTGGTAAGGGGATTCTAGGCTCCTCCACACTCCCATAAAATGACCTAAAACCGACGAACACCCTTTTACCCCCTTTTCTCTTTTTCACTGGTCGCTTTTCAGATGTGTGTGAATATATCACAGCCCCTTTTAAACCAAACCCAACACTCAGGTCGTTTAGTGGTATCCTGGGAGACTCACGGAGGGAGGGGGAGGGAGGGTTTGTGGGGAAAACTTATTTTCTCATATTCATAACTAAAATGCTTTTAAATGTTTAAAAAAACAAACTTTTTTTTAACCGGAATAGTGATATTAACTTTCTGACTAAAGAGTCTATTAATTTAAAACTTATTTTTTAACCGTGCCCGACTACCCATCGAGGCTAAACGTATTTTAATTACAATATTGGGTAATTATGAAGAAGGCATACTTAGGAGAAAATATACCCGCATTTGCGTGGAGAGAGAAGTTAATAACATTTAGGGTAAAATACAACATTTCTTTAAACCTGTTCATAATTTTAATCCCAAATTACCTTCAAACCTTACCAGATGATATTTTTGCTTCTATTCGCACCGAATAACTATTTATGACGTAATATATTAAAACAAAGGTGATACGCCCCCAAAAAATGAGTTACCTCTTTGAAACCAATGAACAATATAAAAGCTTCAAAATTGGAGACATTTACTCAAAAATGTAGTTTAGCCTACACCATATTTATTTAATTTTTCAAATAAAGAAAAAAATTGTGACTTAAAATTTTTGACTTCTAGATACAAACTTATATTGACGTTTTATGTGCCCCTAAACTAAAAAAAGTAGGTATTACAATCCTATCTTTCCCTCTGAATGTATGTCTGTCTGGCTAGTGTCAAAACAGTTATACTGATTCCCTCCAAACTTGATATTTACAATGTCCATATTACCTAAAAAAATCGTGATTTTGATTCTAGCACTAAAATTAAGGACAGTTTAAAAAATATTTTTTAGAAAATGTCTAACGATTTATGTTTCTAAAATATATCTGGGGAGGGTTTTGCATGGCAAATAACGTCGTAAACTTGTTTTGATAGAAATATTGATTTAAGGTTACTTTTTAAAAAAATTGATGTTTTTTAAATAAATCCCTTCAAAGTTTATATTTGATTATAAATAATATAGGTTTTTTTAGGAAAATTATAAAAAGGATAGTATATTCTACTAGTAAAAAATTTACAAAACTATGTTCAAAATATGAACATACTTTTTGAGAAAGCATTAACAATTTTTACGTATACATTTATTTTATTCTTGAAAATGTCTAATGCCAATATTCCACTGTGTCAATTTGTGTCTATGTTAAGGGAAGGTGAGTATTTGTGTACCCCCATTTTAATCCACCACGAGCCGCCACTGCAGTCCAAACTAAACATTCCTCTTTCCCAACCGTCCAGAGCAGAGCTCGCTTATACAGTGACAAATATGGCGGCGCTTGTAAAGCCAGGTTCTAAATGACCTTCCTAGCGCTTCCTCTAGAAGACAACAAGCACGCAGTGGCGTGCGAACGAGTCATTTATCGGTGTTAACTGTGGTACCCGCGGCCCGGGGTCTCCTGTTTCTCGTCTGCCTGGAGTAGAGGCATCGGTCTGGATTAAAGAGAGGGGATTAAAACATTACTAGGGAGGAAGGGGAGGAGAATGAAAAGTAAAGGGGGATCCGGTGTTGGAAGGAAAATGAAAAGGACTGTATACAAATAAATTATAATGTTATGTTGGTTGTACTGATACTAGAATTGGGAACGTAGATTTCTCGAATTAATAATCGATAATCGAGTAATTAAGATTCGAAAACAGTTAAAAATATAATATTTAGTCAACATTTGTTTCATGGATTTATACGGCTTATTGTTTGTTTGGTCCAACACAAATATAAGAAAAACTTAACAGCCAGAACTCATACTAATTGTTTATCATTATTTTAGTGAATAAATTATAGAAAAAATATTTAAAATTTAGTTACGTATTGTATTTTCTAATGAAATTTAAGAACTATTTGAGTAAGGCATTAAAAATACAAGGTACAGTAGCTCCACGACTTCTTTGGTGCTGACTGACAGCTCACAGCTGACTTCTGACACTCAACATTTAGGTATATACCTAAATGTTGAGTGTCAGAAGTTACAGCTGTTAAACACATGTTTTTGTAGATCATATGGTTCAGCGTAGGGATACATAATTTGGTCTGGTAACTTTTCAAAGCCGTCAGCTGTCAGCTGTGAACTGTCAGTCAGCACCAAAGAAGTCATGGAGCTACTGTATGTTTTCTAATATTTGGATTTGAGATTCGAGATTCGTACGTAAAATGAAGATTCAATATTCGTAGGTTAGATAAAGATTAAGTCTCTACCCTACCCACATGAACACGTGTAATAAGGCATTAGTTTCGTTTTGCGTGATTTGCCGGTGACAGGGAGAACTATTTTTATAATTTTGGCAGAGTAAACTGGTTATGACAATTTAATGCCACGTTTCAACACCCACTTAGGCTAACCTAATTTTATTTACGCTGTTACGAAAGGAATGAGGAGGGTCGAATTTAGAGGAAATACACCAACATTTGCCTGGAGGGAACGTGAAAAATAATTTAGAAAAAAAGAAACCCTCGATACATCCAAATGAGATTCGAATCCTTGTCACCAGCAAACCAGACTATATGAGATAGACCTGTTCCAGTGGCCGCTTGATCTAAGACATGACTCTCGCAATAGACTGGACAGATGATGACAAGGATATCGGGATTTGAATCCTTGTCGGGTGTAATGATGATGGTTTTCCCTAAATTGTTTTCCATTCTGTCACCAAGCAAATGCGGGTACACTACCTCTAAATTCCAACCTTCAGCCCCAACTCATTAGTGCAATTAGAACATATGCGTGTAAACTGAACAGGTATTAAGACGTGGTTCTACAAAATAAAATAAATATATGAGTGGTGAACCAGACATTTAGCCTACGTGCCCACCAATGCTGGTGCTGGTTTTTCTAGATATGATTTTACCCATTTTTTCTTTACGAAAATACAGGTGCTTGTCTCTACCCCTTGGATTGAGCCGGTTAATAGCTTTTTTATTCAACTGTATGAAAATAAATCACAGGTTCTTAAAATGTGGGTCACGAAAAGGATTCTGGGGATTGCAGAAAATATTGACAAACGTGCGTAAATTCAATATTTACTATAGAACTATTTAAATTATAACACACTGCAACCATCCATTGAATGAAATGTGTGTACATGATAAATGCCACAACTGTCATATCCATACTTAGTACACACGCCGTAGTTCTTACTCTTCCCACACAACGTGAATGTATTGCGGGATAGCTGGACCTACTCCTGCACTTACTGGTTATTTAGGGGGTCATCCATAAACCACGTAACGTTGTTGAGATAGGGGAAGGATGTAGCTATAATGTATACACGGTGTTACATATAAGGGAGGGTGGGTACATCCCAGTGTTATGTAACACAGAACTTATAATTTCTAATGGTGATTTTTTCTATTACTATTCAAGTTTTCAACGTTAATAAACATAATCACAGGTAACCTACGATTCTGAATACTATTAAATTCAAGTCCCTCTTTAAGTGTCACAAAAACTTCCCTATTAAATAATGACATTCACTCTTGACGTAAAAAGTTACGTAACACAGGCTTGGAGGGATGGAAGGGTCAGGTTAAATGTCTACCTGTGATAAAAGGGAGGTGGGGGTGGTAATGTTAAAAAGGTAGGGAAGCGTTACGTGGTTAATGGATGAACCCTTAAGAGTTGTTTTTTTTCCACCGCCACATCTTTGTACCCATTCAGGATACACGCATGCATTACTACTACGCTAACGGAGTAAGAATGAGTTAGGTAGAGATTTAAAGGGAATATACAAGCATTTGCATGTAAGGAGCGAGGGAGATCAATTAGGACAAAAACTCCTTCACTACACAAGACGGGGGCTAGAACCCTCACATACCCGCTACTGACAAACTATATAATACTGTATATATAAACTACTATACACTAACTATATACTACCGTATTTACTATATAAAACTGACGTTCAATCCGCGTGAGACTCGTTGAGGGAATATAATTAATTTAAATCTCTTAAATTTACTTTCGAGTCCCTGACAAGCCATTATTTATTTTGTACACTTAATGATTTTAAAATATGTTTCTGAAGAATTTAATTGCTACCATTTAGGTAGGATGTAACTTATAATATATTTTTTAAATATATATTTGGCTTAAACAAGGAGATCCACTTTCCCCATTACTTTTTAATCTTGCCTTAGTGAATGCTTTTTGGGTAATGCAAGAGAGTAGGGAAGTGATGACATTAAACGGTAAAATGCAACTAATTACTTGGAGATGCATATGATTTAGTTTTGTTGGGCAATAGTAAGGAAATTGTTGAAAGAAATACCGAAATTTTATTGGAAGCTAGTAAGGAAATTACCTTAGAAGTGAACGCTGGAAAGACTAAGTATATGATCACACAAATAACACAGATTGAGGTTGATAATTTAAAGAGTACTGCGAGCAACAAATCATTTGACATGGTTAATGAGTTTTAAGTTTAATAAGTAGAAACAATTTTAATTAGCAATAACGATATTAGATTGTATATTAGGGAAAAAATACAGTCGGGAAATGCATGCTATTACTAGGTCAGTAAGTTGTTGACATCTCACCTGGTATCCAGGAAAGTAAAACTAAGAATATACAAAACGATAACTTTACCGATTGTTTTCTATGGTTGTGAAACATGGTATATTACCTTACATTATGAAAACAATTAATGTAAGTTGTTCGAAAACAAGGAGCTTAGGAAGATATTTGATCCAAAAAGGGCTGAGGCTGCTGTGAAAGGGAGGTTACATGATGAGTAACATACCATGTACTCATCACCAGACATTATTAGGATAATCAAATCTCGTAGATTATGGTGGGAAAGACATGCAGCAAGAATGGGAGAATCTAGAACCTTGTTCAGGGTATTGACTGGTGAACCCAATGGGAAGAGACCATTGGGAAGACCTAGACGCAGATGGGAGGATAACATTAGAATGAACCTGAAAGAGATAGGGTTTAGTGAGGTGGACTGGATAGAACTAGCTCAAGATAGGGATAGGATGTAATGAGGTGGACTTGATAGAACTAGCTCGAGATAGGGTGTAATGAGGTGGACTGGATCGAGTTAGCTCAAGATAGAAATAGTATGTAATGAGGTGGACTGGATAGAACTAGCTCAAGATAGAAATAGGGTGTAATGAAGTGGACTAGATAGAAGTAGCTCAAGATAGGGATATGGTTCAATGAAGTGGACTGGATAGAACTAGCTCAAGATAGAGATATGGTGTAACGAGGAAGAATGGATAAAACTAGTTCCGGAAAGGAATAAATGGCCTACTTTATAAGTTTGGCAATTAACTTTCGAGTTCCTAACGCCATAAAGTAAGTTAGTAGGTTAAGTAAATTAACGTGTAAAAATGTGTAAATCTTCAAAAATAACTAAAATATTGATACGACTTTTTTTTTTACTTTAAAATGCTATCCATCCTCCCATGTATTTTAAAATTACTTTTCCTTGATATTAATTACTTAATTTATTTGAGGACAGTAATAAACTTATGTTTTGTTATTTTTAGTTCATAATCCTTGTCAATTTCGTATGTGTAGTACAATGAGCATAATTATATTTTAATTGGAGGTAATCTACATGTAGATACCTCATTCTATTCTTCATCCAATAAATGTAATGTGTAAACAACTGCCATGTGAGTCTACTAATGGGAAGAACACTCTTGAACATGTGAGGGAATATTCCATCTCTCAACACCACCTTATAATTTGAGATATTTCCATAATTCTTACTGTAATGAAACACAAGGTTCCAGGACTATTAGTTCGCAGGTGTTGGGGGGG